>CM067571.1:880000-1262500 GCA_034336665.1 Luscinia megarhynchos
TGATGATTTTGTCCAAGAATTGAGCTTTTCTGCTCTGCCTGCTCCTGCCAGGATTGTTGGGGCTGGGAGTGGTGTGGCTCATTTTCTCCAGCATCTGATATTTCCATGTTCCTTGTGGGAAAGCCCCCCAAAACCCTTCAGTGACTCCCCCACCTCCCTGGAAAGAGATACAGAGCATCCAAAGGGGCAGAAGAAATCTGGCTTTGCTTTCTCTGACCAAAGTGCACCCTGAGAGCAGAAGCTCCCAGGCTGGGCACTGCAGGCAGCCCTTGGCTGAACTCTGAACCTTGTTATGCAGGAAATAACAAGAGTTCACAGAGATAAATGGTGTTGGGGGGCAGGATTCCACCCTGGATACTGCTCTGAGTCCCTCCCAGTATCTCAGCTCACACTGCTGTGGGCTGGGAGGGAATCTCAAAGCTCACCCCTGCCATGGCAGGGACACCTTCCACTGCTGCTCCAAGCCTTGTCCAACCCAATCCTGGACATTTCCAGGGGTCCAGGAGCAGCCACAGCTTCTCTGTGGCAGGGCCTCATAGGGAAGAATTCCTTCCCAATATCTAAGAGTGAATGTCCTGATCTAGACTACTACTACACAATAATAATAATAATAATAATAATAATAATAATAATAATAATAATAATAATAATAACAATAATAATAAACAAGTACATATTTATTTGTGTTTGTAGGAGAAAGAAAAACCTGTGCACCACCAGGATTCAAAGAACTCAGTCCTGCCTTCAAAGGTGAGACATCCACATGCCTGGGAGGGTAAAAAAGGATGGAAAAACAAGAGATCCCCTCTTGCTGAGTCTTTATCCCGCCCCTGGTGGAGAAGAAAATAAATGTTTAATGGAGAAAATACAAAGTTCAAACCACTGTGGCCTCCCAGTGTGTGTCCACTGAGTGTCCCAGTGTGCCCAGTGTGTGCCCCGTGGCAAACTGGGACTGGGGCAGGAGCCCCAGCAAAGCTCCTGGGAATCCCTGACAAGCTGGGCTCAGGGGACTGCTCACAGGGAGTTAATTACCGCTGGCTAATTAAGCTCTGGCTCAGGGCTGGATGGTGCAAAGCTGCTGCTTCAGCCCACGAGAGGGCAACGCTTCCCTCCTGCCTGGTCACACTTGGGAAAACTGGATTCCTGTGTTTTTAATTAGGAATCAACGAGGAATTCCTTCTCTTTCAACAGCCTTCCTAAAGGCTGTTTGGCTTTTTTGTTGTTTGTTTTTTGTTTGGTTTTTTTTTTTCTCACTGGGGGATAACGCAGGACAAGGTCCTCTGTGCATCCCAGCTGGAATGGCAATAAAGAGGAGCCGAGCAGACTGGTGATCCCAGCCCCTCTCCCATAAAAGCTGCTGCAGAGACAGGCTGGAGCCAAGAGAGCCTGGGCACAGCAGCAGGAAAAGAGAAAAAACGGGAAAGAGCAGGGAGAGGCTCTCCTGGTGCTCCCAGGGCAGGGATGCTCCACGGGGATACAGGCAGAGGTGGTGATGGGGATGAGCACAGCATCTTCCTCTGTTTTCCTGGAATTTAACACAATCCAGGCTGCTTGGAGTTGGAGGATTTTAAATCCCATCCCATTCCAGCCCTTGCCATGGCAGGGACACCTCCCACTACCCCAGGCTGCTCCAAGCCCTGTCCTGCCAGGGATGGGACAGCCACAGTCGGTGCCAGGGCCTCCCCACGCTCATTTCCCAACCCTTCTCCCTCCTGCAGCTCCCATATTTAAATTTGAATCCACACCCTCCCCTGCCTCTGTACTTGCAGGTGATCCCAGGATCAAAGCCCCACAAGCAGAGGCACGCCGGGCTGGCTGGGGCAGCACACAAACCTTTGCAAAAACCACATCTGGCCCTCCCTGGCCACCGCCACAAGCCCTAATCCCAAAACTCCCAGCACACCCGCGCTCCAGCCTCTCCATCCCGCCGCATTCCCCACCACGGGCTCACGCTTTTCTCACTCAGCCCTTCCCGAACACGCCCGAGTCGCCGCTCGGGAACGGGACAAACCGGATCTGCCACTGGAATTCTGCACGGATTTGGGATCGCCGCGTGGCCACAGCGGCGGCGGCGGCGTGGGCGTGGTCATGCAGAATAGGCGGGGTTTGTGTGGAGTGGGCGGGGTTTGTAGGGAAGGGGGCGGGGTTTACACGATGGGCGTGACCACACAGAGCGGGTGTTGTCTATGTGAAAGAGGCGTGGCTCTGTTCTGTGGGCGTGGTCATATGGAGTAGGCGTGGCTTGTGTGAAGGGGCGGGGTTTGCATTGTGAGCGCGGTCACACATAGTGGGTGTGGTTTATGTGAAAGAGGCGTGGCTCAGCTCGGTGAGCGTGGTCGCACGGAGCGGGCGCGGCTCGGGTGGAAGGAGCGTGGCTCTGATCGGTGGGCGGTGGCGCGGAGCGGGCGTTGCTCGGTGGAAGGGGCGTGGCTCAGCTTGGTGGGCGTGCTCACACGGAGCGGGCGCAGCTCGGGTGGAAGGGGCGTGGCTCAGCTCGGTGGGCGTGGTGGCGCGGAGCGGGCGTTATTTATGTGGAAGGGGCGTGGCTCAGTTTGGTGGGAGTGGTAGCACGAAGTGGGCGCGGCTCGGTGGAAGGGGCGTGGCTCAGCTCGGTGGGCGTGGCTCGGTGGAAGGGGCGTGGCTCAGCTTGGTGGGCGTGGTCGCACGGAGCGGGCGTTGTTTATGTGGAAGGGGCGTGGCTCAGATCGATGGGTGTGGTCGCACGGAGCGGGCGGGGCTCGGTGGAAGGGGCGTGGCTCAGATCGGTGGGCGTGGCTCGGTGGAAGGGGCGTGGCCCCGCGCGGTGGGCGTGGCCCCGGTCGCGCTCCGGTCGCCCGTGGAGACCCCGGGAGCGGCGCTCGGTGAGTGCGGCGATGGCGGCCCCGGGAGCGGGGGGATCGCGGCTCCGGGGCAGGCGGGATCCGGCGGGAACAGCGGCGATCCCCGCGGCAGCAGCGAGCTCTGCGCCCGGGCCAGCCCCGCGGGGCAGCGGGGAGCGCCGGCCCGGCCCTTGCGCTGAGGGCCTGGCGGGCCGGGCCGGGCCCGAGCCGTGCCTCCCTGCTTTTGGGTTTAGATTGGAAGGTTTTGTAGTTTTTAAATGTTTTTTCCCCCCCGTTTTTTGTCGTGCTGAGGAGCGTTCCCGGCGGGAGGCAGCGATGTGGTTCAACAAGTAGCGCGTGGCACGGGAATGAGGCAGAAAAATGCTTAATTATGTAAAAAATAATCTGCTTAATTAGGCAAAGATAATTCTGCAATAGGCAGGTTTTTCTTCCTTTCCTTCTCCTTCCCACCTCCTCCCCTCCGGACCGATGGATACCCAGAGCTGGCAGCTCCAAATACAGGGGGGACCCCCCAACTTCCAGCTAAATCCTTTAAATTCCCCCAATTTAATTCTTTGGAATCACGGAGCTCTGGCTGAGGGAGGAATTTTCCCACGTGCGGGGAGTTGTGGGTGAGTGTGGGAAGGAGGTTAATTAGTGGGAAGAGTCATTATTCCAGGAGGTTTCGTGTTGATACTGAGATTACACACCCTGCTGCAGTAATAAATTTGCTTGGAATTATGGAATTGCAGAACATCCTGAGCTGGAAGGGGCTCGCACGGATCAAGCTCAACTTTTGGAAGTTTTTAGTTCCTTTAGTAACTTTTAAATTGTGATTCTCTGTTGCAACTTTAAATTCTTTCCTTTTTTTTTTGGGAGGAAGGAGGGTTTGGAGTGTATGTTGTGATTTTAGCCCGGTGTTTTTAGGAGCTGGAGCTGTGCCAGGAGGGGTTTAGGTCGGATTTTGGGAAAGGTTTTTCCTGCAGAGTTTGGTGGACACAGATCCATCCCCAAAGCACAGGGGGAGATTTTGGGATTGTCCTGGCCAGGAGCTGGACTTGATCCTTGTGGGATATTCCATGATTTAATTAGTGTGGCACATCAGATGGAATTCCCAGCAATTTGCCAGGTGATTTCCCGGTGTTCTAACTGGCTGTGCCCCCACAGGATCAGGGACAGGTTACTGTGTGTGAGCTGGTTTGGAAATTCAGTTCTGGGGGTGAAGGGAGAGCAGTGTGCACTGGCAGGGTTTGTGCAGGGATTGAGGGATTAGTGTGGAGTTAATGACTCCTCAATCCCCTGTTTCATCCCAGTGTGGGATGCACTGCAGCCTTGGGATGTCTCTAATCAAGGAGCAATCAATTCCAGAGAGGAGCAGTGAATGGGCTCTGGTGCTGAGGGCGAGCTCATTCCATAATCACCCAGGATTTTTCCTTGAAAGATGAAATTCTCCTCTTATCCTGGAGGAGTTTCTTGGGCTCCCAGGCAGCAGAAAAACTGATCTCTCAAGTCTTGCTGGTGTTAAATCAAATTATTGGGTTGTGCTGTAGGTTTTAAATGCTTTTTATTCCAAATATAATGTTTCTTTGGCAATATGATAACTTTTTAAGTACTGAAAGTTCTTGAGTTTTTAGGTTCTGGTGCTGAAAAGACTTTTTGAAGTCTTTGAACCAGATTCTTGTTGAGTTCTCTGTAGTGGGGCCTGGGGTGACACAGTAGGATTGTGGAATCCCAAATGGTTTGATTGGAAGGGACCTTAAATCCCATCCAGTGCCATGGCAGGGACACCTCCCACTATCCTACATTTCCAGGGATCCAAGAGCAGCCACAGCAAATCTGGGAATTCTCTTCCAGGGCCTCCCCACCCTCCCAGGGAACAATTCCTGCCCAAAATCCCACCCAGCCCTGCCCTCTGGGAAGCCATTCCCCGTGTCCTGTCCCTCCCTGCCTGTTTAAAAAGTCCCTCTCCTTTTTCTGTGGCTCCACCATCCCTGCAGGGGTTGCTGGAATGCTGAGTGGGAGATGGGCTCTGTGGGGTGGGAACGAGCTCCCTTCCCTGGCCAGATCCCAAATGCCAGTGTATCCCTCTCTGGCTGTGCTCTGTTGTGAAAGCAAACCCACATTGCTCCAGAAATCCGTGGTGCAGCCCCACAAATCCTCACCCTTTCCCTCTGTCCCCTTTGCCAGGGCAGAGATGGCTGCAGGGGGATCATTTCCAAAGGTTTGCAGTCATCCAGGGAAACCCCAGCACAGCCTTGGCCCAGCCATGGAGCTGTTATTCCAGGGGGGATTGAGTTGCTGCAACTCCATCTGTGCTTACACAAACCATGGGAATGGGGGCAGGCTGCTGGGTGCTGTGTGCTGGCACAGAAATGTTCCCTGTGCAGGAGCAGGAATTGGAGTGCAACTCCAGGAATCGGGCTGGAACACCCCCAGTTCTTGAAAGTCCTCATGGGCTGACTTTTCCTTGGGAGCTGCAGATGTTTGGTGGCTCTTGGGGTTCCTGCACTGCTGGAATTGTGCAGTTGTTTGGTGGATTTTGCAATATTGCACAGCTGGGGCTCGTTTTTCCAAGCCTCAGTGTTCATCCTGCACTCAGTGTTGGGAGCTCTTGGGCCCAGATCATTTCTGCTCTCAGGAATAACCTGGGGGGGAATTTGGAGGGGTGAGACAACACTGATGACAGGAGCAAAGTTTCCATTCTGTATTTTTGCAAGGATTGATGAGGAGGAGCAGAGGCTGTGGCAGTCAGGGGTTCTCAGTGGGATTTTAGGGGGGATGTGGAAGCAGGAAGGTGGGGGAGCAGTGGGGAGGTGGGAGTGTGGTGGGGGAACACCCATCCCCTGGAGACACACCTGGCTCTGGGGGATCCAGCATTCCCAGGGGATGTGGATTATTTTAACATTCCTTACTGTGGAGCTGCTTCCAGCCAGGTGTCCCTGGGGAGGAGAGGATCCACTCCTGGATATTCTGCTGGAAACCCTGCAGAGCTTCCCCCAGCCCTGGGGCTCCAGGAGAGGAGGAACCTGGAGCTGCTGGAGGCACCAGGATGGTCAGAGGGATGGGGGAAAGGCTGGGAGAGCTGGGAATGTTCAGCTGGAGAGGAGAAGCTGTGGGGTGAGCTCAGTGTGGCCTTGCAGGGCCTGAAGGAGCTGCAGGAAAGATGGAAAGAGATGAAGGAGAGAAAAAATTCCCAAGGGATGGAGGGACAGGACACAGGGAATGGCTCCCACTGCCAGAGGGCAGGGCTGGATGGGATGTTGGGCAGGAATTGTTGAAAGCCCTGGAAGAGAATTCCCAGACTTGCTGTGGCTGCCCCTGGATCCCTGGCAGTGCTGGACATTGGGCTTGGAGCAGCCTGGGATGATGGAAAGTGTCCCTGCCATGGCAGGGGAACAGAACAGGATGAGCTTTAAGGTCCCTTCCAGTCAAACCAGTTGGGATTCTATGAAAGCAGAGGCCTGGGGTTCAGTGTTCCCCAAATCCATCTCCCTGTTCCTGCAGCCCCAGGATCACAGCTTTGGGCTGTTCCTGGACACCAGCAGCTGAGTATTTTTAGTTGTGTTCCTTTGAATATTTGGTAAAACAGGCCGTGTGTTTATATTCAGCTTCCTGTGTCCGTATCAGCGTCTTGGCATGTGCTGGAGCTCCGAGGGAGGAGGGAGAGGGGCAGGAGTGTGTGCTGAGGGTTATTTGTGCTGCAGCAGCTGAGGCCAGCAGGGATCAGCTCCTTGTTTAAACACTCAGCCCGGGCAGGAACCAGCCTTGCTCCCCCTTTGTCCTCCCTCCCTTCTCCCCTGCCTTTCCAAAGCTGCTGTGCAGGCACAGGTGACTTTTTGGCACGCTGTGTGATCCGAGTTTTCCTGGCTCTCTGCTGTTGTCCCCCAGCGTTTTTCTCTTTGCTCTTGCCCTCCAGAGGCTTTGGAGGGGGAAAAGCCCATCTTGGTCCTGCTGGGAGGGAGCAGCCTGAATTCCCAGCCTGAATTCCCAGGCTGCTGCCCCGATCCAGGCTGTGCTCAGCTCTCTGTGCCACCCCCTCTCCAGAACCATTCCCTGGGCAGCTCCATGGGGGGATTTTCTCTGGTTTTCCCATCTCAATGAGGGTTTTGCTTGTGCCCAACCTCCCCCAGAGCACAGAAGTTTGACAAGGAGAGAAAATTCTCCCTCCCAGTTTCCAAGAGGATGCCAAGGGGATGCCCTGGGACCCAGCCCTTGCTGGCTGAACATCAGGGACTGGTGGTTATCACAGCAAGGGAAAAATAGGGCAGGTTTGGATATTGGGAATAAATTCCTCCCTGGGAGGGAGGGCAGGCCCAGAGCAGCTGTGGCTGCCCCTGGATCCCAGGCTGGACACTGGGACTGGAGCAGCTGGGATGGTGGAAGGTGCCCTGCCATGGCAGGGGCATTGGGATGGGGTGAGCTTTGGGCTCCTCCCAACCCAGACCAGTCTGTGATTCTGTGGTAGCTGTGAATAATCTTGAGCAGATCCCAAATTACATTTTCAGCTCTGTTTGTACTTCAAGCCCTCTCTCAAAGTCAGGGGTTTTGATCTAAGCTTGGAGCTGGGATAAGCACAAAGTGTCCCTGACTTTCATGGCAGAGGAAACCATCCTGTCCCAGCTAAATCTGGTTTGTGCTGCTGTAAGACTTGCAGGGGATTGCTGCAGAGCAGGGATGCTGCTGCTGCAGCTGGAGCTGCAGGCAGGAGTGCCAGCCTCGGCCAGAGGGGCTGGGACCCATCCAGCTGTGGAATTTCCTCAGCCCACGAGCCCTTCCCTGATTTATTCCCTCCCTCTGAGTGGAGCCTCTTGCAGGGGGTGCCTTACAGCAGCCTCAAACTATGCCAGCAATGCTGGCTGTGTGCGTTTTTATGGCTGCTTTGATAGGAGCTGTGATTAGGCAGGAATATCAGTGTGGCCCCAGAGTGGAATTATTTCTCATTTCTCATTATTTCTCATCCCTGAAGGTCTCTCCCTACCCAAACCATCCATGTGCTCCCTGCTTGTTTTGACTGTGTTTTCATCCCCCTCAGGATGCACAAGTCAATTTAAAAATCTCTTTATTTTTCCCTGGGCAGACTGGGGCATGGCACAGATAAGCAGAGCAGCAGCTTTTCCATCCAAACTCTGCTTCTGTCCGTGGGGGAGCTCACGTGTCACATTTATTTATTTTGGTTTCCTTGCTGGCTGTGGACAGGACAAGCCTGGCACAGGCACAAGGCACACTGTCCTGAACACAATTTATTTTCCTCCTCCACACAATGATCTGACCAGCACTTTATTACCAGTGGGGTGTGAATATTGGGAATGCTGCCCATGCTGCCTGCCCTGCTCAGAACCATCCTGCAAGAGCCCAAACCAGGCTTGAAATGCTATTTATTGTATCAGTTATACAGCAATTTATTTTTTTATTATTTGAAATGCTGTTTATTCTATCCAGGTATACAGCAATTTATTTATTTGTTATTTAAAATGCTGTTTATTCTATCCAGGTATACAGCAATTTATTTATTTATTATTTAAAATGCTGTTTATTGTATCCAGGTATACAGCAATTTATTTAATATTTAAAATGTATTTATTGCATCCAGTTATACAGCAATTTATTTATTTATTATTTAAAATGCTGTTTGTTGTATCCAGGTATACAGCAATTTATTTATTGTTCAAAATGCTGTTTATTCTATCCAGATATACATCGATTTATTTAATATTTAAAATGCTATTTATTGTATCCAGGTATACAGCAATTTATTTAATATTTAAAATGCTATTTATTGTATCCAGGTATACAGCAATTTATTTAATATTTAAAATGCTATTTATTGTATCCAGGTATACAGCAATTTATTTAATATTTAAAATGCTATTTATTGTATCCAGTTATACAGCAATTTATTTAATATTTAAAATGTATTTATTGTATCCAGTTATACAGCAATTTATTTATTTGTTATTTAAAATGCTGTTTATTGTATCCAGGTATACAGCAATTTATTTAATATTTAAAATATTGTTTGTTGTATCCAGTTATACAGCAATTTATTTATTTATTATTTAAAATGCTATTTATTGTATCTAGTTATACAGCAATTTATTTATTTATTATTTAAAATGCTATTTATTGTATCTAGTTATACAGCAATTTATTTATTTATTATTTAAAATGCTATTTATTGTTTCCAAATAACACAATAATTTATTTATTATTTAAAATGCTGTTTATTGTGTCCAAATATACAGCAATTTATTTATTGTTCAAAATGCTGTTTGTTGTATACAGATATACAGCAATTTAATTATTTATTGTTCAAAATGCTATTTATTGCATCTAAATGACATAAAAAATTATTTATTATTTAAAATGCTGTTTATTGTATCCAGATATACAACAATTCACAGGGTGTGGGTGACAGAGCCCAGTGTGGGTTTGTCTGAAGCCACTCTAGTTCTGGTTAAAATGCATTATTTACTTTTTTTTGCAATCAATAACCAATCAATACTTTTATTATTTCCTATAGCCTGTCATAACTACCAATATTCCCATATTCATGGTGCTATTCTCCAATCACAAGAAGTTTAATATGCTACAATTTAAACTAAAAGTTGTTTTTTTCTGTTGTTTTTCAACAGAAGAGATTGGATTAGGAGTAAAAACAAGGCAGGTTTACAACATAAGAGGGTATAAAGAAGAAATTTATTAATGACACAAAGAAAATAAGAAATTTAGAATAAGATTTTTATATTACTCCCTTCTCTCCATTACTTTCTACATTTTTTAACAACACCATACAGAGACATTCCAGTCAGTTTTTTACTTAAATAATCTTTTTAATTTACTGCAGGGAGAGGAGATTTTTCTTATTTGGTCAGAGGGATTTGTTCTCAAGAGAAAAATAAAGTTTTGTTGTGTTTTTACTTTTACAATTCTCATCCACCCGGGAAAAATCTGCAAATCATGGAACTCTTCTCATCTCTGCAGCTTTTTTAGAGCTGTGTTTGTATTGCCAAACTTTTGGGGTATTACTTTTAAAAGCAAAAGTTCTCTTCATTTTTTTCCCTTCAAATTCTTCTGTTCATTTTCCAGGAACAGAGGTTTCTTATTTTCTTGGGACAAATGATTTTTTTTCTCAAGCACTTCAAGTTCTTCATGTTTTCTCCATGATTTATGGGAATATTTAAAGCAGTGCAGTTCATTTTAGAGCTTATCAAAAAAAGATTTTTCAGCCAACTTTCACATCCTCTTCTTAATCTTTTACCTCCATATATAAATATATATTCTTTTCCTAGAAAACTACAACACAAAACCAGCTATGCCAGCTCAGGAAATGCCCAGATCCTGATTTTCCAATCTCAAAATATTGTTTTTGTGATTAGCATTAAACCACAAGTGCCACCCCCCCTTCCCCAGCTTTGGCATTCTTGAAATCCTTATAATTTTAATTTAATTCTTGTTTCAGGATCATTACACTGATAAAATCAAGGCAAGCTGGACAGGGAGCAAGTCTGCCTATGTAGGTGAGTTTCCAGTCCACTCTGGTTTTTTTTCTTTCATGCAGAATACAAAGCAGCAGGTCCCAAACCCTGGTGATTTAATCTCATTCTGGAACAGAACAAATGTCAAGTCCTTGCCAGGATTGCTGACACTTTTCACCTCATTCTTTTAACTGCCTGACTGCTTTTTTTGAATTTAAGGGGCAGAAAAATCTGCTTTTTTTTTAATCCAAATCTTGATCATTTCTGTATTTGCTGTGCTACATGTATAAAAAAAATAAATTATTCTATATTCCCCCCATCTTTAAAAACAAGCACTTTGATAAATTCCTGCAGCCAAGGAGGTGCTGAAATCCTCCCCAGCTTCCCAGTTTTTGGAGCTGAGCCCTGTGAGCATCTCCAGCTTTTATCTCTGCCAGACAAAGAATTTGCTGGAGGTCACATAACCTGGGGCCAGGCTGGAGATTTTGAAGAAGATTTTGGGCTGAAATCCCCAGATTTTGGGCAAAAACCCGACAGGTTCCAGAGAGGAGAAATTCCTGGGATTTTTGGGGAGATTCCTGGGATTTTGGGGGAAATATGTGGGATTTTTTGGGGAAAAATCTGTGGGATTTTTGGGGGAAAAATCTGTGGGATTTTGGGGGAAGTCTGCAGGGCCACGAGTTCCAGGTGGGGATTTTGGGCTGAAATCCCGGGATTTTGGTAAAAATCCCAAAGGGGACACCTGCAGGGAAATTCCTGGGGTTTTGGGAGAAAAAATCTGTGGGATTTTTGGGGGAAAATATCTGTGGGATTTTTGGGGGAAAAAAATCTGTGGGATTTTTTTGGGGAAAAAATTTGTAGGTTTTTTTTGGGGGAAAAAAATTCTGTGGGATTTTTGGGGGAAAAAATCTGTGGGATTTTTGGGGGAAAAAAAATCTGTGGGATTTTTGGGGAAAAAAATCTGTGGGATTTTTGGGGAAATCTGTGGGATTTTGGGGGAAATTCCTGGGATTTTTGGGGAAAAATTGTGGGATTTTTTGGGGGAAAAATCTGTGGGATTTTTGGGGGAAAAAAATCTGTGGGATTTTTGGGGGAAAAATCTGTGGGATTTTTGGGGGGAAAAAATCTGTGGGATTTTGGGGAAGTCTGCAGGGCCACGAGGAGTTCGAGGTGGGGATTTTGGGCTGAAATCCTGGGATTTTGGTAAAAATCCCAAAGGGGACACCTGCAGGGAAATTCCTGGGGTTTTGGGAGAAAAAATCTGTGGGATTTTTTTGGGAAAAAAAATCTGTGGGATTTTTTGGGGGAAATTCCTGGGATTTTTGGGGAAATCTGTGGGATTTTGGGGTGAAATCTGTGGGGCCATGACAGCTTGCTTTGGATCCAGCTGAAAATCTCTTTGCAAAAGTCTCTTTGGAGATTTTCCCCTCTTTCCCAGTGGGAGTGGGCTGGGCAGTGCCCCATAAAAAAAGGAAATTTCTGTGGAGAAAATGCCCTGCAGTTCATTTTGCAGTGACTTCAGGCTGATATCTTTCAAAGAACTTCTCTGATGTTTTTCAAAGTAACCTTGATCTGAAAGTCACTTTTCATCTGTGTGTGCTGGAGATATAAAAAGTGGAGTCAGAGGAAAACAAAAGCAGGTTTTTCCACTGCTCCTCTCCCAAAATGCACCAGAACCCCACAGTGGAGGCTGACTTTGAAAATCCAAGGGAGCTGCAGCCCAGGTTTGATCAGCAGGATGGAATAACTTGTGGAGGTTTTGAAGGAACACAGCCTTAATTAAACACCCAGAGCCCCAAGTCCAATTGAAGATCTTGGGAGTTTTCTGTTCCCTTTCATTTCACATCATTAAGGATTTTAATCCCCAATTAAGACACTGGCAGTGTTATTTATAATTAAAAAAAAAATCTCTAGTGTAGAATCTCTCACTGCTCTCAAGTGTAAATTCTGTGAATGAGGAAATATCACAAATGGATGTTCTGTGCCTTTGGGGGCCTTTTGTTCTCTGTTTGCCCTGTGCAGACCAGGTGGATGTGCATGGCCAGAATTCCCATTTCTCATCCATTTCTGGGAGCAGAGCTGGGTCTTGCTGGGCCTTTCCTGCTGGAAAATTGGGTTTGAAATCTGAGCTGCCTGAGCTGCCCAGTCCCTTCAGCTGTGCCACATCCCAAAAAATCCCCCATTTCCCCCAAAACCACTGCAAGTCCTGCAGCTGCCAGATGTTTCAGCTTTTCCAGAGTGGGACCCTTGGGGGAGGATCTTGTCTGGGGAGGATCTTGCTTTCTTTCACCAAACTCAAACTTTTTCTAGCTCATATGAAATATTTGTGCCATGACTGTAAATCTCACCTGAGACCTGCTTAAAATCCAGTCCTGCTTAAAATCAGTCCTGTTTTAAAATCCAGTCTCGTTTAAAATCCAGTCTTGTTTAAAATCCACTCCTATTTAAAAATCCAGTCCTGTTTTAAATTCCAGTAGTATTTAAAAATCCACTCCTGTTTAAAATCCAGTAGTATTTAAAAATCCACTCCTGTTTAAAAATCCAGTCCTGTTTAAAATCCAGTTAGTATTTAAAAATCCAGTCCTGTTTAAAATCCAGTCCTGTTTAAAAATCCAGTCCTGTTTAAAAATCCAGTCCTTCTCACCTACCAAGACCCAGGGAACTGTTTACTCCCAGCTTGGTTTGGGGTAGGTGTGGAAAAAGGAAAAATCCTTCTCCTGGTTCCCTGCATTTTGCTGGCTGAGTGCAGGACCCTGGTGGTTTTGCTGCCCCATTTTCATTTTCACCTCCCTTTCTCTTTGGCAGAAGGAAAAGATTCCAGCTCTGGTTCTTCCACTGGGTGTCAGCACGGCCCCACTCTGAGCCAGCAGAGCCCTGGGCTCTGCCCTGGGCTGGGAAAACCAGGCTGGCTGCATGTCCTGAGCAGGAGCAGCTCTGCCCAGCCAGGATGGGGCTGGAATCCCTTCCTGCTCCCAGCAGGACAGGTTGGAGCAGGAGCTCAGTGGGATGTGCCTGCCCTCTTCCTTTCCTTGCCTTGGATTTCCTTTCCTTTCCTTTCCTTGGATTTCCTTTCCTTTCCTTGCCTTGGATTTCCTTTCCTTTCCTTGCCTTGGATTTCCTTTCCTTTCCTTGGATTTCCTTTCCTTTCCTTGGATTTCCTTTCCTTGGATTTCCTTTCCTTGGATTTCCTTTCCTTGGATTTCCTTTCCTTGGATTTCCTTTCCTTGGATTTCCTTTCCTTGGATTCCCTTTCCCTTTCCCTTTCCCTTTCCCTTTCCCTTTCCCTTTCCCTTCCTTGGATTTCCATTGGATTTCCTTGGATTTCCTTTCCTTGGATTTCCTTTCCTTTCCTTGGACTTACTTGCTTTGGATTTCCTTTCCCTGGATGCTCCTTTCCTTTTTCTGGATGTTCCTTTCCTTTCCTTGGATACTAATTTCCTTTCCCTGGGTGTTCCTTTCCATTCCCTGGGTGCTCCTTTCCTTTCTTTGGATGTTTCTTTCCTTTCCCTGGATGTTCCTTTCTCCCAGTCAGGGTCTCTGCGCCTCTCCCACCCTTCCTGGGTTCACCTTATGCTGCTCTGCTCTGGGCTCTGCAGGTTTTTGGGGGACACATCAGCTCTCCCCCAAATCCTCTGCAGCACTTTGGTGAAAATTGAGCCAGGCACACTGAGATTCCTCCAACAGTTTCTTCCCTTGGAGGGAAGAAAATCCAAGACCCAAACTAGGGAATATCACAATTCCAGAGACTTTGTGATGCTGCTGTGCAGTTTGTACCTTGCTCAGAATGGAGCTGTTAATTCCTGCCCCCATTTTCATGGCAGCAGTGGCCTCCTGGCTTGGACTGGGAGCATTTTCAGGTTCTGCAAGTCATGACAAACCTGTTCCTGAGCTCCCAAGGGTGCCCTGTGGGAAAACCAAGCTGCAGCATTCGTGTCCCAACCAGCCAGCATCCCACAGAGCTGCTGGGAGAGCAGCACGTGCAGATCCCTCAGGATCCATGGAAAGCTCACCCCACAGCCTGTCCTGCCCAGGCTCTGCCATCACCCTGCTTGTGCCACCCCTCCAGGGGCTGCTGGGGCTCTTTTTCCCTTTTTTCCATAAGGATTTCCCTCACCTTGGTGCCTCTCCATGCATCCCTTCTTCCTCCTCCCAACACCTTCCTGCCTGACAGATCCCTGCATTTTCCCAAGCAAAATTTTATTATTTTTATTCCTGTGAGCTCTGGGGAGTGTGAGTGTCTAAGAGGAAGCAGCTGGGTTTGGGATTTGGGGTTTGCTGGTGTTATTCCCAATTTTTTTGGAGCTGAGGGCAGTGGGATGAAGGGATGCCAGGGAGGAGGGTGGTTTTGCAGAGCCTGTGTTAGACCCAGCTTCAAACCCTGCCAGCAAACACCCTGCAGGGCTGGGAATGGTGTCCCTGGGAAACCTGCAGCCCTTGTGGTGGAATCACTGACACCTTAAATGGAGCTCAGGGCTGGCAGTGAGCTGGGAGCAGCAGCTCTGAGCTTGTCCAGCTGCTTTCCCCCTATTCCTGTGGTTTTAGGCACAGTGGGATCATTCCCATGGTGGGGATTATTTCTGGGGCAGCAGCATCCAAACATTTCCAGGCTGGAGCTGCTCCAGCCTCGATTCCCTGACTCCTGGGGTGCCCCCTCCCACCCCAGGGCACTGCAGGGTGTGCAGGACCCCAACCAGTGGGAACAGGATCTCTGGGAATGCTGGAACACCCTTGTCCTTCTGCTGCTGTTCCTTGGCCAGCTTGGCACAGAGGCTTTCCCACCTCTCTGCTCCATGTCCTCCCCTGCAGGGCTCCAAGGGCTCTGGGGAGGGAGAGCAAATGCAACCTGAATTTGCAGATCAGCTGTAACTTTAGATCCCTGCAGCCAGCCTGGAAAAGCAGAGTCTGATGGGGTGTCACACTTGTGGGTGCTGTTCCTGTCACTGGTGTTGCTTTGTGTTCTGCCCAACCTGCTCTGCTGATCCAACTTTGAGTTATTAATGTCAAAATCTGCTTTTTTTTTTTTTTCCCTCCAAGACACCTTAGAGCTTTTCTCCTGCTGCCAGCCAGGCTGGAGCAAACTGGGAGCTGTTTTCCAGGCAGAGCTGCTGGGATTTCCAGCAGATTCCCAGCCCTGCTTTAGCAGTGCTGATTTAATTACCTTTCACTCAGCAGGTGCTTCCCAAGTCCTGGACCTAAAAGAGTAAATAAGACAGTCCAGAGTTTAATTATCCCACTGGAGCTGGAGTTTGGCAGCCAGCCCAGGCAGATCTGGGATCTGCTGCATGGCAACCTCCTTACCTAAAGCCTGAGGGAAGAAATAGGGCAAGGCCTGGAAAAAAATAAGGCTTTTCTGTAGAAAAGGGGCAGCTCCACCTGTTTGCAGGTGTTTCAGGAAAGAAAAATGTGCAGGAAGTGCACTGGAAATTTCCTTTGGTTTTGTCTTTCCCTGGCAAAGTGCAGCTGGTGGGAATCCTGCTCAGTTTTCAGTGGGTAAATGAGAAAGAAATTCTTGTCTGGAAGTGTCTCAGGGCAGGTTTGGAGCAGGCTGGGACAGAGGAGGGTGGTGGCCAGGGGAGGCTCTTCTGGCTCTGACCCTTTTGTCTGGTTTTAGGCTGTGAGTCAGCCCCAGGGGAGGCTCACAGCCCTGCCTGCAGCTGCTCTGGGCTTTGGGAATCTCTGGCACCGCCACCCTGGGTCCCTTTGTCACACCCAGAGCACTGAGATATCCTCATGTGCTCCTACAGGGAGCCCAGCAGAAAATCCCAGAGTGGTTTGGGCTGGAAAGGACCTTAAATCCCACCCAGTGCCACCCCTGGACACCTTAAATCCACCCAGTGCCACTCTGGAAACCTTAAATCCACTCAGTGCCACCCCTGGAAATGACCTTAAATCCACCCAGTGCCACCCTGGGAACCTTAAATCCACCCAGTGCCACCCCTGGAAAGGACCTTAAATCCACCCAGTGCCACCCCTGGAAACCTTAAATCCCACCTTAAATCCCACCCAGTGCCAGTTTTGTTTTAGGTGGTGAATGGAAAAACTTGTTGAGGATTTATTTTTGGTGCATTTAGCAGCAAAGGAGGAGTTGTGGCTGTGAGTGCTGGGACAGGAGGGATCCCACAGGGAAATGTTGGGATGAGGGAAGATCTCAGGGCTGCCTGCTGAGCACCAGGGATCCTTGGAGGGATCATTTCCTAAAAATCAGAGCTGTGCCCTCTCCCACTGAAGGGTCATTTCTTCCTGGGTGATCCCAGAAATCCTGCCCAGGGTTCTGAACCCCCCAAGTTGTGCAGAATTCTGACACCCCCAGTTGAAATCTGGGGAGTTTTGTGAAGCCCATGGCTGCAGCAGCTCAGATCTGTTGCCAGGAACTGGGAAGGAAAAACAGATTTATTGGGAGCTGACCTAGTTGCTGTAAATCTCCCTGTAGAAGAGATTTAGTAATCTTAGGAGGGCTATTAAAGCTCATGTTTGTTTGGAGATGGGCAAATGCAGCAATTTAATTTTCAAATCTTATGGTTTGGGTTGTTTTGTTGTTGTTTTTTTTTTTTCTTTTCCCCCAACATCTCATTTATTAACAAAGCTAAGCAGCTGGGAAAATAAGCACTGGAACTTTCCTAAGGAGGTCAGTCCATGGAGGGTGGGAAGGGATCCAGAGAATCCAAATCTCCAGTGGCAAAAGGGGTTTTGGGGCTGGGGGAGGGAAGGCTGAGCATGGCCTTTCCCCAGTTAAATGAGAGGATAATTTAAAATAAAATTAAGAATTTAATTTTGCAACTTTTTTAACCTTTAAAAAAAAAAAGGTCCTAAAATCACAGGAATCAGCAACTCCTCTCTGAGCTGCATTCAGTACTGGATAGAAATAAATTGCTTTGTGTTGGGTTTTTCACACTGCAGGTTTTGAATGTGGTAAGGGAAAGCTGGGCTGGGAATTTGGGCTGCATTTGTGGTGGATCTGTGCTTTTGTGTCCATGTGAAACAGCTCCTTGTTCTCCCAGAGATGAGGGGTTTGGACCCTGCAGCTCTGGCAGTGCCTGTTGGAGTTTCCTGCTTGGAAAATTCGTTTTTCCTGCTTGGAAAATTCATTTTTTCATCTAAAGGGGCTCCAGGAGAGCTGGAGAGGGACTGGGCACAAGGGATGGAGGGGCAGGACACAGGGAATGGCTCCCACTGGGAAAAAGGGAGATTGGGGTGGGGTCTTGGGAAGGAATTCCTGGCTGGGATGGAATTCCCAGAGAATTGGCTGCCCCTGGATCCCTGGCAGTGCCCAAGGCCAGGCTGTATGAGTTGGGAGCATCCCTGGCTCTGCAGGAGGATGTTTTTAGTGAATGTCCCTCCTCCTGTGCCTGCCCAGGCATTTCCTGCCCCTTGGGAATTGCTCTGCCCAGAGCTTTTCCATGGAATGTCCCCTCCAAACCAGGGCTGGGAGCAGGAAAATGCTGCTCCCTGCTCGCTGGGCTGGCACAGGCACCAGCTGGAAAACAGCTCTGCTGCCAGGCTGGCTGAGAGAAACCTGAGTCGTGCCCAGAAAGGTCACAGAGGCAGGAGGGATCCAAATCCATCCTCCTGGAGCTGTGCAGGGCCAGCAGGGGGCTGGGAACAGCACAGGGACACTGCAGGGCTGCCCTGAACCTGAATAATGTGGGATCCCAGACTGGTTTGGTTGGGAGCCCATCCAGTGCCACCCCTGCCATGGCAGAGACACCTCCCACTGCCCCAGAGAGGGATCAGCCTGTGCCAGTGTCCTGGTTTGGAGGACAGGTCTCTGCCAATAAAGGCTCTTTGAAATGGAGAATGTACCCCCCTCCCCCCAAATTATTATAATTTTGAAATTAAGGGGCTCTCAGGCAAAGATATGGGAATTAGGAATAACAGTTCTTTACTAGGAAAATTAAAATAGAAATGCAGTATCACAAAGAACAATCCCAAACCCTGCCAGAGTCAGAATCCAAGCTGACACCCGTCAGTCAGGCAGGGTGTTGGCAGCAGTCCCATTCAATGGTGGCTGCATCCTCCTGCAGTGGCAGGTGTGGTTCAGCTGGAGCAGTGCTCCTGGAGAAGGTGCAGTTTCCTCTGAAGCTCCAGGGATGATGTGGAAAGGTCTGGCTTTCCTCTGGAATCCAGTGGAAAGAAGGTGCCTTGGTGTCCAAAATCTCAGTTTTTATCTGGGTAGGAAAGGCTTGGCTCCTCCCCTGGCTGGAGCATCTCCCAGTGGGATGATGGAATTTTATCAGTCATGCACTGGGACTCAATGGCCATGAACAGGAGAGATCTCCTGGAGGGAGGATGGGCTGTGGAAAGATAAAGATGATTGCCCCAGCTGGTTTAAAGATGGCCCATTAGCAGGAGATATCTCCCCTGGAGATAAGGCTCACTGCCACACCCTGTTTTTAACAATGGCCCATTAAGAGGAGATATTCCCACAGGGATAAGGATCACTGCCACACCCTGTTTTTAACAATGGCCCATTAACAGGAGATATTCCCACAGAGATAAGGATCACTGCCACACCCTGTTTTTAACAATGGCCCATTAACAGGAGATATTCCCACAGAGATGAGGGTCACTGCCACACCCAGTTTTTAACAATGGCCCATTAACAGGATATATCTCCTGGAGGGAGGATGGGCTGTGGAAAGATAAAGATGATTGCCCCAGCTGGTTTAAAGATGGCCCATGAGCAGGAGATATCTCCCGTGGAGAGAAGGATCACTGCCACACCCGGTTTTTAACAATGGCCCATTAACAGGAGATATCTCCTGGAGGGAGGATGGGCTGTGGGAAAGACAAAGATGATTGCCCCAGCTGGTTTAAAGATGGCCCTTTAACAGGAGATATCTCCCATGGAGATAAGGGTCACTGCCACACCTGGTGTAACAACTGGGGACAGAATTCACATTTCTGGTCACACCCCCTATATGTCATTTCTCCCCAGAAAGCTTTTCCAGCCCTGGCACAGCTGCCCAGGGCAGGGCTGAGTCCCCATCCCTGGAGGGATTTAAAATCCCCGTGGATGTGGCATTTGGGGATAGGGGCAGTGCTGGGGAAGGTTGGGCTCGATGGTCTCAGAACTTTTCCAGCCCCCACATCCTGGGATTCCATCCTTGCTCTCACTCTCTGGTGGGCTCAGGACCTTGTCCCTTCCTGGGTGCAGCTCTCGGGGAATTTGTGCCTTTCCATCACACAGGGGAAGCTGCAGGGGGGGGATCCAGCTGTGCACAGGCTCAGAAACCTGCCCAGCAGCTCCCTGCTTTTCTTTGCAGCATGTTTGACTTCCAGACTTGTTTTTTAGCTGATTGCTCCTGTTGGATATAATAATAATAATTCTTAAAAACCACTTTTTGCAGGGTGCAGTGGCCACCTCTGTGCAAAAGCAGAATAACAACCCCCTGCCTTTCCCGAAGCAGAACTTTTCTGCTGCTCTGAAGATGTCTGGCAAAGGAGCCACCACGACCAACAACATTGCCCAGGCACGCAGGACCGTGCAGCAGCTCAGGATAGAAGCCTCCATCGAGAGGATAAAGGTGAGGTCACAGCCTCTCCCCCCTCCTCCTCCCTGTTTTCCCCTCCCAGCTGCAGGACAGTCAGAGAGCTCTGTGTGTTTTGTGTCTTTGTGCACCCACAGCTCAGCCTGTCCCCCCTCTCAAAGCTCAACAAATCCAAATAAATCCACTCCCTGTGGCCCCATGTCCCACCCTCTGGCAGTGGGAAGCTGTTCCCCCTTGTCCTGTCACTCCAGGAGAGATAAAACTTCCCCTGGAATTATTTTGAAGCCCCTCCTGTTTGTTTTCAGGTTCCTGCAGGAGCTTTTGCCTGCACAGGGAGCACAGGTCCATCCTTCCCTCCATCCCCAAACCAGCAGACAGAGCCTGGACAGTGAGTCCATCCCACCTGGCTCCTCAGCATTTGATCCCATTCCCATGAAAACCCCTTTTTTTTGCTGTTTTTCCCCCCCTGTGTCCTGCAGGTGTCCAAAGCCTCAGCAGACCTGATGCTGTACTGTGAGGAGCACGCCAAGAAGGACCCCCTGCTGATGGGAATCCCAGCTTCTGAGAACCCTTTCAAGGACAAGAAAACCTGCATTTTGTTGTAGGCCAGGGGCAGCTCCTCCTGCCCAGCCCCTGCCAGCCTTGGGCAGGGCCAAGCACCACCACTGCCCCAGGTACCTGCACCCCATGGCTGCTCCTGACCATTCCCTGAGCTTCCCTGAGCATTCCCTGAGATCCCTGCTGGTCCCTGGCTCTGTTAGGAATTTTTTCTGACTCAATCCCCTGTCTCTCCTGGCCAAGGGAATGGGCTCCAGGGTCTCTGCATGGGGGGTCCTGGTGGCTTTTGCCAACTCCAACACGACCAAAGTTGCCTGAGCTTTGCAGGTAAAGCAAAGCTGTAGAGACCTGATGGAATCACTGGGTTTACATTTTTTTAAAATTATGGATTTTTTTTTTTGGGGTGGGGGGTGGGGTTGTGCCTGTGCTGGCAGCAACAGGCACACTTAAAGTGCATTTTTTTTAGCAAAAACTACCTTGCAAAATGATTGTAGCAGCTGCTGGGGAGCTCCAGGGAGCTGTGCCTCAGCCTTCCTCCCTCTGGCCTCTCTTCCCAGGGCTTTTAAAAGATAGAGTTGGAAATCAGAGATGCTTTCCCAGAGTTGAAAAAGCAGAATTTCCAGCTTGGATTCTGCTGCATTTTCTTCTCCAATAAAAAAAAACAAAACCTGTGTTAGTATAAAACACACCCTTGAAGAAATGGGAAAAGGAAAAAAAAAGAAATGGAAAAAAAGAAAAAGGGAGGCTGGAAGGGCCCTGGCAGAGCTGCAGGAATGCTGCCCTCACTCCCAATCCCAGCTGGGTTCTGTGCAGGGAGCCAGAACTTGACTCCTTTTTATAAAAAAAAAAAATCATTTTTAAACAGGAAAAATGCCAAATTATCTCCACCTTGTGGTAATGCATTTATAATTGGAGGGCCTTTCCATCCAGTATATATTTTATATATACACATAATAAAAAAGTCTCTCTCTCTCTGTGTGTGTAGATATATAAACTTTATATATTAACAGCAGATTTTGGAGGGATCAGAAATAGTCCTGACTTCAGCTGGCTGCAAATGTCCTTCTGTGATCTGCCAAAACCTGAATTTCTGGGAGGACATTTGCCGAATTTATGAACCACTTGTCTTTTACATTGCATATTTGTCATTTCTCTATGAAATTATAGACCCACTTTTGATACAGATTAAAAAAAAATCAACTTTGTTTAACAAATCTCTTCAGCAGAGCTCCAAAAATCAGCCTGACAGAGAAACCTGCTGCTTGTCCTGTGCTTGCCTGCAAATTATTTTTGTAATCAGAGTATTTTTCTAGTGGCAGTCAAAGAAAAAAAAACACAACAAGGTGGCTCTGCACTAAATCTTTTTCACTGTGTCTGTGTTTATTTGTCACACACCTGGTCAGAATTAATGAGCTCTGTTAATTGCTCAGCAGGGCTGAGAGAAATCCAGCTGTGCCCAGCTGTGGGGAGGGAAGGAGCCTCGTGCTCTTGGTTGTTGCTTTCCCAGGAATCTGGGGGAGAAATTGGAATTTCTGTGTGGTTGGAGATCCCTGCAGGGATGCTCTTGGTGTCTGCCCTTAATTAAAGCTGGTGGCTGATCCAGGTCTGGGATCCTGGGTGCTGCCCAAATCTGATGGCATTGCAGCCAGAGATCTTGGGGGAACATTTTTAATGTACATAAAATAAACAGGTTTTTATCCCACCTCTCTCTGAGGAAATATTTCCCTGAGCCAGCTGGGGGAGGGACTGCTTGGATCTATTTCCTAGAGGGACCCCATTCAGGGGTTTTTATCCCAAATTTGCCCTAAAGCAGGACAGATACACACATGAAATCTGGAGTGGTTTTGTTTGTGCTTCACTTTTTGCCATCAGTACCCCCAGAAAGAGGGATTGCAAAATTTGGGGGGAAATACAAGCTCTGGCCTCATAGAATTGTTTTTTAAAAATTAAGTGAGACCATTGAAGCCCATGGTGCATCACTAGGCTGCCCCTCTTGTCCTTGGCTGATTTGGGGAGAAAAATGAGAATTTTGTGGTGTGGGCACAGGGCTGGGGGGTGGCACTGGGAGAAACCAGAGGGGTTTGGATGGAGTGTGAGCTTGGGGGAATAAACCTGGTGCAGGTGCAGTGTCCTGGGACAGGAGCAGGGACAGGGTGGCCTCGTGCTGGAGCATCCCAGGAGTGGCAGAACAGGTCCAGCCTCCCCTCCCAGCTGGGCTGGGGACACAGTGACCCCGTGGGGCACACCAGGGCTCGGGACAATGTGTCACCACTGTCCCCAGGCAGTGCCAGCAGCAGGGGTGGCATTGTCCTGCCACGCCAGGGATGCCATCTGTGCCAGCCTGGCTGTGTCATTCAGCACTCTGGCACTGGGAGCTTTGCAGGGAAACACTGGGATGGGTTTTCCTCCTCCAGGGAATCAAGTGAGGAGCTGCAGGAGTGTGGAAGCCTCAGCAGCAAAACCTTTTTTTTTTTTTTTTAAATTATTTTTTTAGCTGGTGTTGTGGCAGCATTCAAGCAAAACAAATAAATAAATAACATTCCCAACATTTCCTGCAGCACAGTGGCTGCTCTGGCCTTTAATTGCTTGGGAGGGGCTGGGAATGAACCCACAACAGGACCTTGGCCAGGACAAGGAAGCAGCTGCTGCTCCTGGAGTAAGGAAATAAAAACCTGGGCCAAAGGTTTGATTTTACACTTTATTTTCAAAAAAAAAAAAAAAAAAAAGAAAAAAAAGAAAACACAAAACAAGAACACCACAACCCCAAAAAAACACTCGAATTTCAAACAATTATATGAATGGTGCTGGGAGAAGATTGGTGGCTGCAGACCAACTGCTTGAGGGGGTTTTCAGTTCTCAAACCTCCAAGTATAAATAATTTTTCCATCAATATCAGAAAATAACTTACTATTATTATATATCTTAGCATAAAAACGTGAGAATTAACATCCCAAAAAAATACAACAACATTTGCTGGCAAAAGGCCTCGATTAACCTGGTTAAGGTGTTTAAAGCAGGAACTTTAAGTGGCACTTAAGGGCAGAAAGAGTGAGGGCACATCCCTGCTTTCCTCAGCTCCCCACGACATCACTTTCAGCTTTATTATTTCACATATATATTTTTTTTTGTTGTTGTTGGGTTTTTTAATTTTTTCCTCCCTCTGCTGGAGCCAGGGGCAGGGAGTTCTTTCCTGAGCAAGTGCAAAGAAGAGAATTCTTGCAGCTCTGCTGGGGCTGGCTGGGGGTCACCGCTCGGGGAGGTTGATCACAGGCACCCACTGGTCCAGGTACCGACTCTCCCGGCAGAAACACATCAGCTGGCTCAGCGCTGGGTCCTTCCACTGGGATGCCTGAGGGTTCTGGAAAAGGGAACAAAAAAATAAAAAAAAACAAACTTCAGCACGGCAGCAAAAACAACCCGAGCGCCGGCAGGAGGAGGGGGGAGGGAGGAAAGAAGCACAGCAGAAAGCCCAGGAGTGTGAATCATCTTAAATTGCTGCCGAGGCAAACAAACAAGTCAGGCCTGGAAGCATGTGAGGAGGTTAGCTTTGGACTCTGGGGCAGAGGAGGGAATGGGGGAAAAAAATAGAGCGAGAGATAAAAGGTGCGGGGAGAGGGGGAGGGAAAGAAAAAGGGAGAGGAAGAGGGAAAAAAAGAGGGAAAAATAAGGAGGGAAGGGGAAAAATGATGACAGAAGGGGGAAAATAATAAGGGGAGAAGGGGGGGAAATAATAAGGGGAGAAGGGGAAAAAAATAAGGAGGAAAATAAGAAGGGGAGAAGGGGGGAAAAAAAAGAAAAAATCAGAACAACAGTTCTGAAAGAGGGGGAAGAGGGCTGAAGAGGGGAAAACGCAGCACAAGAGGGGAAAGGAGCCCGGGACGCCCCGCGGGACCCCCGGCGCGGGCGCGCTGAGGCCGCGGGTTCGAGTCCCGGGCGCGGCGGTTCGGAGCGGCCCCGGGAGCCCCGCGGGTGTCGCCGCGGGTGTCGCCGCGGGTGTCGCCGCGGGTGTCGCCGCGGGTGTCGCCGCGGGTGTCGCCGCGGGTGTCGCCGCGGGTGTCGCGGGCTCACCGTGACCAGCACGCAGTGCAGGTCGGCGGGCGGGTCGGGGCCCGCGGCGGGCAGCAGCAGCTGCGCCAGGCGAGCCGGGTTGCTGACGCGCAGGATGTTGATGTCGTTCTCGCAGCAGAAGGCCCGCAGCAGGGTGAAGTGGATCTGCAGCGCCGCGTCCCCCGCCTCCTCCTCCTCGGCCGCCAGCAGGCACAGCACCACGTTATCGGGGTCCCTGCGGGGCACCGCCGTCACACCGGGCACGGGGCACCGGGGCGACCGGGGACGGGAACGGGGCACTCACACGTTGAGCAGCTTGGCCGCCTCGTAGACGCCGAGGGTGAGGCTCCGCTGGCTCAGCGCCTTGCTCAGCACCTCCTCGAGCGCGTCCCCCGCCTGCTCCATCCTGCGCCGGGACACGCGGCACCGCCGTCACCGGCCACCCCCGCGCCCGCCGCTCCCCGCCCGGCAGCACCCGCCGCCCCCCGGCCTCACCTCCCGGCGGCGCGGCGCTCCCCGGGCAGCTCCTCCAGAGTCATCACGGGGACAGGGACACCGGGGACAGGGACACCGGGCACGGGCTCGGCCGCGCTCCGGCCCCGCCGCCGCCGCCGCCGCCGCCGGACAAAGGCGCCCCGCGCGCGCGGCCCCGCCCGCCCCGGCCAACCCGCGCCGCCCTCGTTTGCATACCCGGCTCTCATTGGTGCATGCAAATGAGGCCACGCCCACCGGCTGGAGAGCCCGGTCGGGACTGAGCGGGAATGGGAATAATGGGAATAATGGGAATGGGAATAATGGGAATAATGGCAATAATGGCAATGGGAATAATGGGGATAATGGGAATGGGAATAATAGGGATATTGGAAATGGGAATGGGAATAATGGCAATGGGAATGGGAATAATGGGAATAATGGGAATGGGGATGGGAATAATGGGGATGGGAATAATGGAAATGGGAATGGGAATAATGGGGATGGGAATAATGGAAATGGGAATGGGAATAATGGGGATGGGAATAATGGGGATGGGAATAATGGGGATGGGAATAATGGGGATGGGAATAATGGGGATAATGGGAATGGGAATAATGGGGATAATGGGAATGGGAATAATGGGAATGGGAATGGGAATAATGGGGATGGGAATGGGGATGGGAATAATGGGAATGGGAATAATGGGGATAATGGGAATGGGAATAATGGGAATGGGAATAATGGAAATGGGAATGGGAATAATGGGGATGGGAATGGGGATGGGAATAATGGGAATGGGAATAATGGGAATGGGAATAATGGGGATAATGGGAATGGGGAATGAGAATGGGAATGGAAATAATGGGAATGGGAATAATAGGGATGGGAATGGGCATGGGAATAATGGGAATGGGAATAATGGGAATGGGGAATGGGGATGGGACAGGGAACAGGAATGGGAATGGGACAGGGACACGGACACTGCCACTGTCCCAGGCTGCTCCCAACCCGTCCAGCCTGGCCTTGGGCACCCCCAGGGATGCAGGGGCAGCCACAGCTCCTCCGGGAATTCCATCGCAGTCCTCCCCTCCCTCCCAGGGATCAATTCCTGCCCAGTATCCCACCCAGTCCCTGCCCTCTGGGGATCCATTCCCTGTGTCCTGTCCCCCCATCCCTTGTCCCCAGCCCCTCTCCAGCTCTCCTGGATCCCTCCAGGCCCTGCCAGGGGCTCTGAGCTCTCCCTGGATCCTTCTCCTCTCCAGGTGTCAGCCCAGCTCTCCCAGCCTGGCTCCAGAGGGGCCCCAGAGTCTCCTCTGGACTCTCTGCAGCAGCTCCAGGTGCTGCTGCTGCTGCTCTCAGGCTGGGGCAGCTCTGCAGGTGGGGCCTCACCTGAGAGGGGCAGAATCCCCTCCTTCCATGGATGCTGTTCTGTGTTCCCTGGCTCCATGGGGAGCTCAGGATGCTGCCTCTCCAACCCTCAAACACGGGACAGTGTTTGCCACAGCCACCAGCCTGGCTGCCCCAGGGTCCCTGCAGTGTCCCAGGCCGGGCTGGACCCTCAGCTCGGAGCAGTGGGACAGTGCAAGGTGTCCCTGTCACAGCAGGGGTGGCACTGGCTGATCCCCGAGCTCCCTCCCAACCCAAACCAGCCTGTGCTTCTCTGATTTCTCCCTTCGGCAGGTTTCCAAGGACTTGCTGCTTCTCCGGGAAGCTGCTCCCGCTCCAGATGTCCCGTGTCAGCTCTGCAGAGCCCGGGAGGGATTTCTCCTGTGGCTGCTGTGTCAAAGCTTTGTCAGCTGTGCACCCAAACCCTCCATCCTCCCAGCCTGGCTGTGGGCTGCACCCTTGCTGGTCCCTCACGGAGGTTTTTGCTGTGAAGTTTTGCTGGTGTCAGTGTTTCCCTCCAGCCCCTGAGCACCAGGAGCCCTTTTCCTTTTGCTGAAGCACAACGTGCAGAGTGATGCCAGGCTCCGTGCAGAATTGAATTGGCCACCTGGGAAATGGGAAATCCCAGAATCCCAGAATCCTGGGGTGGTTTGGGTTGGAAGGGACCTCAGGGAACGTTTTGTTCCACCCCCTGCCACGGCAGGGACACCTCCCACCATCCCAGGTCGCTCCAAGTCTGGAACACTTCGGGGACACAAGAAAACCTTTCTGTGGCAGAATAAAGGGGGTGATTTCTGCACCCCCGGCCGTGTTGGCTCCGGGAGAAAACTTCCCAGGGTTTTTTTCTGCCCAGTTCTGCCCCCATCCTGCTGCCGCAGCCTGATGAGACCCGACACGACTTAACGAAGCCCACGGCGTGGGGAGAAAGGCAAAAACCCCTTTTTGCATCAGGTGGAGGGGCGGCAGATGGCCGGACCGCAGCGGAACAGGTGGGAGCATTGTGCGGTGACCCTCCCAATTAAGTTCGCTTAATTTGCCGGATCTCTATTAGCAACTGCAGGCCCCGGCCCCGCAGCCCCATCTGTGCCGGCCCCGGAGCTAAATCTGGCTCGGAGGCAGCTGGGGAGCAGCTGAAGCCGCTTTTCCCCGGAGCCGGCAGGCAATGCTCGGAAATCGCGTTTTCCCCGCAGCTTTTCCCGGCCGGGCGCAGTTTTCCCGTGGGTCCCTTTTCCCGGAGGAGCAGCAGGGACGCCTTGGGACACCTTGGGACACTTTGGGACGCTGGTGCCGTGCTGGGGAAGTGCCGTGGCTGGGATGGAGCCGCAGTTGTCCCTCCGTCGGCTCCCAGCTGGCAGCTGCTGCTCAACCTCCCTTTCATCGCCGGCCAAAAGAGGCCGGGGTGTTTTGCTCCCCCCCTGCCCTTTAATGCTGACTTTCATCATTCTCCAGGCTGGGCCTGCCCTCCCCTCCGCGGGATGGGCAAGGCTGAGGGTCTGAGCTCAGCTCTTCCCTCACCCCAAACCTTCCTTGCGCTGCCCGCGCTCGGAGGCAGCTTGGGGAGCAAAGGGTTAACCCGCAGGGCCGCGGGGGATGCCCGCGGTGGGAGCTGCGGGGCTGGGGAGGGTGTCTGGGCCAGCTGCAGAGGCGCCTCCTGCACGTAAGAGCTTCGGGCTGTTTAATTTCGCTTTTTGGGAGCGAGAGCAAACATCAAAGAGCGTCAGCGCGAGGTGACAAAGGCCATCCCTGCCGGAGCCGGGGGCTGCCCGGGGCGGTCCCAGCAGAGCCGGGGGCTCCCTTCCCCTTGGCTGTCCCCTGTTTGGGTGGCCCTGATCCTCTCCCCTGTTCCCCTGCCTTGTCCTGTCCCACTCGGGACCCCGCTGGCTCCTTGACCATCCCGCTGCTGTGGAAAATCCCGCTGTGTGCTGTGCTGGGACACCCCATCCGTGCCCTGGGCACCCCCATTCATCCCCTGGGCACCCCCATTCATCCCCTGGGCACCCCATCCCCATCCCCTGGGCACCCCATTCCTGTGCCCTGGGCACCCCAATCCTTCCCCTGGGCACCCCATCCATCCCCTGGGCACCCCATCTGTGCCCTGAACACCCCATCCATCCCCTGGGCACCCCATTCCTGTGCCCTGAGCACCCCATCCATCCCCTGGGCACCCCATTCCTGTGCCCTGGGCACTCCATCCATCCCCTGGGCACTCCATCCATCCTCTGGGCACCCCATCCGTGCCCTGGGCACCCCAATCCATCCCCTGGGCACCCCATTCCTGTGCCCTGGGCACCCCATCCCCATCCATCCCCTGGGCACCCCATTCCTGTGCCCTGGGCACCCCCATTCATCCCCTGGGCACCCCATTCATCCCCTGGGCACCCCATCCGTGCCCTGGACACCCCATTCCTGTGCCCTGGGACACCCCCATCCATCCCCTGGGCACCCCATTCCTGTGCCCTGGACACCCCCATCCATCCTCTGAACACCCCACCTGTGCCCTGAACACCCCATCCCCATCCATCCCCTGGGCACCCCATCCGTGCCCTGGACACCCCATTCCTGTGCCCCCCCATCCATCCCCTGGGCACCCCCATCCATCCCTTGGGCATCCCATTCCTGTGCCCTGGGCACTCCATCCATCCCCTGGGCACCCCACCCGTGCCCTGGGCGCCCCACCCCGCTGTGCCAGGCCCCCTGAGCGCTCCCAGTCCGCTCTGGACGTGCGGGATGCCGAGGGCAGCGAGCGCTGCCGCGGAGCGAACGCCAGCTTGCACATTCCAGGGGCGGCTCTGCTCCGGCAGCCGCTGTTTCCCAGTGCCACCAGTTCCGTGTCACCGAGCGGGCCCAGCCCGGGCTGCGCGGGCACATCCCCCCTCCCGGCGCGGCAGGAGCGAGCCCCGGCTCTGTCACTGCCCGGGTGTCCCTCAGCCCTGAGCTCACCTCTGCAGGGGGTTTGAGCCCAGCACTTTCCATGAGAGGCTGCAGGAGCTGTTCTCAGAGGTTTTCATGGCTGTTTGTTCTCCCTCATCTCAGGATTGCTCTGCCCAGCTCACAGCTCTGCTCGCCAGACGTCCAGGGCAGAATCTGCCTGGAGAGGCAGGACTGATCTTTTATAGTCTGAATTACCTACTGGGGATTTACAATTATTTTCCAATACAATACAACTTTGTTAAACAGTCCAGCTCTGTCCCATCCAATCTAAAGTGCCAGCATGTCACCCAGCATGGATGGCACGGAGAAGAAGGAGGAAGAGGATCCACACCCCAAATTCTCCATCTTGGCCACGTGTCCCTTATCACAAACATTCTAGAAATCTGCTAATTCTACATTCTAACAGTCTAATTTACACTCTATTTATTTTCACAGCTTGCATTTCTTCTCTCCATGTTGGTGAATTGTTCCAAGGAGCTGAATCCAGCCCCTGGGACACCTGGGTCTCACTCAGGGTCTGTGGGGACCCCACAGGGGGGTCTCAAACCTCCCAGGGAAGCCAGAGGAGCACTCTGCTGCTGCCGCTCGGGGTTTGACTTTGGCCGGCCCCGGGAGCAGCCGGGCTGGCGGGAGCCGCCCGGGCTCGGCTCTGAGCTGGGCTCGGCGCCAGCAGCTTTCCCAAGCGCCCGGGTCACGGCAGGGCAGCCGAGAGCTGGCACGGGGCGGGTGGCACTGCCCTGGCACGGGGTGGTGGCACTGCCCCGGCACGGGGCTGATGGCACTGTCCTGGCACGGGGTGGTGGCACTGCCCCGGCACGGGGCGGTGGCACTGTCCTGGCACGGGAGCGCAGTGGCACTGTCCTGGCACGGGGCTGGTGGCACTGTCCTGGCACGGGGCGGTGGCACTGCCCTGGCACGGGGTGGTGGCACTGTCCTGGCACGGGGCGGTGGCACTGCCCTGGCACGGGGATGGTGGCACTGTCCTGGCACTGGGATGGTGGCACTGTCCTGGCACGGGGTGGTGGCACTGTCCTGGCACGGGGCGGGTGGCACTGTCCCGGCACGGGGAGGGTGGCACTGTCCCGGCACGGGGCTGGTGGCACTGTCCCGGCACGGAGCTGGTGGCACTGCCCTGGCACTGGGAGGGTGACACTGCCCTGGCACGGGGCGGGTGGCACTGTCCCGGCACGGGGAGGGTGACACTGCCCTGGCACGGGGCGGGTGGCACTGTCCCGGCACGGAGCTGGTGGCACTGTCCTGGCACGGGGATGGTGGCACTGCCCTGGCACGGGGTGGTGGCACTGCCCTGGCATGGGGATGGTGGCACTGTCCTGGCACGGGGCTGGTGGCACTGTCCTGGCACGGGGATGGTGGCACTGCCCTGGCACTGGGAGGGTGACACTGCCCGGGCATGGGGATGGTGGCACTGTCCTGGCACGGGGTGGTGGCACTGTCCTGGCACGGGGTGGTGGCACTGTCCTGGCACGGGGCTGGTGGCACTGTCCTGGGGCATGTCGCAGGGTGGCACTATCTGGCCGGGGATATGCGCTGGCACTGTCCTGGCACGGGATGGTGGCACTGTCCTGGCACAGGGATGGTGACACTCGCGGTGGCATCGGGGCGGGTGGCACTGCCCTGGGGTATCGCTGGAACATCGCTGGAATATCGCGGTGTATCGCTGGATATCGCTGGATATCGCTGGGATATCGCTGGAATATCGCGGTGTATCGCTGGGATATCGCTGGATATCGCTGGGATATCGCTGGATATCGCTGGAATATCGCTGGATATCGCTGGATATCGCTGGAATATCGCTGGATATCGCCGAATATCGCCGGGTGTCCCCGGCTGCAGCGCCCCGGGGCTCGCAGCAGCAGCTCTGCAAACCGGGAGCGCTCGGGGCGCTGTAACGGCGTCGGACTGAGGGCGGGGAGATGGGGGCTGGAATTGGGAGCAATTCCCGGCTCTGAGGGTGTGAGACCCGCAGCTGCGGCCGCTCCGGGGCTGATGGGAGCGTCCCTGCCCGCTCCAGGGGAGGGGGACTGGGCGAGACCCAAAATCCCGCCCGCGCCATCCCAGGATTCTGCGGTTTGATGCATCGCCATGTCCTGGGGAGCTGCTGGGACCCCTTTTCCCTCCGCAGCACGTCCCGCTGGGCTCCAGCAGCTCCTGCGGGTTCGCTCGGGGCAGCAGAGCCCTGCGCGCCCCCAGCCCCTCTCCCTGCGGGAACAGCCGCTTTTCCCTCCCGGGAAACGCACGTGGGAACCCACCGGCCAGGCAGCACCGGGCAAAGTCCAGCGTGGGGACAGAGCAAAATAAAAAACAAACTTTGTCCATTTAGTGGCGGCGTGGGGCCATAAACCAACACGAGTGACACTGTCCCACACCAGGGAATCGTTTGGAGGCAGCCAGCAGCCCCATCCTGCCTCCCCAGGGAAATTCCCAGTTTCCCAGGGGCTCTGATTTCCCTGTGCGTGCAGGAGAGCTCTGGCGTGAGCAGGGGGAGGGCTGGACCCTCCCCAAACTGCCCCAAATCGTTCACATGGGATCAGGGAACTGGGTGGCTCAGCCTCCAGTCGCAGTTCCTGTGGCAGTGGGGAGCTCAGAGGGACGTTAAATCATTAATCTGGATTAATTTTGTCTCCTATAAGTGCACAGAGTGGGAAGAGTGTTTGGAAAGCAAAGGGGAAGGACCTTGGAGTGAAGCCCAGGGTTTGATGGTCATTGCAGCAGAGATAATGAAACTGAGGAGTTTGTTTCAAAGCAGATTTTAAAATATATAAATTAAAATATATAATATAAATTGTGTATGATGCTTGTGAGACCCATTTCAGAGCTTCCTCCAGCCCTGGGCTCCAAGATCAGGAGGATGTGGAGCTGCTGCAGAGAGTCCAGAGGAGACTCTGGGGCCCCTCTGGAGCCAGGCTGGGAGAGCTGGGGGGACACCTGGAGAGGAGAAGGATCCAGGCAGAGCTCAGAGCCCCTGGCAGGGCCTGGAGGGATCCAGGAGAGCTGGAGAGGGGCTGGGGACAAGGGATGGGGGGACAGGACACAGGGAATGGATCCCCAGAGGGCAGGGCTGGGTGGGATACTGGGCAGGAATCGATCCCTGGGAGGGTGGGGAGGGGCTGGGATGGAATTCCCAGAGAATTGTCTGTCCCTGCATCCCTGGGGGTGCCCAAGGCCAGGCTGGACGGGTTTGGGGCATCCCTGGCCGGGTTTGGACCCTGCTTGCACATGGACAGGGACACAGGGATGGGGACAGGGGTGGGGACAAGGACAGGTGACGGGGACACGGATAGGGACAGGGACAGGGGCACAGGGATGGGGACAGGGACACAGGGACAGGGACACAGGGATGGGGACAGGGACAAGGATAAGGACGGGGACAGGGACACAGGGATAGAGACAGGGACAGTGACAGGGACACAGGGACGGAGACAATGATACAGACAGGGATAGAAACAGGGACACAGGGAGAGGGACAGGGACACAGGGACAGGGACAGGGACACAGGGACGGGGACAATGACAGGGACACAGGGATGGGGACAGGGACACAGGGACACAGGGATGGGGACAGGGACACAGGGACAGGGACAGTGACAGGGACACAAGGACAGGGACAATGACATGGACACAGGGACAGGGACAGTGACAGGGACAATGACAGGGACGGGGACAGTGACAGTGACACAGGGACAGGGACACGGACGCTGCCGCCGTCGCTCCGGCGCCCTCTGGCGGCCGCACCGGGAGCTCGAGCGGACTCCGCGGTTCTGGAGTTTTAAACCTTAAACGTAATTTTGCAGCACTGAAAAAACAGAATGGCGAGTCCGGCCTTTAATCCCGCGATCCTGGCCTGGAGATCCTGGTGGGAGCGGTGGGATTGGGGTCGGTCTGTTCGGGGTCGGCTTCACTCTGGGGCTGCACCAGCATCCCAAGGAGCCACTCGGGCTGCAAAACCCGAGGGAAAAGGGTGAGAAGCCACCCCCACGGAGGATGCAGGCAGTGGGAGCCGGGCGGGATGGGGCTCAGGACATCCCATCCTCGTGGCATCTCCACACCAAACCTGTCCAGAGAGCAGAGCAGCCCCGGGCCACGCGGGGTTTGTGCCCCAAGCCCAGAAGCTCTTTCAGGGAGGAATTAGAGGTGATGAAACAAGGGGAAAATGCAGCAGCACGTGGCCCAGGGCAGCGGCAGGGAGCTGCTTCTGCCTGGCCTCACGGAGCAGCGATGTCCCCCGGGCAGCAGCAGGGCTGGGGCTCCTGGATGTCACCGTGTCACCCGCGTGTGGGTGACACCGTTTTTCACCCACCACGGGGGGATGAGGATCTGGCCCCTCTTTCTGAAGCAGCAGACTGCAGGCCAATCCTTTAACATGTACCTACAACAAGGGCCATTTATTTTTCTTGAGAAAATACACGCTTTAAAATTAAATACATATAATTTTCTAATTAGAATTAGGATTAGTTGAGATGGACTTTAAGGTCCCTTCCAGCCCAAACCATTCTGTCACCCAGTGACCTGAACGTGTGCCAGGGACAGGATGGGATTCCTGCAGTGCCACTATGGGGACAATGCCCGTGGTGCCACCAGCCTGGGGACAATGCCCATGGTGCCACCAGCCTGGGGACAGTGCCCGTGGTGCCACCGGCTTGGGGACAATGCCCATGGTGCCACCAGCCTGGGGACAGTGCCCGTGGTGCCACCGGCTTGGGGACAGTGCCCGTGGTGCCACCATCCTGGGGACAATGCCCGTGGTGCCACCAGCCTGGGGACAGTGCCCGTGGTGCCACCATCCTGGGGACAATGCCCATGGTGCCACCAGCCTGGGGACAGTGCCCGTGGTGCCACCGGCTTGGGGACAATGCCCATGGTGCCACCATCCTGGGGACAATGCCCGTGGTGCCACCAGCCTGGGGACAGTGCCCGTGGTGCCACCAGCCTGGGGACAATGCCCATGGTGCCACCAGCCTGGGGACAGTGCCCGTGGTGCCACCATCCTGGGGACAATGCCCATGGTGCCACCAGCCTGGGGACAGTGCCCGTGGTGCCACCATCCTGGGGACAATGCCCATGGTGCCACCAGCCTGGGGACAGTGCCCGTGGTGCCACCAGCCTGGGGACAGTGCCCGTGGTGCCACCAGCCTGGGGACCGCGCTCCCTGCGGTGCCTTATCAGAGCTGCCAGCGCTGCAGCTCGCTGCTGCTTTGTGTCCTTATCAGAGCGAGCAGCCGCGGGGACCCTGCGCGACATCAGCGACAGGGCACGAGCGCCACAAGGGAGCGGCTGCAGCGCTCGGGCTTGGATGCTCGGCGTGGGGAGGGCTGGGGGGTCTTGCTGCGGGTCCTGGGCTGCAGGCTGAGCATCTTTCGTTGGTCTGGTGTGCCTGCAGCCCAGGAGAGATGGGTGGGATCCGGGAGGGATGGGTGGGATGGTGGGATCCGGGAGGGATGGTGAGATGTGGGTGGGATGGGTGGGATCCAGATGGGATGGGTGGGGGTCCAGTAGGGATGGGTGGGATGGTGGGATCTGGGAGGGATGGTGAGATTTGGGTGGGATGGTGGAATTTGGGTGGGATGGCGGGATCCAGGTGGAATGAGTGGGATCCAGGTGGGTTCGGAGGGGATCCAGGTGGGGTGGTGGGATCCAGGTGGGATGGGTGGGATCCGGGTGGATTCCGAAGGAGATCCAGGAGGTATGGGTGGGGGTCCGGGAGGGATGGTGAGATGTGGGAGGGATGGGTGGGGATCCAGATGGGATGGGTGGGGTCCAGTAGGGATGGGTGGGATGGTGGGATCCGGGAGGGATGGTGAAATTTGGGTGGGATGGCGGGATCCAGGTGGAATGAGTGGGATCCAGGTGGGTTCCGGAGGGGATCCAGGTGGATTCTGGAGGGGTTCCAGATGGGTTACAGAGGGGATCCAGGTGGATTCTGGAGGGGTTCCAGATGGGTTACAGAGGGGATCCAGGTGGGATGGGTGGGGTCCGGGAGGGATGGTGGGATCCACGCGGGATCCAGGCAAAGATTCACTTCCTTTTGCTCTCCCAAACCCATCCCGAGCCTTCGCAGCTCCTCCTCAGGCATTTTGGGGCCGGTGCCTCAGGGACCGTGTGCGATGCAGAGGCAGCCCCGGGATGCTCAGCCTCCTCCCCCCGCAGCATCCCTGGACGAGGGCGCTCCCTGCACCTCGGTATTCCCGGCTGCCCATCAGCTCCGCACCCCAGGGATGCACAGCGACCCGCCGGGGTGCACAGCACCCGCCAGGATTTGGGATGCCCTTTGCAGGGCAGGGCTTTGGGGCGGGCTGGAGCAGCGGGGACACCTCGAACGTGCAGCAAAAGCCCCGGGGCTTGCTCGGGACGTGCGGGCCGGGCTGCCCACGCCGCTCATTAGCAGAGCCGAGTTCCTGTAATCACGCTAATGAGCGGGTGCCTCTCGGAGCAGCAGCTCCGTGACCTCCTTTCGGCCTGTTTGATCCGCCTGTTCCCGCATTTCTCGCCCAGCCCAGCAGCCCCGGCCGGGCACGCGTGGTCCGAGGGCTCCCGTGGGCAGAGCCGGTGCCCGGCTCAGCCCCTGGGGATTCCAGCCTGGGAATTCCGCTCCTGGCTCTGCGCTGGTGTCGCCCCCGCGCCCGGAGCATCCCAGGTTTCTGCTGCTCCTGCCCAGAATCCCACCGAGATCCCGGAGTGTGCGCCAAGCCCGTTTCAATGCAGCACAGCGGAGAAAAGGGGGTTCAGCTGAGTGCTGGGGAGCTGATGGTGGGGTCCCTCCGTGTGCTGCACACCCCTCAGGGGTATCTCCCCTCTTCCCCAGGGGGGCTGCAGGGCAGGAGGAGCAGGCAGGAGGAGCAGGAGAGCCCTGCCCCGTGAGCAAACAGCTCCTGGGTGCTCCCAGGCTGGGCTGCTGGCACGGAGGGCTTGGCTCACCTCAGTTTAGTGTCAGATGCATCTGCAGGGACAAGGAGAGCCAAGCACCGGGGCTGGGTGGTGGTTGGGACAGGTGCCTGTGTGAGAAGGGTGCCAGAGGGATGGGCTGCAGGATCCCTGCTCCAGGAGGGTTATCCCAGTGCCACCAGCTCGGGGCTCAGCTCAGCCAAGCTCCTGCTCCTTGCCCTCCTGCAGCTGCCAGCTGGGAAACTGCCTCTTCCTTAAGTCAGCCCTGCCTTGGGCGAGTGCCAAAATAAACCTGCCCTGCACTGCGCTCCAGAAAACAAAAAGGACTTTTTTATTTGTGTGGTAGGTGAACTCTGTGCTCGCCAGAGTTGCTGGAGGGGCAGGATGAGGGTGGTGAGGGAGGAAGAATGAGGATGATGAGTGTGAACAGGCAGGATGATGAAGGTGAGCAGGCAGGATGAGGATGGTGAGTGTGAACCAGCAGGACGAGGATGATGAAGGTGGATAGGAAGGATGGAGATGGCGAACAGGCAGGCTGATGAGTGTGAGCAGGCAGGCTGAGGATGGTGAAGGTGATGAAGGTGATGAAGGTGTTGAGTGTGAACAGACAGGCTGGGGATGAAGGTGAACAGGCAGGCTGAGGATGATGAAGGTGATGAAGGTGATGAAGGTGATGAAGGTGATGAAGGTGATGAAGGTGAACAGGCAGGCTGAGGATGATGAAGGTGATGGAGGTGATGAGTGTGAACAGGCAGGCTGGGGATGATGAAGGTGATGAAGGTGATGAAGGTGATGAGTGTGAACAGTCAGGTAGAGGATGATGAAGGTGATGAAGGTGACGAGTGTGAACAGTCAGGCCCAACTCAGCCCAGCCCGGCCCGGCCCGGCCCAGCCCAGCTCAGCTCAGCCCAGCTCAGCCCAGCCCAGCCCAGCTCAGCCCAGCCCAGCCCAGCCCGGCCCAGCCCGGCCCAGCCCAGCCCAGCTCCCCCGGCTCTCTCCGCTCCCCCAGCCACCACGGGGCTGTGGGCTGCCCTTTCCTTCCCTCTCCTGCCACACCAGCACAGCCAGCCCCAAATAAAGTCGCACAGGGGGGAAACACGGGGGATCTTTGCTCCTGGCAGGCCGAGCAGGGCGTCCCCGGGGCCGTGTGGCAGTGCCAGCGAGGGAGGTGGCAGCAGGCACACACCAGCTGCCCCTGGGAGCAGCTTGAGCTGGCAGGGAGGAGCAGATTCCTGCTCACACAGCCTGCCCAGCAGGTTCCACCCGGGCATGTCCCAGTGCTCTCAGCGCTTGGCCCTTGGCTGTTTCGTGGTTTTTCACCCCCAATTTCCCCCAGTGAGGAGCCTGGGAGGAGCTGTGGGCTCAGGCAGGAGCTGAGCCCAGCAGTGATGGGTGCTGGCTCCCCTTGGTGACACAACCCCTGATTCCCCTGTGCCTCAGCTCTCCTGAGCTTCTCAGGAGGGCAAACATTGTTTTCTCCCCTTCTCTATCTTTTCAGATTAGGGAGGCAAAGCCTCTCAGCTCCAGGGCAGTTCCCAGGGGAGGTGTTTGGTCCCTGCAGCCAAGGGAGGCTCCTGGGTGCCCATCCTGGAAGTGTTCAAGGCCAGGCTGTGGTCTCGTGGGAGCTGTCCTTGCCCATGGCAGGGGGTGGAACAGAATGAGATTTTGGGTCTTTCCAAACCAACCCATCCTCTGATTCCATTATTCCACCCCCCAGCCCCTCCTGGCACCGCCATTCCTCAGTTTTGGGAGCCAGGGAAGGGGTGGCTGGAGCTCAGCTCGCAGGAACAGCAGCGACAGAAGGAGTGTTTGCTGTGCCGACCTTCTGCTTTGCACAGCCCCAGTGCTGCTCTTCCAAACTAAAAATACCCCTTACCTTGGCTGCTCCGAGGAAGAGCACTTGCTAGGCAGGTTGTTTGGGATTCAGGGGAAGAAAGTTCAGGCACAGCTCAATTAGTCTGCCTTGATTTGCAAGCCAAGTTCTGTGTCTGCATGATTTGCTTGGCTTGTCTGTGCACATTTTAAAGAGCAGAGCAATGCTGTGGGAGGGCGTTTGTCACTGCACGTACTTAGGGTGGAAATATTGCTGTTATTCACATGTTTGCAGCCCTCCTCATAATGAAACTGCTGCCTTTTCTGCCATATTAAAAAAAAAAACCAGCAAAAAGCAGCCCAGTGATGTGCTGAAATGAGAGGAATATGTGGGAGGATAAAGATGTGCTTTGCAGATCGTGGATCTCCTCGTGAGCTCTGCCTTCTCCTGCTCATTCCTGCTGCCCAGTGCTGGTTAATTCTGGGAGTTCTCAGAAGGGATCCGTGTGTGGATGCAAGCTGAGAAGTTGCTGCATTTTCTCTGTGATGTATGTGGGTTTTTTCATGCTCAGAAGGCATGGCCAGACTTGACTTTATTTGGAAGCAATCCCTGTATTTCCTGCAGCCTAGAATCACAGAACCATTAAAGTTGGAAGAGACATCCAAGATCATCAGGTTCAACCTAAGGGAAGATCCATGTCAAAAAAAAACTCTTCCAGCAACATCCTGCTTTGCCCAGATATTGTCTATGCCAGTGAAAACCCCACAAACCAGATTTAAAAAGTCAAAAATTAGGAAAACTATGGTTTTGGGACAGAATACTTTTTTTTTTTTTTTCCCCTGCTGTGAGCTTGCTGCATTTCCTATTCCTGCTTGTTAAGCAGGCAGCTGACAGCTGCTGGCAGAGTTTGGGAGCAGCAGAGGAGTGCAGCAGCTCCCAGAGCCTCTTTTGGGCAGCAGCTGGGTGGGATCCCACCCTGAGGTGGGATATCCATGGAGTGCTGCCTGTCCCAGCCAGAAATAGCTCTGGGAATAGCTGGGGAAATGCCTGCTCCAGTGGGGAGGGAGGGCACACGTGCCTGTCCTGCAGGAGGGTGGAAGAAGCCAGCTCAGATTTTGGTGGGAGATCTCTGGTGTGTTTTTTGATCACTCCCTCACTGTTCTCTGGTGCAGACCTCGCCATCCATCCTTGCCTGGGTGCTGGCAGTGTGATCTGTGTCCTGCCAGCCCACAGGGGAGAGCTCACCAGGTTCAGTGTGCCAGTTCATGAGCTGCTTTTCAAATTGGGCCTGAACCCTTCTGTCCCGGTGCTTCACATGCCCAGCAGCTCGTGTGGGTGCAGCACCAGGAACTTCCCTTGGTGCAAAGGGAATATTTAAATTTAAACCCTTGTTAATGTTAGCGATGGCAATGCTGTCTCGAGGCCAGAAGTGCCTGAAAACTGTGAATTACACTCGGGGATAAAGGTGTGTTTTGGACTTTTGACCCTTGTGGCTGCTTGTGGGGCTGTTTTAATGCAAGCAGCACCGAGAGTGGCACTCAGAGTGGGGCTGGAGCTTCCTGCAGGCTGCAATTCCCATTTCCTGCTGCACAGAGTTCCCTCTTTGTGCTAAATACTTCAGATCTGTTCTCATCTTTGGGTTTCTGTAAGGAAAGGACCTCACAGGCCATCTGGTTCTATCCCCTGCCACGTGCCGAAATTTTTTTCTTTTATTTAAAGAATATGGAGCTGGTATTTGAAAACTATAGAGTTTTCCAAACCAGTTGGTGTTGAGTCTTGAATTTATGAGCAGCACGCATTCAGGAACAGAAGAAATGTAATTAAATTAATTTTTAAAGCAATTATTTCAAGCTTCTTGGAGCAGGCAAAGCAAATATTGGAAATAACATCCTTGCTGAGCACCAAGTTTATTTTATAACAGGTGCCAAAATGTTCTGATGACTTAAGAGACATAAACTGTGAGCAGTCAAATTGTGTTTTGAAGGACATGCCAAATCTGTGCTTGTTTATTATGTTTTATATCTACATCATATATATATCATATACATTGTATTTATATATATCTCTAGATAGAATATCTTTTGGTTATAATCAGATATTTGTACATATATATAATAAGAGCAAAATTATAAGTGATATGCTGACATATAATTACATAAATACATAGCTATTAATAGATATTAATAATATTATTTATATTAAGTGTGTGTTGCATCTTATGTATTATGCATGAGGTATTATGTTATTATATACTATACATTACCATAGATATCTAATACATAGATAATGTATTATGCATGATGTATTATTTTATTATACACTATACATTACCATAGATGTGATAATATACTGTATAGTATATATTATTATGTATGTATTTATACTGTATCTTGCTATATTAATAGTATATTAATCTGTATTAATACAGCAAACATCCATCTCCACTTGACACCGCCTGCTACACCTGCCCGCTAATTAGACGAGCAGAAATTCCCACGAAGGCTGAAAATCTTGCTATAACTTTCCGATCAAGGCGTGGAAAACAACTTTTATTAATTAATCTTTTAATTCGGGTTTCATTTCTGAGGGAGCCCACACGCGGGAGGTACCATCGGCCAGCGAGGCGCGGGGGTCGACGGGGGCCCATCATGCCCGGACACCTGCAGGAGGGCTTCGGGTGCGTCGTCACCAACCGCTTCGATCAGCTCTTCGATGACGAGTCCGACCCCTTCGAGGTGCTGCGCGCGGCGGAGAGCCGGAGGAAGGAGAGCGGCGGCGGCGGCGGCGGGAGCCAAGCGGGCGGCGGGGCCCGCGGCCCGGCGGGCGCCCAGAGCGGCTCCTCGGGCGGCGCCGGCGGAGCAGGCCAGGCCGGCGGCGGCGCGGGCAGCGCGGCCAAGCAGCTGCGCAGGGAGTCGCAGAAAGAACGCAAGAACCCGCTGCCGCCCTTCGCCGGCGGGGACCGCCGGGAGGATGGCGGGGGCCAGCCCGGAGCGCCGCTGCGGAAGGAGGGTGAGCAGGCCCGGGGGGGGTTCGGCCGCACAAAGGAGGCTCCGGGCAGGGCCGCACGTGGGGCCGCGCATGGCGGAGCCGCCCGGGAGCGTTCGGGGCTCGGGCTCGGCCCCACGTGTTCCGCGGCTCGGCCCGCGCAAAATGGAGTCGGGCGTGAGGGGCGCCCGGAGCCGCCTCGGTGCGGGCGGGAGGCGGAGGAGCCACGCGAAACGGGGAATCCCGGCCGGGAAGGGAGTCGCGGAGTGGCTCGCGTGGGAAGGGATTTTTAAGGCTCTCCCGTTCTGTTCGCTGCCATAGGGCACCGTGCGCTGTGCCAGGCTGCTCCAACCGCGTCCAGCCTGGCCTTGGGCACTTGCAGGGATCCAGGGGCAGCCACAGCTTCTCTGGGCACTCTGTGCCCTCACGGGGAACAATTTCTTCCCAATATCCCGTCTAAACCGGCACGTGGAATCCTGGAGTGGTTCGGGCTGGAATGGCCCTGCTCGTTCACCCTCTGCCACAGGCAGGGACACCTTCCACCAGACCAGGCTGCTCCAAGCCACATCCAACCTTGTATCTTGAACTTGACTCGTGTTTCAGGTGCTCCGATGGACTCGACAGGATATCTGGAAATTTCTGGGCTTTCCGACATCTTTTTTTTGGGTCATTTTCTAAGAGCAACCCCGTTGATAGCAATCATCTTATTTTCATATACATCTAAACAATAATTTGCGCGAGTTTTTAGTTTCTGGTAAATTCCTAAGACATCCTACGTGAAAAAGATGGGGGGAAAGTAATGAAAGTGTAAGTGTGTGCTTTGGGGAGCAGGAGGCCCGCGTGGACAGGGAGGGATGTGGGCACATGGCAGCTGCACCGCGCCCAAAGCTCGGCAGGTGGGTCCCGGCTGGGCTCCAGAGGAATCCTTCAGAAGCATCCCAGTGCGCTGGGAGCACGGGAATAAACAGGTTAACTCCGATTTCAGCAAGCTTTTCACAGTGCTACCTGAGAGCATCTTAGTGCAAAGTGATTCTGGTTCTCTGCTCCTTTATGTGCTGTTAAAGAAATGATTTTAGTATGTTATAAATATTGTTCGAAGGGACAAATGTAGGAGCTGTGTTAGAAATACTCTTTGCTTGTGGATCTCTTGCTCATTAACGCTTAGGAGTGTTTTCTGTGTGAGGGATGCAGTGATTTATTTATTTTTTATTTACTCCTCTGGGAGCCTTAGTGAGGGGAAAATTCCGGTGCTGTCCCCACCTGGGACATGGAATTGTCTCTGGCACCACAGGAGGGCTTTGGGCAGGGCTGGCAGCCCCTCTCCACCTTCTGATTTTCACATCTTGTTTTCTAGAGCAGTGTGAAAAATTGGTATTTCCGTGGTTTGTTTTGCTAGTGAAACGGAGAAAGTTGAGGCAGTAAACAAAGCCAGTTTCCAGTTTGAAAATGTCTATTTTTGTGCGTGGCTGTATTTGCAGTTCTGGCATCATAAAGGTGCTCGATGCCAGGGTTTGGTTTCCTGTGTGAATGTATTTTAAGCCATTCCACTGCTCCATAAGGCTGCAGGGGATTTGCCTGCTGAATTAGCAGTTCAAAGCTTGGTGATGCTGAGAAATAACTCGTATTTTGGGTTAGGCTTGAGCAGGAACCGGGTTTTTCTGAGTGCAGGGCGTTGAACAAGACATTCAAAAGCCGTGGCTGTTCCATTCCAGTTCTGCAGCTTGCCTGCTGCTCTCCCTGCTTCTCCTCCTCGCGTGGAATGCCTGTCCTCATTGGAGAGCCCTTCTCCGAGTGCAGGCTGCTGCCTTTAACCCCTTGTTTCCTCGGGGAGCTGTGTGTGCCATGCAAACTTCATGGTAAATACAGCTTGGAAGGTGAGGGAGACATTGTTCATCTGGGTGTGTTGGCTTGGATATCATTACAACTGCAACTTCTGTAGCCCCACCCTAATTTGACATTGCTTGCTAGGCAGGAACCTGGTTCTTTAAAAAAAAAAAATAAAAAATTAAAAGTTAGCTTTGAATTTAAAAGCTGGTTCGTTAATTTTGGAGCCAGTGTTTTGGCAAGAAAATGCTGTAACAAAGCAGCAATGTGTTTGTGCTCATCTTTTAAAGAAGAGTAAACAAGGCTTTTCACATGAGAGGAAAAGAAAACTCTGTTAGATCTTTGAGAGGGGTTGCTAAAGGAGAGAATACCCACGGGAGGTTTTTATTTGCACTAAAAACCTTTTAGGAGGCCTGGGCAGGGAGGAAGAGCTCTGGGCAGCTCAGTGGCACTGTGGATCTGTTTGAAAAGTGCAGCAGAAGGAGAATTTGTCAGGGAATGTTGGGCTGGGAGGATCCCTGTGGATGAGGAGCCCAGTTAGTCACTGAGCAGCACCTGCAGGTGACACCTCTGCTACAGGGGTGGCACTGCTGCCCAGAAGTTTCCAAGAACAGACTCACAGGATCATTTAGGCTGGAAAACAGCTCCTAAAATCGTGGAGTCCAGCTGTTAGAACAGCACAGGATGCTGTCTCAGGGAACACAGGACTGAGTTTTTTAGTGCCAGTGAGGTGAGGCTCACTTCATTTGGCTGTTCTTCAAATGAAACCCTCTTGTTTTACCCGAAAACACCTTTCAGAGAAAAAAAATAGTAACAAAATCTTGCTTACCTTGATCATTGTCATTTCAGCAGGGATTACTTCAGTTTGTAGTCAAACTCAGTTTGAAATCCTGGCTAAAAACGTGCCTGAGAAGAGTCAGGTGAAAGGGAGTTGCTGGGTTTATGCAGAAATAACACTCCTCTTCCCTCTTGTTTGCCCGGGGGTCGGTATCTGTCCTGCAGCACTCCCCATTCCGCTGATGGGCCTGCCTGATGTTTCAGGGATAAGGAGGATTGGCAGGAGGCCTGATCAGCAGCAGCAGCAGCAGCAGGGCGAGGGCAAACCCATCGACAGGAGACCCGAGCGACGGCCCCCCGCGAGCGCCGCTTCGAGAAACCCGCCGAGGAGAAGGGCGAGGGAGGAGACTTCTCTGTGGATAAGTAAGAGTTTTGTCCTGCTAAAACACCTTTGCTAGCTGTGGCAGGACAGGGCTGACCCACCTCATGCTGCTCGGGTAAAAAGCCCATTGAATCAAGGTGAAATTCCTGTCATGCAGATGGTAACACTTCCCTTCTCCATGGTTTTGTTTGCCAGCTTAAGTTTTAGGCTGGCAGTGATCTACATAAACAGGCTTTGTAGGTGTAAATGAATTATGGTTTAAATCAAGATATTCACTTTATTTCTCTACATCTTATAGCAGATAGCTCAGGAAGGGAACCCAAGCACAGCTGTTTCCTGCAGGATGAGATTTGTTTGCTGTTATAGCTGCACAGCTGACTTAAAGCCAGCTGAAGTTTGTCCTCGTAGGTGTTTGCACCTTGGCTGCAATGGCTTCAGACCTGGAAGTGGTGAAGCCATCTTAGATCTGCATGAAATTTAAACTGTCTTGAGTATTGTGAGGCAGCCAGAATTCCAGTAATGTTCAAATATTAAAGTTTAATTACCAAAGTTAAAGTCCCTTTAAAAGTAAGTTGGATAAAAGTGAGTTGAAGTTTTAGCATCAGTTAATTGTGTTACACAATACAAAGATTAAATTTTGGAATTAATGCCAGAAGATGCAAACAGACATTTGTTTCCAGATTCTAAAATCATGGAACCAGATTGGTTCATGAAACCAACCAAACCAGAGTGGTTTGGGTTTGGAAGGGACCTTAAAGGTGACCTGGTTCCAACCCACACCAGGGGCAGGGACACCTTCCACTATCCCAGGTTACTGCAAGCCCTTCCAACCTGGCCTTGGACACTTCCAGAAATGGGGGAGTGACTTTTTTTTTTAATTAGAGCCTGAACCCAGCTACAAACTTATTCTCAAAGGAAAAAAAATGAATAAAGTAAATAGAGCTCTTAAAGAGGAAAAGAACTACGAAAAGCGCTGTATGTTTTTGGAGGCCAATCACTCAGCGCAGAAATAAAAATAGCAAACAATCAAAACCTGAGAGAGGGCCAGGAGCAGGAAATGCTGCAGTTGGTGGCTGACCCGTGGCTGTCCCGTGGCTGTCCCTGCAGACCCATCCTGGACAGGCCCATGCGTGGCCGTGGCGGGCTGGGCCGGGGCCGTGGCCGCGGGCGCGGGATGGGCCGAGGCGACGGATTCGACTCTCGCGGCAAACGGGAATTCGACAGACACAGCGGCAGCGATAGATCGTGAGTCTTCACCTCTCCCTCCCCTTCCAGCTCTCCTTTACCACTCTGACCCCCTCCTCCATTTCTAATTGATCTTTTGAATTGCTGTCTGGACACTATAATGTTAACTCAGTTTTGTTAGTTCTGTTTCACATTCACATTTCAGCGGGCTGAAGCACGAGGACAAGCGCGGTGGCAGCGGATCGCACAACTGGGGAACCGTCAAAGACGAGCTAACGTTAGTACCCTGCCATTGCTCCCAAAGCTAGCAGCACTGGGCTAATCAGCCCTAATTATGGCTTGCAAAACACCCACATTTAGCTGCATCTTTGCCTTTGATCTCCATGATTTTTTGCAGAGTTTAAAACCCCAGTGATTTCTTGTAACATAAGGATAGCTTACCTGTTGAATGCTGGGGAAGTTCGGGAGGTCTTGTAGCAATTCTTTGTTAAAATGAGACTGTTCTGTTTTTAGTAAATTTTGACCATGCATTTTACATAGGAAAAATTCAGCTGTGCCACTGAAATCTATTTTTAATGCCCAAATCCATTTTGTGTGTGAAGGGACAGCAGGAGCCTTTCAGGAGGGGTAGTAGGAAGTGTTGGGGAAAACCATTAGTTAAGTGAAAAGCATAGCATTTAAAAGGCACTGAGAGCTTACTGGAACAGTAAATCCAGTGTAGATCTTGGTTGTTAATCTTACATAGCTTTAAAGAGGGATGAAGTTGTAAAAAAGCCCCAACTCCCAACGTTATGTAATTGCAGTGAATTGGATCAGTCAGCTGTAACTGAGGAGACGCCGGAGGGAGAGGAGCACCCGCCTGCTGATTCTGAAAACAAGTGAGTAGCACCCCCTCCCTGCTCCTGGGCTGCTTTGACCTTCAACCTCTGCTGTGTATTCCCACATCTCTTTGCCCAAACTCACATTATCAGTGCTGCTGATGAGTCTCCTTAAAAAGCTCGTGGCTGGAAGTTGTCTGAAAAACCATTCCTCTCTACAGGCTCTTTTCAGATTTATTTATTAGTAATTTCTAACACAGTTTGTGACTTGGGATTGCAGCTCCAAATTCCAAACCCAAAAGCAGCTGTGCTCAGACTGGGTAGAACCATCAAGCAAATGGGACAGAAATGTCAGTGGAAGGCAACTTTATAAACTTGATTTTCCAAAGCAGCCTTGGAGGCTGTGTGACTGAGCTGTAGGAGAAAAGTTGTATCTTTCATTCTCCTGGCAGTTTTCAAAGTTACCTGGATCCCTTCCCATCTCGCTTGGACACTGTTACAGAAGGAACCAGGGGCTGGTGAATGAAAGAGTAACCAGAGAAGCAGAAGGAGCCTTGCTGATACTCAGTTGTGTAAAAATACCATACAAATTTTTATGGTGGCCTAGTGTGACTTATGTTGTATTTTAATGAGGAGTGAGCTTTGTAAAGACTCAAATGCATAAAGAATTTTGAAATACTTGTTCCTAATGTGGTGTTGGCTATGGCTTGAAAACTTTACATAGAAAAGCATCTCCATGTTTTATGGGGATGTTTGCCCTCAATGTTTCAGCAGAACTGTAGGATGTTTTACTGCAGAAAAATCTTTACCCTGAACCAAACAAATTCTGATTGCGTCCCATGTCAAAAACCATTCTGTCCTACACAGTGAGAAAAAGTTGAAATATAGTAATTTTGACATAAAACCTTTGTATTATTGTTGAAAACTAATGGCTGCCAATGAAAACCTTTGAAATTGAGGCTTTCATGCTCTTTTTGCTGCACATGTACAGCATTGGTTTCCTATAAATCAGAAATTCAGTTGCATAAACATACTGAACAATGACCAGAGGCTTCCAGTAGCTGGAATATGATCTGTTATTGAGCACAGTGGTTGTGTGTTTTACTTAAAAATAGCCTTTGGCACAAGGTGGAGGTGCTGTATCTCACAAATAAGATGTGGTGCTGTTATTTTTTTAAATTAGCTGGAAGTAAAACTTGTTGGAATAATTATCTTTAGCTCAACAAAGGAAGCAAATTATCCAAAGCTGCTTAAATTCTGGTTTTTAAAATACTAAAAAGCTTGAAAACTGTGGGAAGAAGGAGTTCTCACTGCCATAACTTGAATATTTATGAGAGATGTATTTCAGAAAGGGGGGAAGGAGCTCTGAGCAAGTCATGACAGAAGTTAGGCTTTCAGATTTGGAAATAAGATTGACAGTAATGTGGAGATTTGATGGGTCAGTTTTAGTTTTAACATTTTGCTGTGCTCAGAGGTGGCTGGATGTAATTTTTTTGTCACTCCCTCTAAAGGAGATGAATTTCCTTGTGGTGGAAGTGAAATCTAAATCCTGTGACAAAGTTCAGTTTAAAACTCAGCCAGCAGAGTGTAAATGCTTAATTGTGACCATGATGTGCATGAATTGGCTGCAGAGAGAACGAGGTTGAAGAGGTGAAGGAGGAAGGCCCCAAGGAGATGACCCTGGATGAGTGGAAAGCCATTCAGAGCAAGGACCGTGCAAAAGTCGAGTTCAACATCCGCAAACCGAACGAGGGAGCTGATGGGCAGTGGAAAAAAGGATTTGTGCTCCACAAGTCAAAGAGTGAGGAGGTAAAGTGCCTTTCCATCCCTGGAGTGTCCCCTTTGTAAAGGTTTTGTTACTGATGAGCATTTTGTACAGTGGGAGCTCCATTCTGACCTGTGGTTGGAAGTTTAGAAAGTGGGAACAGTGTTTTGTTTTTGTTTTTTTTTAATTTGAACTTCACTTTTGTTCATTTGAGCAAGATTCTTTTAGCAAAATGGAACTTCAAGTGGCCACTCTGGGTTCAGGAGCTGAGCTGTGCCCTTGGGTTTGTAAGAATTGCCTCTTGCTGAGAGTTTGTAGGGGATTGTTGTCAAGTTTGCCTTCCAGAAAAAGGCAGCTTGTGTTATTTAGCATCTGCTCTGCAGTACACAGGTTCTTGGAGCTTGCTGAGTGATGTCAGCTTGAAGGAAGGCTGGTCATACCTCAGAGACCTCAAACCAAACTGCACATCTTCAATTTGTGTGTGGGTGTCTCCTCACTTAGTGCTGTGACACAGACAGGCTCTTGGGAAGGCAGAAATGATTTCTGTGCTCCAGTGGCACTCAGCAGAGCTGCTGTAGAATTGTCTCACATCTGGAGTTTCTCCTTTCAGGCATTGCATAATGTTCATTATTCTGTTCCAAGAGTGGCAAGGGGAGATGCACAAGGGAGGGGAGTGCTGCGAGCTGGTGTTTTGTAATGCAGGGCTGTGCTAATCTTCAGTTTTAATCTTTGTTTTTAACACTCTGTAACATGTTAAGTAGCTCACTTAAGAGATTGGTGGCTGCAACTTTGAATACTGATTTTTTTGCTCTCCTAAAATCTTCTCCTGCTTTTTCACACCTTGCCAGTTTTTCTCCTGGGGGCTGGGATATAACCCAGGGTGGGGGGCAGTGCTCAGTGTTCCCATGAAAGTTCCATTTCTCTTCAGAGAGCTTGACTTGGTCACAAATCAGTTTTCTTGCTGTGTGGAGTAGTTAGGAATGATTGCATGGCTGTGTCTCCTTTGAGCTGTTTGAAGTGTTCATTAAATTCTGCTTTCTCTGGCCTGGCTAGAAAAGGGAATTTGAGTTACATTTAATGTACTTGTGTACTGAAAGGATATATTAAGCAGAAGTATTTATGTACTTTACCAAGATTTACTAAAAGCTGTAGTTCCTCAGATTCCCTCAGTCCCTCTGAATCAGATTTATTTGACATTTACTCATCTGAGGGCACTCTTTTTTTAACAAATGAGCATGTGTGATAGTGAAGCTGATGCTACTTGTGAGAAATTTAGAGGCTAGAAAGATCCAGACTGTATTTTCCATTTGACAACTGAATCAGATAACTAAAAAAAAAAAAACAAAAACCCAAAAAAATAATAACAAATAAAAGACTCTGAATAAAAACTTGGAATAATCAAATTACTCCCATGGAGGACCTGCCATAATTAGTAGATTGTTTTGTTTAAGAGGTGAATTTCTCAAATAAACAAGCTTCCCCTGCAGCTCCTTTGTGAGCAGCTTTAGAAGGCAAAATATTTAAAAAACCACCACTTACCTGCTGTTTCCTCTCTTTGTACTTAGGAGTCAAAAAATTAAGGTTTCTCTGATTCTTACTGGTAAGAATGGAGATGATGTGTGGAAGTGATTTGGTTTCTAGGTTAATTCTGTTTTTTTATCAAATCTTCTGTACTCTTATGGCTGAAAAACACTGTGTGGCCCAGTAATTGTCTCAGAAATTTGAAGTGTTAGGATGAGCACCTGCATTCCTGTAGCTTGAGAATGCCCCAGGAGTCTGGGAAAAAGGGAGAATGAGGATCTGATGCTGCTCAGCCTTGACAAAGAGCTGTCCTCCTTTTCCTCCTTTTCCTCCTTGTCCTCCTCACTGGGGACTGAAATACTGCCTGAGGTCTTTCCTCTTTTTCCCATTTGTGTTGGTAAAATGAGTTCTCAGTTCTGTCTCAGTTCTTGCTGAAGTCCAGGGGCAGCAGCAGCCCCTTCCCAGGCCATGGGGTTGTCATAAAACACAGATCCTTTTTTCTCTGCAGCTGCTTTAGTGGCTCAAGTCTTCAACTCCTGAAAAACCAGGAAGGAGTTACACTGTGGACAGATCCTAAAATTTATCCCAGAAGTCCTGGAAACATATCTGGGCAAAACTGATCCTTGTGCATCTTCAGAGCTCCTCACTAATCCAATCCCTTGCTTGGAGGAGGTTGCAGTGGGAGCTTAGGAAATGGATTTTGGAAAAGAATTCCTCTCCTCCAAGCTGGGAGGAGTGACTCTTGGAATGCTCTGCAGGAGGATTTCCTGAGCAGGGATTCCACATCCAGCTCTGTGCCATGCTGAGACCAGGCTGCAGTGTGCTGTGTGCCGGGGCTGCAGCTGCTCCTGGGCAGCTCTTTGCTGTCCACCTGAGCTTTTTTTTTTTGTGTCCATCCACCTCAGCTTTTTTTCTTCTTTTTGGTGTCCATCCACCTGAGCTTTTTTTCTTCTTTTTGGTGTCCACCTGAGCTTTTTTCTTTTCTTTTTGGTATCTGTCCACCTGAGCTTTTTTTTTCTTTTTGCTGTCCACCTGAGCTTTTTTCTTTTCTTTTTGGTGTCCATCCACCTGAGCCTTTTTTTCTCTTTTTTGCTGTCTGAGCTTTTTTTTTCTTCTTTTTGGTGTCCCTCTGAGCTTTTTTTTCTTTTTGGTGTCCATCCCATCCATCTCAACTTTTAGGTGTCCATGTGAGCTGTCTCTTGTCACTTTTCCCTCCTGCTTGCCAGCTGCTGCCACCTGCAGCTCCTGAGCCCTGCTTACCTGTTGTTCCTGTATGGATTTGTCTCATTTCTTCCTTTTGCTTTCTCCCTCTGTTCCTTTTGTCACTCTGTGGACACACACCTGTCAGCAGACAGAGGTGATGGCAGGAGTGCAGGGCAGTCTGCTGGATTCCAGTGAGGTGCTGATCCTTTGTCCATCAGCCCCTTCAGCAGGGAGCATTTGGATATTCAAAATCACCAAAAAGAGGATTTTACTGAACATGGAGCTTTTCTGTCCATGCCTCTTGTCTCACTGCACCATCCAGCACCAGTGTGGTTTGAGTCCCCTTCTCCTCCTGCTGATTTCAAACCTTACCATAAAAGCTTCTATCTCAAGTCTCTATTTTTTTTATTTTTTGCTGTTGTTTTTCCATCTCTTACTGTCTGCTTTGGCTCTCTTGGTAGTTTGTTCTTAATTTTTGACAGCCTTGCCCAAGACCCTCAAGTGCATCACTGCCTTCAAGAATTGATCAGTTATTGAATCAGAGCACTACTGAGCCACCAATCCATAGAAATTTAATTTTTCCCAGGATTATTCAGGATAAACAACTTGTTCAGTGCCTCTGACTTCTCACCCAAGTGATGGAAGAGGCTGAGGAGTTTTTGTTGGAGTTTTAAAAGACTTTTAATTACTTTGGATTGAGAAATCATCAGCTTTCATAGGGAATTTGCAATTTATTGGTTCAGTAGTTGTACCAAAGTCAAGCTGTGGAAATACAATGATTTTTTGGTAAACTGTAGTGATTTATTTTTAAATAAAAACAGCACAGAAATGCACAGAAATATTGTACAAATCCATTGATCCCACACTCAGAAAAGGGAAATTACCACATGGCTACCTACCAGTGGTTGGAAATGGAATCTGCAGTGATAAAAACTAGATAAAAAATTAAATAGCAAGAAAGGAATTTAAAACATCTCTAAGGTGTTTTAGTTTTACAACTTCCCAAGTTTGGCAAAGAGATTTCCAAGGGAAGGGTGTACAGGGAAATGAAAATCAGGAGCTGTTCTGTGGGATCCATCCCAGTGGAATGTGATGGAGATAAAGCAGCTGGAAGGGGGATTTTTAATTAAATTGGAGATGCAGGGATAGGTGGGATTTTGGGAAGGACCCATGGAGTTCCTGACAGCAGCTGTGACTCCAGACCTTGTGAAGGCTCCACCAATGGTAATGAAAAAGTGCAGGGCTTAATTGCACTGTGTGTTGCCTTTGAAAGTGCAGATGTTGTGTAACCACAGCAGAAAAGTCAGAGTTGGGAAGCTTGAGCCTGCACATGGCATTTGGGTAGGAAATCCAGGAAATTGCTGGTTTGTGCCAGGAGTTGGGGGCTTGGAGGGAAGGGCAGTGTTGGATGTTGTCATGTTTCCAGAACACCATGGTTGGGCTGTAATAGGCAGGTTTTTACTTTTTTTTTATATTTTATATTATTCTAGATGCCAAAAACTGGAAAAAAATATTTGTGTAAAATAGGAGAAATAATTGCTTTTAAAAAACCTGGTGGGGTTCAGTGTGTAACTGAACTTTTCCAAGGTGCTGAATTATAACTTTGCTGGTGTTTGTAACTCCCAGGGAACAAACCAGTCAGAGAATATTGACAAAAGTGCTGAGATCCCCATTTCCCAGTGGGACTGGTTCCATTTTAACTCCTTCAGTTCCTTGTGTTTGTGCCTCAGCTGCTGTGGGTGCAGAGCAGTGAGGGATTCTCAGCAGTCTTAAGGATTTATCCTTAATAAATCCTTTATCCAAACAAAGTGCAAGTCCTCAGGGAGCAGAGTAAGGATGGGTGACCAAATAATGGAAGGAATTGATGGGACCAGGAGACAAAATGAGAATTGCTGTAACATGAGGTGCTGTGGCAATGGTCTGGTGTTGCTCTGATGGAATTTTGGGGAGGATTTCTCCATGGAAAGGGTGGTCAGGCATTGGAAGGTTTGGAGTGGGTGACAAGGTGGGGATTGGACTCAATCCTGGAGGACTTCTCCAGCCTCAGTGATTGTGTGTGAATTATCTCAGGCAAAATACTTTGATTGCTGAGAAATTCCAAATTTCCCAAGGGAAAACCAGGAGCAGATGATGGGATTGTGTGATCAGAGGTGAGGGGGGGCTGTGGTGACCTGAGACAGGTGCCCAGAGGGAGGTGTTGGTGCCCAGGATGGGTTGTTGGTTGCCCAGAGAGGGGTGTTGGTGCTCAGAAGGAGGCTTTGATTGCCCAGAAGGGTGCTGTGGTGCCCAGGAGGGGGGGTTGGAGGTGTTGAGTGCCCAGAAGGGTGCTGTGGTGCCCAGGAGGGGGGTTGGAGGTTTTGGGTGCCCAGGAGGGGGTGTTGGGTGCCCAGAAGGGTGCTGTGGTGCACAGAAGGGGGTTGGTGTTGGAGGTTTTGGGTGCCCCCAAGGCAGTTTTGGGTGCCCCCAAGGCAGTTTTGGCTACCCAGAGGGCAGTTTTGAGTGCCCAGAAGGGGGTGTTGGTCACCCAGGAGTCAGTTTTGGGTGCCCCCAAGGCAGTTTTGGGTGCCCCCAAGGCAGTTTTGGCTACCCAGAGGGCAGTTTTGAGTGCCCAGAAGGGGGTGTTGGTCACCCAGGAGTCAGTTTTGGGTGCCCCCAAAGCAGTTTTGGGTGCCCACAGGCAGTGTTGGTTACCCAGGAGGGGTTGTTGGGTGCCTCCAAGGCAGTTCTGGGTGCCCAGGAGGCAGTTCTGGGTGCCCAGAGGGAAGTTTTGGGTGCCCACAAGGCAGTGTTGGCTATCCAGAGGGCAGTTTTCAGTGCCCAGAAGAGGGTATTGGTCACCCCCCAGGCAGTTCTGGGTGCTCCCAGGCAGTGTTGGTGCCCGAGGCAGTGTTGTTTATCCAGAAGGGGCTGTTGGGTGCCCCCCAGGCGGTGTTGGGTGCCCCCCAGGCGGTGTTGGGTGCCCCCCAGGCGGTGTTGGGTGCCCCCCAGGCAGTGTTGGGTGCCCCCCAGGCAGTTCTGGGTGCCCCCGGCAGTGTTGGTGCCCAGGCAGTGCTGTTTCCATCTCGTGCCGACCCTCCGCAGGCCCACGCCGAGGACTCGGTCATGGATCACCACTTCCGCAAACCCGCCAACGACATCACGTCCCAGCTGGAGATCAACTTCGGCGACCTGGGGCGCCCCGGGCGCGGCGGCAGAGGGGGCAGGGGCGGCCGGGGCCGCGGGGGCAGGGCCAGCCGCGGGGGCAGGACCGACAAGGTGAGACCCCACCCCCGGGTCCTGGTCCCACCCACGTCCTGGTCCGGATCCCGCCCACCCCCTGATCCTGGTCCTGATCTTGGCCCTGGTCCCACCCACCCCCTGATCCTGGTCCTGATCTTGGCCCTGGTCCCACCCACCCCCCTGATCCTGGTCCTGGTCCTGATCCTGGTCCCACCCACCCCCTGATCCTGGTCCTGATCCTGGCCCTGGTCCCACCCACCCCCTGATCCTGGTCCTGGTCCCACCCACCCCCTGATCCTGGTCCTGATCCTGGTCCTGGTCCCACCCACCTCCTGATCCTCGTCCTGATCTTGGCCCTGGTCCCACCCACCCCTTGATCCTGGTCCTGATCCTGGTCCCACCCACCCCCCTGATCCTGATCTTGGCCCTGGTCCCACCCACCCCCTGGCCCTGGTCCCACCCACCCCCTGATCCTGGTCCTGATCCTGGCCCTGGTCCCACCCACCCCCCTGATCCTGATCTTGGCCCTGGTCCCACCCACCCCCTGATCCCGATTCTGGTCCTGATCCCACCCACTGATCCTGGTCCCGATCCCACCCACCCCCCGGTCCTGATCCTGGTCCCTCCTACCCCCTGATCCTGGTCCCTCCTACCCCCCTGATCCTGATCCCACCCCCTGGTCCTGGTCCTGATCCTGATCCCACCCACCCCCTCCTGGCCTTCCCTTTGTTACTCTGAGAGCAGCAGCACCTTTTAAACCCCAGCAAAAATCCCTTTGAGCAGTGTTGTCATCCATCACACAAAAGGTGAATTTTAGGTTTAGACAGTTTTTTAAAAAATGACTTTTCAGTGTCTGAGTGTGCCATGAGCTGCCTCTGCTGGTGCCAGAGCAGAAGCACAAGTGCTGGGCTGGTTATTTTCACTCTGTGGGCATTGTGACCTGCTGGGGGTGAAGGGCTGGTTGTACAGCTGCATGTCGCATCTTGAACCTGAAGAATTCAAATTTTCCAGTTGCAAACTGGGCTCTTACTGGTTTTTCTCTCACCTCCAGTAATGTTTTTTCCCCTTCTTTGGTGCTAAGGTACCAGGGGAATACCCTGGGAAAACACTGGATGGAGTTTGGGACAGAATATGTGAAGTTCAAGCACTGTGAAGATTTTATTTACTGTTATCACTTGCCTTAAAGGCATCAATCAAATTGTTCCTGCTTGCAAAATGAGCTCAGTCTGTGTGCTGTGCTTTTCTCTACACAGATTTGCTCATTTTTGTCCCTGCTAGCAGACACAGACTTTACAAATTTTAGTTTATTAGTTGGGAAGCTCTCTCCTGACAACAGTGTATTTTAAGGAATTGGAATTAAACAGTGCTGGTTTGCTCTGAATGCTGCCAGAAAGGAATTCCAGTTTTCCTGCAGCTGACTCTGTGTTGTCTCTGTTCCCTTGCAGTTGGTCAAGGAGTTTGATGTGATCCACACGCCCAACCAGGTGGGTGAGCTCTGGGGTCAGGGACCAAAACTTCCCCTTTTTTGGCTGTTTCTGCTCTTAACCTGTAGCTTAAACCCTGCTGTGACTTCTTAAATCTGGTTTGTGGCCTGTGGAGTCTTAATCTGCAGCTACAGGTGTTGATGCAGCTCTGATTTTATTTTAAATCTATTTCTTGATAAATTAATAACACCATGGCAGGAAGTTCCTCTATCTTGGCTCTTCCTGTTCCTCTCCAAGGACCAAGTGAGGAGTATGAAATTCTGAATTTCTGCACTGGTTTTTAGATGTGGTGCAGAGCCTTTCAGAAAACTGTTGGAAACTACTGAGAAGATCCTTGCTTAATACATGAATTTTAAGGGCTAAAAATATGGCACAAAAATTACTTCTGTCAACATCTGATTTCTGGTTGGGAAAAATTAAACATGACAAACTTTAGTTTGTGCTCCAGACAGGACCTTTCCTTTAATATTTCAGTTTTATCCCTCAGTGAGGATTAGTCCACAAGGAAGGATTTTAGGACTTTAAGATCTTTTCCAACCCAGACCAATCTGAGATATCTTTCCAAAAAGAACTGTGCAATAATGATGTAGGCCAACATCAATTCCTCTCCAGATAGCTTAGATTCCAAAACCTGTATAGGAGAACTTTCTGATCCTTGGAACAAATAAACAAATGGATATTTTGATAGTGATTTCTCCAGCCCCAAAGTGCTGCCAGCTCTGTCTCAAGGCAGTAACTCTGTGATGTTTCTTTTTCAGTCAAGTGCTTCTGCTCCTGATGTAGATGACCCAGAGGCTTTCCCAGCTCTGTCCTAAACTGGATGTCATAAAGCCAACCCTGCCCTGGTTGGGCCTTCCTCTCCGAGGCTTGCATGCTTAAGGATCCTAAAACAACTAAGAAATTGAAAAAAAAACAAAACAATACAAAAAAAAAAAAAAGAGAGACTGTCATTCATACCATTCACACCTAAAGACTGAATTTTATCTGTTTTGAAAATGAACTTCTCTCGCTACACAGAAGCAACAATATGGTAGTCAAGTTTTGTATTTAGAAATGTAATGGTAGCAGGGATGTTTTCATAATTTTTTCAGAGATTATGCATTCTTCATGGATACTTTTTTGTATTGCTGCTTGAAAATATGCGTTTCCAAACTTGAAATATAGGTGTGAACAGTGTGTACCAGTTCAAAGCTTTCCCTTCATTTGTGTTCTTTTTTTTTTTCTTTTTTTTTTTAAATTCAGGATTTTAGACTTTTCCCCCCTTTCCTTCCCCCCCAAACTCCAAGCTAGGTTTGAATTATTGCACACTACTTCAGTTTCCTTAATTCCTTTTTGGCAGATTTTTCTCAGCCCATGGAATTTGTGGAATATTAATTTGGGCAGACTGTTAGTGCTGTATGGAATGAACTCCTGGAGTACTCAAGTTTTAATGCTTCATTTCCAACCTGGAAAACCAGTCCATTTTTTCATCTCTGTTGGGTAGTTTTGTTTACACACAATCTTTCTAGAAAATTGAAAGTAGATACTTGAAATCAAGAATCAAAGCACATTGGTTTATGATTCAATATTTGTGTATGGATCCAGCAATGGGTAACTGGCCTGAAAACCAGGTTTTTAAAATTCCTGTATCCCACTTTTCACTCCCCCTTTGGACCTTTATTCCCTCCTCCTTCCCTTCAACAGAACAAGATGCTTTGTTGGCAAAAAAAAAAAAAAAAAAAAGTTTTTAAATTACCTTTGCTTTTTATTTGAGAGGATGCCCTGAGAGTGGGGGAATTTCTGTTGTTGGAGCTGGGATACCCTGAAATAGAAAATTCCTGTCCTTGGAGCTGGGGCTTCATGAATTTGAGGTAATTCCTGTCCTTTGGAGCTGGGATACCCCAAGATTGGGGTAATTCCTTTCCCTTGGAAATGGGATACCCCAAGGTTGGGGTAATTCCTGTCCTTGAGAATACCCCAATCTTGGGGCAGTTGTTGTCCTTGGAACTCTGGGCTATCTCAAGATTGGGATAATTCCTGTCCTTGGAACTGGAATATCCCAAGATTGGGATAATTCCTGTCCTTGGAACTGGAATATCCCAAGATTGGGATAATTCCTTCCCTTGAAACTGGGATATCTCAAGATTGGGATAATTCCTTCTCTTGGAGCTGGGATACCCCAATTTTGGGATAATTCCTGCCCTGGGAGCTGGGATTCCATGAGTTTGGGGTTATTGCTGGAGCTGGGAGAGGGGGGAAGGTGGCAGCTGTGGCTCTGGAATGCCAGGATTCCAGCTGGGCTGTGGGATTGCCACCCAGGTCCAGCAGTCCCTGAGGCATTCCCAGCACTGCTCCAGGTGTTCAGGGAGCAGCCCTGGCTCAGAGCAGTGCTTGGGACATCACCAAGGAATGTTTTCCCAGAGAATGATTGTAAGAAGTTCCTTCTTCCCCATCCAGATCCACCCTAGGTTTAATTTCATCCCTGTGTATCCCTTCAATACACAAAAGGAGTTGAGTGAGTGACTAATAAAAGGGATTTCTTAGGGGTTTTATCAGCATTTGCTAGAATAGGAACAAATCTCATTTTATTTCATGTTTTCCTCTTTGAGCAGCTTAGAACATATTTGTAGTTTCTTAGGTAGGTAGGAAATGAAAGGTAATGGCCTATTTTTATAAAAACTGTGCAGGACAGGCAGCAGGGGCTGGAGCCCTGGGATGGAGCAGCAGCCTGCTGAGCTGAGCTGTTGGCAGCTGGCTCTGCTTCTCCTGAGCTGTTCTCCACCAGAGCTGCCACTGCCACCCCTGTGAGTGCCCCGGGTCACTCCCCTCACCTGGATTCCCTTTCTGGCAGCAGGAGGAGGCACCTCTTCCATCAGAGGGTGGGAAAATCTCTGGGGTCACCTCCTGGCTCTGCTCCTGCTGTGGGGCTGTGGTAGGAGCAGTTGTTCCTTTTTTCTGTCCCTTCCAGCCTTAGGGACACCCTGGAGCACACAGCAAACAACACAAATCTTGATCCAAACTATTTGCTCTTCCAGTTGCCACCCAGGTGATTTTGCTGGCTGGATTTTCCCTTTTCCTCCTCTAGACCATTCCCAAATAGCACCTAGAGTGATTTTTCAACACAGCTTGTAACTTAAGATTGGTCCTTCTGCTGTTCTGCCAGATGTAAATTTGCCTCTTGCAGTCCATTTGTGTCAAGAACTTAAACTGTGAACATTTATCTTTAATATTGGTGGGTGTTAACTGAAATAAAGGTTTATTTTCATGCTCTTTAAAAAAAAAATGTCCTGGAAACACATGGAAGTGAAACCATTTAGGTTCATAGGGTCTGTCCCAGGAAGTCCAGCTTGCATTCCCATTCCCAGGATGGATTTTATCTTGGCAAAACATCTCCCAAGTAAGTTATTTATGATTAATGAACTTGCTTTTAGTAGCATTTTCTGTCCTCTTGCTCCTGCTGTCACATCAACTCTTGGGGACTACAACTTTTAAATTCTGATCCTTTGGGAAAGAGAGCAGAAAAAAATTGGAAGCAGGGAGCAAATTTCTGTGGAATGAACAAGGGTTGAGCAGGGAAGTTGTCTCAGAGCTGGAATTCTGGGAGGGAGCCGGGGGGGTTGATGGGTCAGTTCAGGAGTGAGCTGGGTGGGAAATCATTCCATGGACTCTGGAATAGCAGGAGTCACTGGGGCTGGGTGGTGGCAGCAGCTGGAGGGGCTGAGCCTGAGCTCTGGTTTAATAAACCCACAGGTATCCAGCTGTGCCCGCCCCAGCTGTGCCAGCCCCAGCTGTGCCCGCCCCAGCTGTGCCAGAGTCAGTCCAAGGACCAAACTCCCTGCCCTGGCCCTCCTGGGCTGCTCTGCCTCTGCCAGGTGCCTCACTTGGGTGTCCCCAGGAAAGCCTGAGCTGATATTCCTGCTGGGAGGGGATCCTGCGGGGAAACTGCCTGGGGGACTTCCAGGCTGGAGTTCAGAAGTCTGGTCCTCGTCTCTTGAGTAAGAACATGAACTCCACATTTTGACTGATACAGAGATTTGCAGAGTGAGGATGAAATGAATTCCAATATTCTCTTATCCTTTGGTTGAGGTAGAAAAAGATGAATGGCAAAACACTGCTTTATTTTTTAAAAAAACCTTTTTTTTGGCATCTAATTTGCTTTTCCAGTTCAATTAGGTTTGCAGAGCTGAGTTGTGCTCAGGCACAATCCTCTTGCCAGGGTGTGGAGAGCAGGCAGCAAGTTCTGGTTTTTTGGATGTCTGACCCACTTCTGAAGGAGATGTTTTCCTTTGAGGACACCCAGCCAGGTGACACAGGTGGGACCAAACCTCAGAACCCCAAAGAGAAATGGCTGAGCTGATATTTGGCAATACCCAAATTTGCATTTGGATGGTGGGGATGCAGAGGATGCCCCAGGTAAGTTCATACCTGGACTGCTCCATCTCCAACTGCAACATTTCACCTTTATTTTACATTTTTAATTGTTGACCAGAGAAAACAACAGGAAGCCAAGTTCAGATTTCCAACATTTTATTTACATACACACACCTGGTAAACAAAGTCATTAAATGTGTAACACCCTCCCAGCCTGTAATTAGAACACTGCAATAAATCACTGAAATTCCTCTTGAAATTCCATTTGGCTGAGTGCAGGTGCTGCCTGCTGCTTTTAGTTCTGGTGAGGAATTTTCCTGCCCTGAGCTGGGGCAAGGAGAGCTCCTGGCTCTGCTTCTGTCCTCTGCTGCCACTGGGGACTTGGTGCCAGGGCAGGAGCAGGAGCTGCTGAGCTCTTCCCTCCTCCCCTTTTGCAGTTCCTTCTTTTTCTGGTGGAAATGATGATTTCCAGCTCTGCTCCTGGGCTGGGCTGCCAAAATCCCCCAAATCCAGCTGTGGCATCCCCAGATTCCATGTAGCCATGTTCTACAACGAGGTGTGACTGGGAAGGGATTTGTCACTTGGAGGTGTTCCATGTGAGTGGCTGTGCTGAAACACTGAAATAGTTCATGAAAGTGCCAGAATCCAGGCTGAGCTCTCACTGAAACACCAGAGTGCCAGAATCGTGCCGGGCTCACATTAAAACCAAAATATTTTTGTAAAGTGCCAAAACCCAGGCTAAACACTGAAATATTTTGTAAAGTGCCAGAATCCAGGCTGAGCTTGCATTAATACCAAATTATTTTGTAAAATGCTAAAACCTAGGCTGAGCTCTCACTGAAACACTGAAATATTTTGTAAAGTGCCAGAATCCAGGCTGAGCTCACATTAAAACCAAAATATTTTTGTAAAGTACCAAAACCCAGGCTAAACACTGAAATATTTTGTAAAGTGCCAGAATCCAGGCTGAGCTCGCATTAACACCAAATTATTTTATAAAGTTCCAGAACCCAGGCTGAGCTCTCACTGAAACACCGAATTATTTTGTAAAGTGCCAGAACCCAGGCTGAGCTCGCATTAAAACCAAGTTATTTTGCAAAGTGCAGAATCCAGGCTGTGCTCACACTGAAACACCAGATTATTTTATAAAGTTCCAGAACCCAGGCTGAGCTTGCATTAATACCAAATTATTTTATGAAGTGCCAGAACCCAGGCTGAGCTCGCATTAACACCAAATTATTTTGTAAAGTGTCAGAACCCAGGCTGAGCTCACACTGAAACACCAACTTATTCTATAAAGTGCCAGAACCCAGGCTGAGCTCGCATTAACACCGAATTATTTGCCGAGTGCCCGAGCCGTGCCCGGCTCCCCGTGCCTACCTGCCGCCGCCGCTCAGCCGGACCCTGTCCAGGGTGAGGCTCCCCGGGCAGCCCCCCGGGCTCCGGAAGGCGCCGGGCAGGGCGGGCAGGGCGGGCAGGGGGCCGGGCTCGGGCTCGGGGGGCGCGGGCGGCACGCCCGGGCTGCAGATGTACTCGCCCACCGGCTCCGCCAGCAGCCGCTGCTGCTGCCGCGCCCAGCTGCCGCCGCTGCCCGCCCCCGGCGTGTCCCCGCGGCTGCCCCCGGGCCCGGGGGGCTCAGCATCCCCCCAGGTTTCCTCCACCGCGCTCGTTTCGGGCTCCTCGAAGGGCAGGCAGGGGCTGGAGGGAGCGCTCAGCTCCGCCTGCAGGGGGACACGCGATCAGTGCCGGGGCTCATCCCGCTGAAAAATGCAGCAGCTCCTCCTCCTTCTGCCTTTTCATCCGCCCTGCACATCCTGCAGCCTCCTCCAGCCAGATCATCCACGATTGCTGGATTTGCTGCTTTAGGTTGTGGGATTAGAATGAAAAACCTCTCTAATTTACCTTGGTGGCTGCTAAGCTCCTGGCCCACGTGGCGTTGGCTGGGTCGGGAATGGCTTTGCTCTGCCACTGTGGCAGGAGGAGGGACAGGAGTCTGCAGAGAGGATAAATGCAATTAAAAATGTGAGTGGTGAGACCTGCAGCAGCTCCTTGGGCGTGGAATTAACCCAGCTGTGATCCTGGATCCCAGATGTGGAATTAACCCAGGTGTGATTGTGGATCCTGGTATGGAATTAACCCAGCTGTGATCCTGGATCCTGGTATGGAATTAACCCAGCTGTGATCCTGGGTGTGGAATTAACTCAGGTGTGATCCTGGATGCCAGGTGTGGAATTAACCCAGGTGTGATCACAGATCCCAGGTATGGAATTAACCCGGGTGTGATCCCAGGTGTGGAATTAACCCTGGTGTGATCACAGATCCCAAGTATGGAATTAACCCAGCTGTGATCCCAGGTATGGAATTAACCCAGCTGTGATCCAGGTGTGGAATTAACCCATGTGGGATCCCAGGTATGGAATTAACCCAGCTGTGATCCTGGACCTGCACAGCTCTTGGCTGGCTGGGGATAATTCCCAAGGATTTTTTCCCCTTCAGTTTGATTTCAAGATCTGGTTATAAATTCACAATATCTAAGGACTACAGGGTGTATTTTAAGCTCAGAGCCTGATTTTGTTATCACTCATGTACCCTGAAACCTTCATTTTGAACAACCCTCACTGTTCCGTGCTCATGAAGGGCCATGACCATCCCACAGGACAAGGGAAAAAGGTTTTAAACTAAAGAAAGGGTCGATTTAGATCAGATGGGAGAGAAGATTTATAGAATGCCCTGGGTGCCCAGACTTGCTGTGGCTGCCCCTGGATCCCTGGCAGTGCCCAGGCCAGGCTGGACATGGGGCTGGGACACCCTGGGGCAGCGGGAGGTGTCCCTGCCATGGCAGGGGTGGCACTGGGTGGGCTTTAAGATCTTTTTAAACCCAAACCATTCTGGGATTTAATCCCTCCTAAAAAGCATCCCAGTTTTACTGGGACACAGCCAAGGGATGCACTCACACTTTCCTTGCTGGAGGCACAGAACACACGCAGGCTGAGAGGATGAAGAAGCTGCAGATGAGCACCAGAGTCACCCCGCCCTCAGCACCTGAAATGCAGAGCAGCCACCGTTCAGCTCCATCAAAAAAAGATTTAAAAACCCCCAAATCTTTCTGTGCTCCACGAAAAAACCACCCTCCAGCTCTGAGGAGACAGCACAGCACAGCCCTGGGAGCTTAAACATCTTCAAACCAGCTGCAACTCCAAATCTTCAGAGCTCTTGGAGAGCTCCAGAGATTCCAGAGGAGCAGGAAATGTTGGGGAAGATGAAACAGGGAAACCTTACAAATATGAATGCTCAGATTCTAAGAATATAGAAACCATGAATGAGATTGAAATGAAAGCCACTTTTGAGATACCAAACCTCAGTTACTGAATTCCCATGAAACAATGGGACAGCCAGCTAGGGGCAATCCCCTCTTGATAGAACAATGTCTTCTGCTGCAGAGCAAGTCCAAAGGTCAGAGAAGACTTTGCTAGGGTCCAAAGAGCAGTTTTTAAAGTGTAACACACTATGGTAATGTAAGGATTCCTATAGGCTGTATGTAAATGCTACAGGATTTGTATCTTGCATTACATTGGTTAGTGGAAATTAGAATATTCATCATGGAAGAAGATTTATTGTATTGTAAACGGGAAATTGCTCTCTTGCTTTTACTCTTTCTTACCCCTCTTACTCTCTCTCTTTCTCTCTCTCTTACTCTTACTGCTGCCACCCCTCTCTTCCCTTATTCCATTACCCCTCTCTCCCTCTTGCTCTCTTTCTCTTCCCCCTTTTATCTCTCTGTCCTACTCTGGGCTGTGCCTGGCAGCTCTTAGCAGGGCTGTGCACACTCACGTCCTTACAATAAACTGTAACCCCAGCTTATACAGAGAGGGTGAGTTCTGTCCCTGAGGAGCGTCTGTCCCGACACAAAGACTCCCGCAAGGAAAAGCATTCCCAGAGTGTGGCAGGGGCAGGAGCAGCCGGCAGGGTTCCTTACCCTCCAGGCAGACGCTGGCGTTGTTGCCCCGGGGCCCCTCCCCGGCCGCTGTCGCCGCTGTCATCCAGAGGTCGTGGTGCTCCCCCGGGGGCAGGTCAGGGATGTGCAGGGAGCGAGGAGCGTCCCCGGCAGGAATGGCTGAGGGAAAACAGGGGTGGGGATGGACTGCCTGCAGCTGGGATGGGCTCTGAATAAAGCGGGGAAGGGGAGGAGGGGGAAGAGGAGAGGAAGAAGGGAGAGGAGAAAAAAAGAAGAAGAAGAAGAAGAAAAGAAGAAAAAGAGGAAGAAGAAGAAGAAGAAGAAGAAGAAAAGAAGAAGAAGAGAAGAAGAAAAAAGAAGAAAAGAAGAAGAAGAAGAAGAAAAAAGAAGAGAAGGAGAAGAAGAAGAAGAAAAGAAGGAGAAGGAGAAAGAAAAGGAAGATGAGTAAGAAAAAAGAGGAGGAAGAGAAAGACAAGTAAGAGGAAGAATAGGAAGAAGAAGAGGAATAAGAGGAGGAGGAAGAAGAGAAGGTGAGGAAGAGGAAGAAGAAGAAGAAGAAAAAAGAAGAAAAGAAGAAGAAGAAGAAAAAAGAAGAGAAGGAGAAGAAGAAGAAGAAAAGGAGAAGGAGAAAGAAAAGGAAGATGAGTAAGAAAAAAGAGGAGGAAGAGAAAGAAAAGTAAGAGGAAGAATAGGAAGAAGAGGAGGAATAAGAGGAGGAGGAAGAAGAAGAGGTGAGGAAGAGGAAGAAGAAGAAGAGGAGGAAGAAGAGAAGAAGAGAAGGAAGAGGAATAAGGAAAAAGAAAAGGAAAAAAAAGAGGAGGAGGAGGAATAAGGAAAAAGAAAAGGAAGATGAGTAAGGAAAAAAATGAGGAGGAAGAGAAAGACAAATAAGAGGAAGAATAGGAATAAGTGGAATAAGAGGAGGAGGAAGAGAAAGAGGAGGAAGAAGAGAAGGTGAGGAAGAGGAAGATCAATAAGAAGAAGATGAAGAAGATGAGGAGGAAGAGGAAGAAAAAAAAGAGGAGGAAGAAGAGAAGATGAAGAAGAGAAAGAAGAAAAAGATGAAGAAGAATAGGAAGAAGAAGAGAAAGAAGAGGAAGAAGAAGAAGAAAGGCAAGAAGTGGAATAAGAGGAGGAAGAAGAGCGGGGAGCAGAAGCAGGGATAAATCTGATAGTTCCAGACTCAGAATGGGCACTGGAGGCGTTCAGGGACGCAGGGCAGGAGCAGCCCCAGCCCTGGCACCCACCGTGGCGCTGGGGCCGGCCCTGCCCGCCCCTCCTCAGCAGGTAGAGGTGGTAGCCAGTGATGCAGCCCCCCTGCTGGGCAGCTGGGATCTCCTCCCAGGACACCAGGACGCCGCTGCCCCGGGGCGCCGGGAGCATCTGGGGCCCAGCTGATGGAGCTGCAACACAGGACAGGTGTGGGGGAGGGAATAGTAAAATGTTATGAGTGCTTAGCAAGTAGTTTTGGAACAATAGATGAAATAGAGATGTTGGCAGTGTTTGACATAGATGTTGAAAACAGTCATGTGAAGGTTTGAGGCCTCTTCCTTTGTTTAGATGATACCAAATGCCACAAATACCAAAGAACCAACAGACATCCTGTCCCAAGCCTGGCAGGAAAGGTCTGAAGATAAGGGTTACAGATAAGAAAGCCATAAAACATGGGAATTTAGTGATTCCTATAGGTTGCATGCAAATGTTAGGAAGTTAGTATATTGCATTAGATTGGTTAGTGGAAATTAGAATATTCATCATGGAAAAATACTTATTGTGTTGTAAATGGAAAATTGCTCTTTTGCCTCTTGCCTCCCCTTTCTCTGATCTCTAAGCTCTCTCTTATCACCTCTCTCTTACACCCATGCATTATAATAAAATACAAACCTAAAGAACAAAACACAGTGAGCTCCTGAGTCTGTCCTGCGACCGTCCAACCACCCAACCCCCACAGACAGGTGTTAGAGCTGAGCTTAAAATTCCTTAAAAACACCTGAAGGGGGGCATTCCTGGGGCTCACCTTGTGCTGTGGAGTTCCCCCTGACTGATGCTGCCCGTCCTGCCCTGGCCTGGTAAAGGGCAGACACGTTGATCTGATAGCAGATGTTGTCTCTGATGTGCTCTGCAGGGAGAAGTGACAACTGGAGAGTTGCTTGTTCATGGATTTGCAGTCAGGGCAGAAATATTGCAGCAGCTGCTTGAATCCGGGATAAATTTGTGATTGTTGATAGAACTTTCATAAAGAAGGGGAAGAAATTTTATTTGATTTACTGAGCCCAAACAGAGCCTTACTGGGCATTAAACTGAGGATTAATTAATGGTTTCCCAGTGCCAGAGGGCAGGGATGGATGGGATGTTGGGAAGGAATTGTTCCCTGGGAGGGTGGGCAGGCCTGGAATAGAATTCCCAGAGAAGCTGTGGCTGCCCCTGGATCCCCAGAAGTGATTTTAGTAAAAATTATAGAAATACAGAAACAGAGGAATACAGAATCCCAGACTAGTTTGGGTTGGGAGGGACCTCAAAACCCATCCAGTGCCATGTCCAGGACACCTCCCACCACCTCAGGTGCTCCAGGCCCCACCCAGCCTTGCCTTGGGGGCCAAACTCACACCTGACTTGCTGACTGAAATAATTCCAGCCCCAGCTGGTGCTGTGCCCAGCCCAGGGTGGCGTTTACCTGCGATCACCGTGGCCAGGTGGGACGGGGGCAGCTTGACCCAGCTGTGCCAGGGCTGCAGCTGTGGCTCTGCCCACTCCACCACGTACCCCCCGACGGGCAGGGGGGCTCCAGCAGGGGGGCTCCAGCTCACCAGGATGCTGCTGTTCCCCAGGGCCACGGCAGAGACTCGCTCAGGAGGGGGCAGATCTTGCAGGGGAGGAGAAAATCCACTGTCAGCACAAAGCTGTCACTGCCTCCATCAAACACATTTGGTGAGTTTTACTGGGGAAGGATGAAAATGATTTGTAATTCAAGAGGTGCTGATGGGAGGGTGAGGGGTTTGCTGACAGCAACAGCCACATTCCAAGGGAAACACATTTTCCAAGGAAAATATGGGCTGGATATTAGGTGAAAGTTTTTTATGGAAAGAGTGATAAAGTATTGGAATTGTCTGCCCAGGGAGGGGGTGGAGTCACCATCCCTGTGTTTAAAAAAAGATTGGATGTGGCACTGGGTGCCATGGGTTAGTTGAGGTGTTGGGCTGGGCTGGACTCGATGATCTTGGACATCTCTCCCAGCCTGGTGATCCTGTGATCCTGGGATTGTGTGATTCTGGGATTCTGAGATTCTGTTACTCTGTGATCCTGTGATCCTGGGATTCTGAGATTCTGTGACTCTGTGATCCTGGGATTCTGGGATTCTGGGATTCTGTGACTCTGTGATCCTGGGATTGTGTGATTCTGGGATTCTGAGATTCTGTTACTCTGTGATCCTGTGATTCTGGGATTTTGTGATCCCGTGATTCTGGGATTCTGTGACTCTGTGATCCTGTGATCCTGGGATTCTGAGATTCTGTGACTCTGTGATCCTGGGATTCTGAGATTCTGTGACTCTGTGATCCTGGGATTCTGAGATTCTGTGATTCTGTGATCCTGTGATTCTGGGATTCTGGGATTCTGGGATTCTGGGATCCTGTGACTCCTGTCTGTTCTCATGGACTGGACACCCACAGCTCACCTTGGCTGTGCATCCCAAACCCAAACCCTGGGAGGAGCAGGCACAGCACGTCCAGCCCCCTGCCCTGCTGAGCCCTGAGGAAGGACAGGGAGCTGCTGCAGTGACTCCAGAGGGGGAACAGGGATAGTCCGAGGGCTGGAGCCCCTCTGGTTTGGAGCTGGGGGTGGAGGAGACCACAGGGAGGAGTGGATCAGCAGATTCCTCAAGTTCCACTGAGACGAGCACAAAGTGGAGGGAGCACAGCACATGCAGGGTGGGTGGCAGGAAACAGAGCCCTGGGGATCCATCCCCAGGCTGTGATCCAGGGATCCCCTTCTAGTCTGTGATCCCAGGGGATCCACCCCCAGGCTGTGATCCAGGGATCCATCCCCAGGCTGTGATCCAGGGAATCCATCCCCACTCCGTGATACCAGAGGTTCCACCCCCACTCTGTGATCCAGTGGATCCCTCCCAGTCTCTGATCCAGTGGATCCATTCCCCGCCCTGTGACCCAGGGATCCACCCCCAGGCTGTGATCCAGAGGATCCACCCCCAAGTCTGTGATCCAGGGATCCCCTCTAGTCTGTGATCCCAGGGGATCCACCCCTAGTCTGTAATCCAGGGATCCACCCCCAGCCTGTGATCCAGGTGATCCCTCCCCAGTCTGTGATCCAGGGATCCATCCCCATTTTGTGATCCCAGGGGATCCACACCCAGTCTGTGACCCAGGGATCCCTCCCCACTCTGTGATCAGGGATCCCCCCAATCTGTGACTAGGGATCCCCACTGCAGGGCTGTTACCAGTCTGTGATCCAGGGAATCCATCCCCAGTCTGCGATCCCAGGGGATCCCCCCAATCTGTGACCAGGGGTCCCCACTGCAGGGCTGTTACCAGTCTGTGACCCCCGGGTCCCCACTGCAGGGCCGTTACCAGTCTGTGACCCCGGATCCCACTCTTTCCCCCGGGTCCCACTGCAGGGCTGTTACCAATCTGTGACCAGGGATCCCCACTGCAGGGCTGTTACCAGTCTGTGTCCCCGGGATCCCCCCAATCTGTGACCAGGGATCCCCACTGCAGGGCTGTTACCAGTCTGTGACCCCCGGGTCCCACTGCAGGGCTGTTACCAGTCTGTGATCCCCGGATCCCCACTCTGTCCCCCGGGTCCCACTGCAGGGCTGTTATCAGTCTGTGACCCCCGGGTCCCACTGCAGGGCTGTTACCACTCTGTGACACCGGGATCCCCCCAATCTGTGACCAGGGATCCCCACTGCAGGGCGTTACCTGCGCTGCCCGGCCGGCTCAGGACGGCGGCGGGGGCCGAGCTGCCGCGGGGGCCGCGGGCAGTGACCGTCACCCTGTGTCCCCGCCGGGGGGTGACCCTGGAGAAGCTGCTCTGCCTGGTCTGGTGGCTCTGTGCCGGCAGCTGCCCCTGCCCCAGCGCCTGCAGGGTCACCGTGTAGCCCAGGATCGTCCCTCCTGCCTCCGCCTTGCTCAGAGCCTGCGGGGAAAGGGATCTGTCAGCGGCTGGCAAAGCGCTGCCGCCCCGGAATGCTGCGGAGGGGCTGGGGACAGACACGGGGAATGCACCCCACCCCCGGGGACAGGCAGGGATGGCACATGGGGAAGGAATTCCTGGCTGGGATGGAGTTCCCAGAGAAGCTCCTGCAGCCCTGGCAGTGCCCAGGCCAGGTTGGAGCACCCTGGGACATGGGAGGTGTCCCTGCCCTGGCAGGGGTGGCACTGGGTGAGCTTGGATCTCCATCCCAACCCAACCCATCCCAGGATTTATTTTTCCCCACTCAATTCCAGTTTAGTGAAGCTCTTTTGCTGGGAGATGCTGATTTTTCCAGCAGCAGCACAGCTGGGGACAGTGAAACCCTTCCTGCCCTGAATTCCAGCCACGCTTTTCACAAGGGAGATTAAAAACAAAAAAAAAGATGATCAACAGCTCAGCAGGATTTGTCAAAATGAGCAGGTTCTGCTTGGGAGGAAAAACCTGAATTCTGCTTAAAGCCACCATAAAGAATTAGTTAAAATTTACCTCTCAGACCACAGACCTCTGACAGCCTCTAGAGCACCACATCCTGATATTAATTCCCCTCTGGGTTGTACTTCCAGTTTCAGTTTCCTGATGTTTCTCTGACATTAATTCATTTGTTTGTCTGATTTTTGTCATAACCAAGGCACAAAGCACAAACCAGAATATTTTCAGCCCCTGGCAGTGGCTCAGCACAGAGGCAGCACTGGAAACCCTCTGAAATTAAATGTTCAACCCTTTTCTGGGTATTTGAGAAAAAGAACACACCCTCGGTAGGAAGTGGTCCTGAGTCTCAGTTTGGTTTTGAAACTGCTATGAAACCTCTAAAAGCAGTTTATTGCCCTGGTTTATGAATGATGCTGCAGGAAGTCACTCCTGATAAAGAAAGTGCTGCAAGATAAAGTTCTTCAAGTTAAAGCCACAATGTCTGGGGCCACAGAGTCTCATGAGAATTTCTGCTTTCACTTGCAGCCTGGTGTGTGTAGGGGGGAACACAGTGAATTTTTTTTTTTTTGCCCAGCTCTGGTGAGTTTTAAGCCAAATACTGTGTGGAATGTTCCCTGTGGGGTCCCAGCCCCCAGTTCAAACCCCAAAAATGCTGAGGAATTTGGAAAGGGGTTTGGGATACACGGACAGGACACAGGGGATGGATTCCCACTGCCAGAGGGCAGGGATGGATGGGATGGTGGGATATTGGGATAATGGGATGTCGGGATATTGGGATGTTGGGATGTTGGGATGTTGGGATGTTGGGATGTTGGGATATTGGGATGTTGGAATGTTGGGATATTGGGATGTTGGGATGTTGGGATGTTGGGATGTTGGGATGTTGGGATGTTGGGATGTTGGGATGTTGGGATGTTGGGATGTTGGGATGTTGGGATGTTGGGATGTTGGGATATTGGGATATTGTTATATTGGGATGTTGGGATGTTGGGATGTTGGGATGTTGGGATACTGGGATGTTGGGATGTTGGGATGTTGGGATATTGGGATGTTGGGATGTTGACATGTTGGGATGTTGGGATATTTATTGGGATGTTGGGAAGGAATTCCTGGCTGGGATGGAATTCCCAGAGAAGCCCCTGGATCCCTGGAAGAGCCCAAGGCCAGGCTGGATGGGGTTTGGAGCAGCCTGGGACGGTGGAACTGTCCCTTCCATGGGATAAAAAGACATTCAAGGTCCCTCCCAGTCCAAGTAATTCTGGCATTCCATGAAATTGCAGGTGGGAAAGTGATGCTGGATCTCCTCCCAGGGAGGGGACCCTTGGTTGGTGAGACCCCTGTGCTCTCCCAGGCTTCAGTCCTTCCCTGCAACCCTAAAAACCCTCATTCCTCCTCTCCCCAGGCCCTGGGCTGGCTTTCCCCTCTCACCTGGCTGGGTTCTGCTGGGGTTTCACTGGACTCACCTTCCAGAAAAGGGAGAGGTTCTGGTGCCCAGAGTCCAGGTCCTGCTGCCGGTACCAGACATCCAGGACCCCAGCTGGCACTGGAGGGGAAGGAAAAGCAGAGCAGAGGGGTTAGAAGCCAAGAAATGAGACAGCAAGGAGGTAAAACCCCTGAGAAAATTCACATTTAAGCTTTAAAATGTCCCTGCAATGCTGCAGGCTGTGCTAATTTTTTTTTTTTTTTTTTTTTTTTTTTTGGCTGCGTTGAGGATGGGCATCACCAGGAGAACAAACCCCAGATCTGCTGCTGGATTTATCCTGCCCTCAGCAATAAGGGTGGCTCCCAAAGCACAGCATTAACTCCTGTCTTTGCAGAAATTTGAGGTTTGTGGGGGTCCTTGGGGTTGGCTCCATCAATCCCAGAGGAACAGGCAGCCTGGGATCAGGTTTGTGGGATTTCCCTGCCTGGCTCCAGGCAATAAATGCTTGTCTGAGGCAGCTTGAACCTCTGCTTCCTTCCACAGTTCTGATTGGAAACTCCCTTGATATTCTGAAGAAAACTCCCAAAATAACACTAAAGGGAAGATCTGGCTGGTGGATTTGCTCCCAAAATCCAGAATCAGAGATAAATACGTAAGGAAAGCTGAGGTGAAGGGATGACAGAGCTTGGCTCCTCAAGGAGCAGCACAAATTCATAAAATTTAAATCTTAATCATTAATATCTGGAGCAGGGGAGCAGCTGGTGAACAACCCAGGGCTGTAGCAAAGCCACAAAAAAAAACCAAAACCAAAAAACCTCAGAGCAGTTTGTCCTGGAGTGACTGGAACAGAAACAAGAAGCAGGAGCAGGAGCAGAAATAAAACCAGAGCACTGACTTGGGAGCTCCAAGCAGGAAAATTCAAATATGGGAATGCACCTGCTGCCCTCCAGCCTGGATTTGACAGCCACAGGAGCAAGGCAAGATTTTTGGCAGCTCATACACAAAAAAAATGAGCAGGAGGAGGAATTTCTCCATGAAAGTGTTTGATTTCGGGTTTGCAACCAGACAAGGTGTGGAGGATTTGGAAAAGGAATTTATCCTTGAAAAAGGTTTAATTTTGGGTTTGCAATCAGACAGGTTATGGAGGATTTGGAAAAAGAATTTTTCCTCTAAAATGTTTGATTTTGGGTTTGCAACCAGACAGGTTGTGGAGAACTTCAAGAAGGAATTTCTCCATGAAAGTGTTTAATTTTGAGTTTACAACCAGACAGGTTGTGGAGAATTTAGGAAGGAATTTATCATTGAAAAGGTTTAATTTTGGGTTTGCAACCAGACAGGTTGTGGAGAATTTAGGGAAGGAATTTATCATTGAAAAGGTTTAATTTTGGGTTTGCAATCAGACAGGTTATGGAGGATTTGGAAAAGGAATTTTTTCTCTCAAATGTTTGATTTTGGGTTTGCAACCAGACAGGTTGTGGAGAATTTAGAGAAGGAATTTCTCCATGAAAATGTTTAATTTTGAGTTTGCAACCAGACAGGTTGTGAAGAATTTCAGCTCCTCCAAGTGCAGACGATGCACCCAGAGCTTCTTGTCTTTTTATCGCCTCATCTGGGGACACAAAGTGCTCCTAAAAAACCTGCTAAAAACCTCAAAAAACCAAAAAACCCTAAAAAACCACAAAAAACCCCCCACAAAAAACCCACAAAAAACCAAAAAACCCCAAAAAATCCCCCCACAAACCTGCGCGGGCAGGGCAGGGTGACAGTCACAAAGTCGGGGTGTGAAAACGGGGAGAAAACTGTCGAGAGGAAGGTGGGGAGGCAGGGAAGGGCTCCCACCTCCCTCATCAATCAATCAATCAATCAATCAAGCAATCGATCGATCAATCAATCAATGCCTCTTACAGAAAGCGTCGGGAATGGGAAACTGGCTGAGTCACAGCAGCACCAGAAATTCACCAAAAAGAGCAGAAAATCAGAATTTGGAGGCTTGGATGGCACCTTAAAGGTCTCATTCCAACCCCCAAATCCTCCAGCTGCTCCCGGCGAACTCTGGAAATTCCTGCTTTGTTAGAAACACCGTTTGCTCATTTAAAAAGCAATTTTTTTTACAGAACCTTCTCTCTCCTGGCTCTGGCTCTGGTTCCAGGGTTGGCACAACACCCCAGCAGCAGCTTGGCCCCTGGGCTGGGGTTCCCAGGGGATGCAGGGCTGGTTTGGGGCAGGACTGAGTTCATTAAGAGAGGAATGTCACATTTATTTGTCTTTACAAAACGAGCTGTGGATCTGTTTGTAGATAAGGTCAGCACCGAGAGATAAAAGAAACGATGGGAGGGATTCCACTGATTGATGAATGGGAAAAGAGATTTGCCTCTACAAACAAACTGTGGGTTTGCTGAGAAATGAAATTGGATATTGGAAGAAACGGGGGAAACTATGAATTTTATAAGAATTAAGAATTAAAAGGGAGGGTTGTACATTAGAGAGGAATTTCAGGTATCAGGTCTTTGGGCAGTCTGTGCCTCTCAGGTACCTCAGCAATGGGGAAAGAGAGAGGGTGTAAAGAAAATTAACCCACAAACACAGAGGTTTGTGTCCAAAAAGGAGACAGAGGAGTCCTTTTTGCTTTATTCCAATAAAGGGAGAGGCCATAGGGCATTCTCCTGGGATCTCTCAGATTTTTGGAGGACTCACCTCCCTTTTTATCCCTATTTCCCTCTCTCTTTCCCCATTGCTGAGGTACTCGAGAGGCACAAACTTCCCAGAACCCCTGACACCTGACATTCCCCTCTACTAGTATAACCCTCCCTTTTAATTTTTAATTCTTATAGAAGTTTTACCCCGTTGCTTCTTTCATCCTCTGTTGCCCAATTTCATTTCTCAGCAAACCCACAGTTTGTAAGGCAAATCTCTTTTCCCGTTCATCAATCAGTTAATCCCTCCCATTGTTTATCTCTAGGTGCTAACTTTAAATAGCAACAGATCTACAGCTTGTTTGTAAAGACAAATGGAACACTCTTCTCAAGGGAAATTGGGATAAAAAGGGAGATGAGTGTGGGGGTTGGGTTGTTGGACGGTCGCTGGACAGACTCAGGAGCTTAATATGTTCTGTTCTTCAGGTTTGTCTTTTATTATAAGGCGTGGGTGTAAGAGAGAGCTTAGAGAGGGAGGTTAGAGCTCTGAGGTAATAGAGAGCAAGAAGTCAAAAGAGGAAGAGAAGAGAAGAGAAGAGAAGAGAAGAGAAGAGAAGAGAAGAGAAGAGAAGAGAAGAGAAGAGAAGAGAAGAGAAGAGAAGAGAAGAGAAGAGAAGAGAAGAGAAGAGAAGAGAAGAGAAGAGAAGAGAAGAGAAGAGAAGAGAAGAGAAGAGAAGAGAAGAGAAGAGAAGAGAAGAGAAGAGAAGAGAAGAGAAGAGAAGAGAAGAGAAGAGAAGAGAAGAGAAGAGAAGAGAAGAGAAGAGAAAAGAGAAGAGAAGAGAAGAGAAGAGAAGAGAAGAGAAGAGAAGAGAAGAGCAATTTTCCATTTACAATCCAATAAGTATTCTTCGATTATGAATATTCTAATTTCCAATAACCAATCTAATACAATATACTAATTTCCTAATATTTGCAGGCAACTTATAGAAACTACTAAATTACCATGTTTTATGGCTTTCTTATCTGTAACCCTTATCTTCAGACCTTTCCTGCCAGGCTTGGGACAGGATGTCTGTTGGTTCTTTGGTATTTGTGACATTTGTTATCATCTAAACAAAGGAAGAGGCCTCAAACCTTAACATAACTATCTTCAGTGTCTATGTTAAAAATTGCTAACATCTCTATTTCATCTATTGTTCCAAAACTACTTGCTAAGCCCTTATAAGATTTTGCTATTCCCTCCCCAACAGGTGAGTCCTCCAAAAATCTGAGAGACCCCAGGCCAATGCCCCACGGCCTCTCCCTTTACCCCAACAAACAAAAAGGACTCCTCTGTCTCCTGTTTGGGCACAAACCCTGGTGCTGTGGGTTAATTTTCCTGACTATTAATTACCTGCTGCCGGCGTGCGGCCGCGGCTGCGGCTCCAGTCGCTCCAGAGCCCCCGGCCAGGCACGATCTGGCAGCTCCCCTGGAACTCGAGCTCCGTGTCCGGCTCCAGCCCCTGCAGCTGACACTTCTCCCTGCTGCAGATTTCCACCTGCAGGGGCACGAAGAAATTGGCATTGAACTCACAGGGAAATGTTGGGGAGGGAATAGCAAAATCTTATAAGGGCCTAGCAAATAGTTCTGGAACAATAAATGAAATAGAGATGTTGGCAGTGTTTGACATAGACACTGAAAATAGTTATGTTAAGGTTTGAGGCCTCTTTGTTTAGATAATATCAAATGCCACAAATATCAAAGAACCAGCAAACATCCTGCCCCAAGCCTTGCAGGAAAGGTCTAAAAATAAAGGTTACAGATAAAAAAGCCATAAAACATAGTAATTTAAGAATTCCTATAAGATGTATGCAAATATTTTAAAATTAGTATATTGTATTAAATTAGTTATTAAAAATTAAGATATTCATAATAAAAAACACTTATTGTATTGCAAATTAAAAAATGCTCTTCTTGCTTCCTGTCTCTCTTCTTGTGTCTGCTGTCTCTTGCTATCTTGCCTCTTGCTTTCTATTACCTCAAATCTCTAACCTCTCTCTAAGCTCTCTCTTATACCCACGCCCTATAATAAAATACTAACCTAAAAGCCAAAATATATTAAGCTCCTAAGTCTGTCCTGCAACCATGCAACAACCACAGGGAAACAAGGGCAGTGAGAGGCTGAATTACAAATTCAGAGGTAACTTTAAAAAAAAAGAGAAATCTTGATCTGAGGCAGCTTCAATAACTCAAAAATGATGTGAGGAATCATCAGGCCTGCAGGGCTTCATCTGGAAAAATCACTCATTTCTTATGTGTCAATACCAGAATCTCTGTTTGAGTGATCAGCTCAGATTCCAGCAAAACGCCTCCTTTGCCACTTGAAAGCAAAAACTTCGTGGAATCATGGAATGGTTTTGGTGGGGACTTAAAACCCATCCAGTGCCACCCCTGCCATGGCAGGTGTAGAAGATGTTACTTCCCCCAAAATGTACCCCTGGGATTCCATCCCCTGAAACAAAGGGATTCCATGAAACAAAACTCCCCTTCCTTATCAAAAACCTTGTTATCTCTTAGGATTTCTATTGGCTCTTAAAGTTACAAGTTAATTGGTTCTTTTCTTACTTAGAGTTTTAAGGCAATTGGTTGGTTTGTAATTTGTAGTTTTATTGGTTAGAAACTCAATCCTCTGGAAACCTATATAAACCCTTTGTTATCTGATGTAATTAGAGTGTTGTTAGCAGTTTCCCTTCGGAGAAAATAAAGTTATCTTGGGAACTCTTGCTACAGAGTCTCAGCCTTTTACACTTTGCTAGTGTGTAGTTGTGGGTTCTGTAGCCGGGGCTCAGAGATATCTGGACTCAGTTCCAACCTGGCCTGGGACACTGCCAGGGATCCAATCCTCTGGGAATTCCATCCCAGCCCCTCATCACATGCCCAGGGAACAATCCCTTCCCAAAATCCCACCCAGCCCTGCCCTGCCATTCCCTGTGTCCTGTCCCTCCATCCCTTGTCCCCTCTCCACTCTCCTTTAGGCTCTGCAAGGGGCTCTGAGCTTTTCCCAGAGCTTTTTCCTCTCCAGCAGGTTCCCCAATTCCCTCAATCCCAAAAGGATTACCGTGCTCCAGGTGTGCCTGCCGAGGGGACGATACCTCAGCCTGCAGTGCTGTGCTTGTGCTTCACCCTGCCAGGAAATGGTGCAGCTGCTGGCAGAAGAATCATCAAATTCCACCAAAAAGTGGGGAGGATGTGGCTTCACTGGCAGCAAAACAGAGAAACAGGGCTCAGAGAGGGAACACAGCTCAGGAGAGAGGGTTAGGTGGAAAAGAGAATAACAGGTTTAGGCTGGATGGATGATTTTTCCCAAGAGGTTTAATGTCTAATATTTTTCTAAGATTAGAATGTTTTGAGGTCTTCCCCAAGGTCTGGCTGAGAGGTGGGGAGTGGTGCTTTACCTATGTCTATCAGCATGAAAGGTGAGTGGCTGGGAAGAGGCATTTCCTAATTCATTGGAGGCAGAAACCACCACGGTGTAATTGGAGTGAAAATCCAGCTCGCTCTGAGCCCCAGAGCCAAACTCCCGATTGGGAAATTCTTCTGGAAAGCAAAAGGCATCAGTCCCGTTGGAGAGCCTGGAGCAGAGGGAAAGGTTTGGTTGGGTTTTTGTGGAGCAAGAAAGGTGAAGGTTTTGGCACAGGGTAAATCTAAATCCTGGGGGTTTGGGACAGGCTAAATCTAAATCCTTGGGTTTGGGGACAGGGTAAAATCCTGGGGGTGTGGGGAAAGGGTAAAATCCTGGGGATTTGGGGACAGGGTAAAATCTTGGGGGTTTGGGACAAGGTAAATCCTGGGGGTTTGGGGACAGGGTAAATCTAAATCTTGGGGACAGGGTAAATCTAAAGCTTGGGGACAGGGTAAATCTAAACCTTGGGGGTTGGGGACAGGGTGAATCCTGGAGTTTGGGGACAGGATAAATCCTGGGGGTTTGAGTTCAGGGTAAAATCCTGGGGATTTGGGGACAGAGTAAATCTAAACTTTGGGGGTTTGGGGACAGGGTAAATCTAAATCCTGGGGTTTGGGGACAGAGTAAAATCCTGGGGTTTGGGGACAGGGTAAATCCTGGGGTGTGGGGACAGGGTAAATCCTGGGGGTTGGGGGACAGGATTCCCTTTCCTAAGGGATGGACTGGCACAGCCTCTGTGTCTGCTGAAGCCCGAGGGGGCTGCAGAGCATGATCAGAAAGCTGCTCCAGGGGATAATTAGGCATTAATTACACTTGCAGCCCATCACTTACTCTATTCTATAGACGGTGTGCAGGTAGGTGTGCCTCCCTTTGTCCCAGGTGCAGGTGGGGTGTCCCCGGGTCCCATACTGGATACAGGACACGTTCCTGGGCTGGTCTGGAGGATCTGAAACAGAAATTCCTGTCACTCTTAAAATTCCAGCCTGCTTTGGGTTGCATCTTTAAGGGTCTAACACTTCCAGCCAGACCAGAGCACCATCCATCCATCATCCATCCTCCATCCATCATCCATCCATCATCCATCCATCCATCATCCATCCATCCATCCTCCATCATCCATCCATCATCCATCCATCCATCATCCATCCATCATCCATCCATCCATCATCCATCATCCATCATCCATCCATTCATCCATCCATCATCCATCCATCATCCATCCATAATCCATCCATCATCCATCCATCATCCATCCATCCGTCCATCCATCCATCATCCATCATCCATCATCCATCCATCATCCTTCCATCCATCCATCCATCATCCATCCATCCATCCATCATCCATCCATCATCCCTCCATCCATCATCCATCCATCCATCCATCATCCATCCATCCATCCATCCATCCATCCATCATCCATCATCCATCCATCATCCATCCATCCATAATCCATCATCCATCCATACATCCATCCATCCATCATCCATCATCCATCATCCATCCATCATCCATCCATCCATCATCCATCCATCATCCATCCATCATCCATCCATCATCCATCCATCATCCATCCATCATCCATCCATCATCCATCATCCATCATCCATCATCCATCCATCCTCCATCCATCCATCCATCCATCCATCCATCCATCCATCATCCATCATCCATCATCCATCCATCATCCATCCATCCATCCATCCATCCATCCATCATCCATCCATCCATCCATCGATCCATCCACCCATCCATCCATACATCCATCATCCATCATCCATCATCCATCATCCATCTATCCATGATCCATGCATCCATCCATCTTCCATTCATCCATTATCCATCATCCATCCATAATCCTTCCATCCATCACTTCATCCATAATCCATCCATCATCCATCCATCCATACATACATCCATCATCCATCCATCATCCATCCATCCATGATACATCATCCATCCATCCATCATCCATCCATCCATCATCCATCATCCATCCATCATCCATCCATCATCCATCCATCCATCATCCATCCATCATCCATCCATCCATCATCCATCCATCCATCATCCATCCATCATCCATCCTCCATCATCCATCCATCCATCCATCCATCATCCATCCATCATCCATCCATCCATCATCCATCCATCCATCCATCCATCCATCCATCCATCCATCCATCCATCCATCCATCCATCCATCATCCATCCATCATCCAACCATCCATCCATCCATCATCCATGCATCCATCCCTCATCCATCCTCCATCATCCATCCATCCATCATCCATCCATCCATCCATCCATCCATCCATCCATCCATCCATCCTTCCATCCATCCATCCATCATCCATCCATCCATCATCCATCCTCCATCATCCATCATCCATCCATCCATCCATCATCCATCCATCCATCCATCATCCATCCATCCATCATCCATCCATCCATCCATCCATCCATCCATCCATCCATCCATCCATCCATCATCCATCCATCCATCATCCATCCTCCATCATCCATCATCCATCCATCCATCCATCATCCATCCATCCATCATCCATCCATCTATCATCCATCCATCCATCCATCCATCCATCCATCCATCCATCCATCCATCCATCCATCCATCCATCCATCATCCATCCATCATCCATCCATCCATCATCCATCCATCATCCATCCACCCTTCAGTTTTCCTTCCTCCACGGTGTTGTAGGAGACATTGAGGGGATCCTGGGTCTGGAGGGTGTTTGCTCTGAGCAGGCAGATTTATTGATCCTCTCTCCCTTCAGGAAGAATTCCAGACAGGAATATTTCCAACAGGAATCATCCCTCACAGATTGGACAAAGCCACCCCCTGCCAGTGCCTCTCCCACAGGGAAGCTTCAAGCACCAGCAGTGATTAAGAAGTGATTTTTCCTTACTTCCACACCAGATATCGATGCCACAAACGAGGCTGGTCCTGTTGCAGATGGATTTGCAGGTGAAGGTGTGTTTGCCATAGGCAGTGACCACAAAGGTTCTGCTGACTGAACCTCCCCACTGCCTGCCCTGCTCGGAGCTGTTGAGGAAAATCGCTGCCCAGCAGGAGGCAGGTGCCAGCTGGCAGGACAGGCTGAGGCTGGTGCCAGGCTGGACGGCTCTGGGGGTGCTGGCTGTCACATTCCCCCTGGGGCACAGCTCTGCGGCGCCACGGGCAGCTCTGCTGGCACTCACTGCCCCTCTCCTGCAGGGTTCTGCAAGGGAATGGCAAAAGAAAAGCTCAGGCAGGAGCCCAGCACTGGCTGCAGGACGTGCTGTGCTCCAGCAGGAGTCCCCACAAATGCTGGATGGAGAAATTCTGGGATCTGCCCAGGAGCTCGTGAGGGTGTTGGCTGGCATCAGCAGCCACGGGATTGTTCCCAGTCCCCAAAAACAAGAGAATCCCAGGTAAAAACTACAGAACCCTCCTTTCAGTGGGGATTGTAAAAGTGGCTGTGCCAGGAGAGCTGTGCAGGAGGCACAGGAAGGACCTGGAGCTGCTGGAGCCAGGCTGGGAGAGCTGGGGGTGACACCTGGAGAGGAGAAGGATCCAGGCAGAGCTCAGAGCCCCTGGCAGGGCCTGGAGGGATCCAGGAGAGCTGGAGAGGGGCTGGGAACAAGGGATAAGGGGGACAGGACACAGGGAATGGATCCCCGGAGGGCAGGGCTGGGTGGGATACTGGGAATTGGGATTTCCTGGCTGGAATGGAATTTTCAGAACAGCTGTGGCTGCCCCTGGATCCCTGCAGCCCAGGCTTGGAGCACCCTGGAAGTGCTCCCTGCCACTGGGTGGGATTTAAGGTCCCTCCCAACCCAAACCATCCTGGGATTCTGTGAGCACAATTTTTTTTCCTGTACATGAGCTCTGCCTGCCCTGATGCCTTTTCCCACATAGCCAACAGCTCTACCTTGAACCAAAACCCAAACAAACTCCCTGCATCACTTACTGACTCCAGAAAGGAACATGTTCCCTGGCACTTGGAGTAGAAGCTGAAAAACCCCATCCTAATTAGGCTGAGTGCTTCATTTGGGAGATAATTGCTGTGCAGGAAGAAACTCCTCTTACCTGCTGTGAAGTGCAGCACCAACCAAATTGCTGAGGGCAGGATCCATGCAAATGGCATTTTGGTGCCTGGAGGGAAAGGAATTCCTGTTACCATCTCCTGAAAAGTGGGGGGTATTCATTGTGTACAGATCTTTGTGGTTTTCTGCTTTACTGCTTCAGAAAATCCCAAATGCTCGTTTTGTGAGACCTTCCCGAGGAACATTCCCTGGGTTTGTTGAAATCCTGAGGCTGTGAGGTTCAGCCTTGCAGCAGTGGCTCAGCAGAGCTCTCTGCACGTGGTGCCTTCTGTCGGTGATGGTAAGTGCCAGGATGAGCAATCTCAGCAGTTCTTCAGGGAAATGCTCTGCCTTCCACGAAACCGAGATCGGCCGGGGGCTGGGAGAGCAGCCTGCCAGCAGAGAGCTGCTGCTGGCAGCAAACTGCCCAAACCAGCCAAAAAAGGGGCAAAACCAGCCTGGCTGCAGAGACAAGAGGCAAAACCAGCCTTTAAACAGTGATGGGAGAAAAGGATGAGAAACTGCTGAGGAACAGCCTCCAGAGCAGAGTGAGAACAGGAGAAATTTAATTAATGTGAATTAAAAATTAATGTGAAACCTCTCCAGATCCCACAGCAGTGCCACGCCTTAAGTTTTAGTTTTATATTTCCAGATTCTGCACTGAATTGGTGTGTAATTCTGAATTTCATACAGAGTGTTACAAGTTCTCCTCCCGGCTCAGTCACACACAACAATCCTGGTCCAGCCCCAGAACCAAGGACACGCTGCAGCTCCACCCCAAAAAGTGCAAACAGAGAGAACTGAGGAGAGAATCTGGGAGGGTGGGACTGCAGAACCTGGAGCTGGGGATTGGACAGTGAACCCCACAAGATGGAAATGGAACAGAACTTATAAAAAATGTGAAAATTCATGGCTTGGGTGGAGCCACAGCCAGGCTCTTGTACTGCCCAAGGTGAATCCTTTGATTATTTTAATATTTATAATTTATGCATATATATATATGCATTTATAAATTATAATATAAATAGATCTTTGTTCCTTTAGCACAGTTCAGCCTCTGTTCCAGGCAGGCTCTCAAGGCACCAGGTGGGGGAAATCAGTCCTGCTGCTGGTAGGTTCTGAAATTAAAGGACACAGGAGGGGGAGAAGTGTCTGGGGGGTACCAGCTTGGGGTTTGTGTTTTATCCCCAAAATCTCGTCTGAGAGCCCTCTCTGTCACCTGTGGAGGTGGCACAGGGGCTCTGGCTGTCCCTGCAGCCCTGGGGCTCTGAAATGAAAGCAGAGCTGCTTTCAACCCCACTTCTCCCTAAAATAAACTCGGCTGTGCTTTCCAAGAACTGGCAGGAACGACCAGCCGGTCACTGGTGGAAAGAGGAACATCTCAGTCATTTCAGGCAGAAAAAAAATCACATTTTGTGCCCCAAAATCTCACACATCCCTAATTACTGGCACCGAGATTTTAGGGAAGTTTTCCTGCACTTTGTCTGCCCCCAGGCTCTGTGGGGACAGTGGCACCCCAGGTCATCCCAGACCTTCCCGAGGTTTGGGGCTCTTCCCGAAAATATCAAGTGTGGGGATTTAATCAGAGCTCTGGGAACGGGGACAGCGCTGTTCGGGATGGATTTTTGGGAAAATCCCGGGGCAGGAAAATCCCGGGGCAGGAAAATCCCGGGAGCAGGAAAACCCTGGAGCAGGAAAATCCCGGAGCAGGAAAATCTCAGGGCAGGAAAATCCCGGGGCAGGAAAACCCTGGAGCAGGAAAATCCCGGAGCAGGAAAATCCTGGAGCAGGAAAATCCCAGGAAAAAGAAAATTCTGGGGCAAAGAAAATGCCAGGTAAGGAGAATCCCAGGGCAAGGAAAATTCCGGGGCAGGAAAATCCTGGGACAAGAGCATCTCACGGCAGAGAAAATCCCAACTAAGGAGCACCCGAGGGCAGGAGCATTCCAAAACAATGAAAATATCGGGGCAAAGAAAATATCTCTGGGCAGGATCGTCCTAAAGCAATGAACACCCCGAAGCAGGAGCATCCCACGACAATGAAAATCCCGGGGCAGTGAAAATCCCAGGAAAATTAAAATCCCGGAACAATGAAAATCCAGAAGCAATGAAAATCCCAGGACAGTGAAAAATCCCGGGGCAGTGAAAATCCCAAAGCAATGAAAATCCCAAAGCAATGAAAATCCCGAAGCAATGAAAATCCCGGAGCAGGAGCGTCCCAAGGCAATGAAAATCCCAGGACAATGAAAATCCCGGGGCAATGAAAATCCCGGGGTAATGAAAACCCCAGGGCAATGAAAATCCCAGGACAATGAAAATCCCGGAGCAGGAGCATCCCAGGACAATGACAATCCCAAAGCAATGACAATCCCAAAGCAATGAAAACCCCAGGGCAATGAAAATCCCAGGAAAATGAAAATCCCAGGGCATGAAAATCCCGGGGCAGTAGCATCCCGGGATAATGAAAATCCCGAAGCAATGAAAATCCCGAAGCAATGAAAATCCCGAAGCAATGAAATCCCAGGGCATTGAAAATCCCGGGACAATGAAAATCTCAAAGCAATGAAAATCCCGGAACAATGAAAATCCCAGGAAAATTAAAATCCCGGAGCAATGAAAATCCAGAAGCAAAGAAAATCCCGGAACAGGAGCATCCCGGGATAATGAAAATCCCGGGACAATGAAAATCCCGAAGCAATGAAATCCCGGGATAATGAAAATCCCAAAGCAATGAAATCCCAGGGCAATGAAAATCCCGAAGCAATGAAATCCCGGGATAATGAAAATCCCAAAGCAATGAAATCCCAGGGCAATGAAATCCCGGAGCAGGAAAATCCCAGGACAGTGAAAATCCCAGGACAGTGAAAATCCCAGGACAGTGAAAATCCCAGGGCGATGAAAATCCCAAAGCAATGAAAATCCCGGGGCAGGAATATCCCAGGATAATGAAAATCCCGAAGCAATGAAAATCCCGCGGGGTGCCGCCTTTCCCAGCGCCGCTCTCCCGCTGCCCCCGGGGATCCCCCAGCCCGGGGGTGTCCCCGGTACCCCCCGGTACCCCCCGGTACCCCCCGGTACCCCCCGGTACCCCCGGTACCCCCGGCCGGTGCCGCTCACCCCGAGCCCCGCAGCTGCTCCTGCCCCCGGGGGATGCTCGGGATGGGAAGGGGAAAAAAAGGGAAAAGAAAGAGAAAAGAAAGGGAAAAAGGGAAGGGAGAAGAAGAGAAAGAGGAAATATAAAATAATATAAAAATAGAAAATAAAATATAAAATAATATAAAATCTAAAATCTAAAATAAAATATAAAATGTAAAATATAAAATATAAAATGTAAAATCTAAAATAATATAAAATGTAAAATATAAAATGTAAAATATAAAAATGTAAAATGTAAAAATGTAAAAATGTAAAATATAAAATAAAATATAAAATATAAAATATAAAATATAAAATATAAAATATAAAATATAAAATATAAAAATATAAAATATAAAATATAAAATATAAAATATAAAATATAAAATATAACGCAGCTCAGCCCCCCTTGCTCGGGGTAAGAGACGCATCCACTCTCATTTTACCTTCTCTGCGAGATGTTTTTTGCTTTCTCTCATTTTCCAGCCTTCCCACAGCCCATTGCCTCGTTTAAGAGTTTTTAATGGATGAATATCTTGTTGTTATTGTTCTTTGTCTTTTCAGGTTATCGGCTCAGCTGTTCTGACTGATTATCGATCAGCTTTCCTTGCCTCGGGCTCCTCAGCGCAGGGGCAGCTCTAGAAATGAGGGGACGGGAAGCTCGCAGCCTCCAGGAATCCCAAATTTCGCCTTTGAGCTCCCAAATCCAGGAGCAGCACTCGGGCTCCATCCCAGAGCCGCCAACAATCATCACCAATGTACCGGAGGCGGCTCTGGGGGGAACCGATTCCCCACAAAACTCCGGATATCAGAAAACTTCATTTTACCTGTTTGCCCTCTGTTCTCATCACTCCCCTTCCCCCGAGCCCGGGGATGGGCTGGAGCCGGGGCAGCGCGAGGAATTCCGCGAAAACATCCCGGGAATTTCAGCCCCGTCGCTCCCGCACCATCGCTCCGGTCCCGCTCGCCTCGGGAAGGTGCTGATGGATGCGCAGCTGGGCAGAGTATCCCGGGAATTTCAGCCCCGCCGCTCCCGAACCAGACGCTCTCGGGAAGGTGCTGATGGATGCGCAGCTGGGCAGAGTATCCCGGGAATTTCAGCCCCGCCGCTGCGGTCCCGCTCGCCTCGGGAAGGTGCTGATGGATGCGCAGCTGGGCAGAGTATCCCGGGAATTTCAGCCCCGCCGCTCCCGAACCAGACGCTCTCGGGAAGGTGCTGATGGATGCGCAGCTGGGCAGAGTATCCCGGGAATTTCAGCCCCGCCGCTCCCGAACCAGACGCTCTCGGGAAGGTGCTGATGGATGCGCAGCTGGGCAGAGTATCCCGGGAATTTCAGCCCCGCCGCTCCGGTCCCGCTCGCCTCGGGAAGGTGCTGATGGATGCGCAGCTGGGCAGAGTATCCCGGGAATTTCAGCCCCGCCGCTCCCGAACCAGACGCTCTCGGGAAGGTGCTGATGGATGCGCAGCTGGGCAGAGTATCCCGGGGAATTTCAGCCCCGCCGCTCCGCGGTCCCGGACGCCTCGGGAAGGTGCTGCTGGATGCGCAGCTGGGCGGAGTGTCCCGGGAATTTCAGCCCCGCCGCTCCGGTCCCGCACGCCTCGGGAAGGTGCTGATGGATGCGCAGCTGGGCAGAGTATCCCGGGAATTTCAGCCCCGCCGCTCCCGGTCCCCGCTTTCGCCTCGGGAAGGTGCTGATGGATGCGCAGCTGGGCAGAGTATCCCGGGAATTTCAGCCCCGCCGCTCCCGAACCAGACGCTCGGAAGGTGCTGATGGATGCGCAGCTGGGCAGAGTATCCTGAATTTCAGCCCCGTCGCTCCCGCCCGCACGTCTCGGGAAGGTGCTGATGGATGCGCAGCTGGGCAGAGTATCCGGGGAATTTCAGCCCCGCCGCTCCGGTCCCGCACGCCTCGGGAAGGTGCTGATGGATGCGCAGCTGGGCAGAGTGTCCGGGGAATTTCAGCCCCGCCGCTCCCGTCCCGGACGCCTCGGGAAGGTGCTGATGGATGCGCAGCTGGGCAGAGTTCGCAGCAGCAGCGCCAGGCAGGAGGAAATCACCGCTCCATCGCCCTCCGCACAACTGCTGCCTCCTTCTCACTTCGATTTTTTTCTTATTTCCTTTTTCTTCTCCTTTAAAAAATGTTTCTGTTTTTTTTCTGGTTCTCTTTCCTTTACGTATTTGTTTTCCACTTTTCTTTCCCCCCCCACCATTCTCTTTTCTTCTTTTGTATTTTTTCCTTGCCTTTGTCTTGTTTTACTTTTCCTTTTTCTTCTCTCTTTTTCTGTTATTTTTTCGTTCGTCTTCCTTTTGCTCTTTCTCCTTTTTCTTTGTCCTTTTTCTTTTCCCTTTCTTTCCTTTTCCTTTTTTCCCCCTTTTTCTTTCCCTTTTTACTTTTTTCTTTTCCCTTTTACTCTTTTTTCTTTTCCCTTTTCCTTTTTCTTTTCCCTTTTTCCCCTTTTCCCTTTTTTCTTTTTCTTTTCCTTTTCCTTTTTCTTTTCCCTTTTTTCCCCTTTTCCCTTTTACTTTTTTTCTTTTCCCTTTTCTTTTTTCTTTTCCCTTTTCCTTTTTCTTTTCCCTTTTTCCTTTTTCTTTTCCCTTTTGTCCCCTTTTCCCTTTTCCTTTTTTCTTTGCCCTTTCCTTTTTTCTTTTCCCCTTTTTCCGTTTCCTCTTTTCTTTTTTCTTTTTTCCCTTTTCCCTTTCTTGATATTTTTATCACCTTTTCTAATCACCCTTATCTTTTTTCTTATCTTATCTTTTTTATCTTTTTCATCTTGTTGCCCTCGCTCAGGCGTCTCTGGAGGAGAGGCAGAGCAGGAGGTGCTGGTGCCACCCGAGATCTGTTTCCTGCAGAGGTTCGGGCTGCGGGTTTTTGACATTCTTGTGGTAAAGTTAATTGCTGTCTGCTGAGGAAAGGCTGGGCTGGTTGGGTGAGCAGCAATCACAGAATCTCCCCTGCTGGGTCTCCTCTGTAATTCACTTTTTTTTCGTGTCCAGCCCTGCTCCAGCGCCATTCCCATGGGATTTGCCCAGAGCTGGCAAAGCACAGCCTCACCTCTGACATCCTCTGCTCTGAAACGCCAGCCTGGCTCCACGGCCCGAGCTCAGCCTGGGCAGGACTCCCAAACCCTCCCAAAAACCTCCCAAAAACCTCCCAAAAATCTCCCAAAATCCTCCCAAGACTCTCCCAAAATCCTCCCAATATCCTCCCAAAATCCTCCCAAAAATCTCCCAAAATCTTCCCCAAATCTTCTCATCCTCCTCCCAAGCCCTCTATCCTCCTCCCAAACCCTCCCAATCTCCTCCCAAAATCCTCCAAAAATCCTCCCAAAACCCTCCCAAAATCCTCCCAAACCTTCCCATCCCTCCTCTTCCCAAACCTTCCCATCCTCCTCCCAAAACCCTCCTAAAAATCCTCCCCAAACCTTCTCATCCTCCTCCCAAAACTTCCAGCACTCCTCCCAAACCTCCCATCCTCCTCCCAAACCCTCCCAAAACCCTCCCAAAACCCTGCCAAAAACCTCCCAAAATCCTCCCAAAACCCTCCTAAAATCCTCCCCAAACCCTCCCATCCTCCTCCCAAACCCTCCCAAACCCTCCCATCCTCCTCCCAAATCTTCATCCTCCTCCCAAACCCTCCCAAAATCCTCCTCAAACCCTCCCAAAATCCTCCTCAAACCCTCCCATCCTCCCAAACCCTCCCAAAATCCTCCTCCCAAACCTTCCCATCCTCCTCCCAAACCCTCCCAAAATCCTCCTCCCAAACCTTCCCATCCTCCCAAACCCTCCCAAAATCCTCCTCCCAAACCTTCATCCTCCTCCCAAACCCCCACAAAGGCTCCGGGATGGGCGAGGCTCCCCCAAATCCCATCACTTTTAATGATCCATCCCAGTTTTGTTCTGGTTTTGTCCCAGCTGCGGGCTCTGCACCTTTCCAGCCGGGTTTTGCTGAGCCGGGCTCTTCTCTGCAGCTTTGCAGAGCCTCGCTCGCCATCTGGGCTTTGATCTCCGCTCTGCGGGCTCAGAAATCCCCCGAGCTCTGGGGTGTTGCTGAGCTCTGTGACACCTCCCGGCCTGGAATCCGATTTTAAACTCCGCTTTAGCCGAGCCTTTATCTCACCCCATCTCTCCCACAATTTACAGACACCGAGCCCCGGCAGGGCTGGCTGCGAAGAGTCAAACCCGCAGCCCCGGATTACTCAGAGGGCGTTCCGTGACACCCCGAGGGGTTTTCGGCGCTTTTCACCTTCGATCCTGCAGCGAGCCAGAGTCTAGATCAGAAGTGAAGGTCACGCCATCAGTTGGTGACTAAGCTGAGGCTAAACCCAGCTCAAACCTCAAACCACAACGAATTCCACGTCCTCCTGCATGGTAATGAGCTTAAAATTGCCACTCAGATGCGCATTTAATACATGTTTATTAATTTTATTTATTGTTTCTTTATTCTGGTTTTAATAATTTCCAAGCTGACTTCTTGAGCACCACAGGGGAGTGACAAAGCTGAGCCTAAACCCAGCTCAAACCTCAAACCAGAATGAATTCCACATCCTCCTGCACGGCAATGAGCTTAAAGGGTTTAAAATTGTGACTTAGAAGCACATTTAATATTTAATTTATTACGTGTTAATTTTATTTATTGTTTCTTTATTCTTGTTTTGGTTTAAATAATTTCCAAGCTGACTTCTTGAGCCCCACAGGGGAGTGACAAAGCTGAGCCTAAACCCAGCTCTCTGTGCTGTGCTCAAACCAGAATGAATTCCACGTCCTCCTGCATGGTAATGAGCTTAAAATCGCCACTCAGATGCTCATTTAATACATGTTTATTAATTTTATTTATTGTTTCTTTATTCTGGTTTTAATAATTTCCAAGCTGACTTCTTGAGCACCACAGGGGAGTGACAAAGCTGAGCCTAAACCCAGCTCAAATCTCAAACCAGAACGAATTCCACATCTTCCTGCATGAAAATGAGCTTAAAGTGTTTAAAATCGTGACTCAGATGCACATTTAATATTTAATTTATTACGTGTTAATTTTATTTATTGTTTCTTTATTCTAGATTAAATAATTTCCAAGCTGACTTCTCGAGCCCCACAGGGGAGTTTCTGGCTGATCTCTGAGCTCCTTGAGCTCCCCCTGGTACAAACATCCTATGATGGGATGGAGTTCAGAGTGGGTGGCTCTCTGTTCTCCAGCCCCCCTGGAGCTCTGAACTGTCTGCACCCACTTTCTTCTTTATTTTCATTTGTTCCCTCCTTCCCTTTATAGAAAAAGATTTTTTTTTAGTGAGGTTTTGTCAGAGCTTTGGTGGTGATGAGACAGCATCTCTGTGGGTCATGGGAACCATGGAATTCATCCCTGAGCTGATAAATCAACAAGTGGGAACCTCTGGCACTGGATCCAGCTGCCAACAGCAAAACCAAGCTTAAAACAGGAATTAAAAAATCCTGGTATCTGAAAATTAGGGAGTCTGTGATGTTTGAGGGAAGGAGATGTTCAAATAAATCAGTGCAGAGTGAGTTTGTGATGGGATTCAGGGGATGAAATACTCCAAACTTCTGGGAATGAAGTACTCCAAACCTTTGGGAATTAAATACTCCAAACTTATGGAAATTAAATACTCCAAACTTCTGGGATTGATATACTCCAAACTTTTGGGAATACTCCAAACTTTTGGGAATGAAGTGCTCCAAAATTTTGGGAACAGAATGCTCCAAACATTTGGAAATTAAATGCTCCAAACTTCTGGGAATGAAATGCTCCAAACTTTTGGGAGTGAAATGCTCCAAACTTTTGGGAATGAAATGCTCCAAACATTTGGAAATTAAATACTCCAAACTTTTGAGAATTAAATGCTCCAAACTTTCTGGGAACTAAATTCTCCAATCTTTTGGGAATTAAATACTCCAAACTTCTGGGAAATTAAATACTCCAAACATTTGGGAATGAAGTGCGCCAAACTTTTGAGAATTAAATGCTCCAAACTTTTGGGAGTGAAATACTCCAAACTTTTGAGAATTAAATGCTCCAAACTCTTGAGAATTAAATGCTCCAAACTTTTGGGAGTGAAATACTCCAAACTTTTGGGAACAGAATGCTCCAAACTTTTGAGAACGAAAAACTCCAAACTTTTGGGAGTGAAATGCTCCAAACTTTTGGGAATTAAATGCTCCAAACTTTTGGGAATGAAATGCTCCAAATTTCTGGAAATTAAATACTCCAAACGCTTGGGAATGAAATACTCCAAACTTTTGGGAGTGAAATACTCCAAACTTTTGGGAGTGAAATACTCCAAACTTTTGGGAACAAAATGCTCCAAACTTTTGAGAACGAAAAACTCCAAACTTTTGGGAGTGAAATGCTCCAAACTTTTGGGAATTAAATGCTCCAAACTTTTGGGAATGAAATGCTCCAAATTTCTGGAAATTAAATACTCCAAACTCTTGGGAATGAAATGCTCCAAACTTTTGGGAGTGAAATACTCCAAGCTTTTTGGAGTGAAATGCTCCAAACTTTTGGGAATTAAATGCTCCAAACTTTGGGAATTCCCTGCAGGGCAGGAGCAGCCCAGCTCCCTGGCAGGAGGAGCTTTTCCCCTCCAGCTTTGCAGCTCGGGTGGCAGAGCAGCAGCAGCCTCAGGCTGTGGACACTGAACAAAAACCCTTCCCTGCCCCACGCTGGGCTGCTCAGAGCTGGGGCTGTTCTACAATTTCCTTCCTGCACAGGCAGCAATCACTAATTTTAGCCTCCCTGCCGTGCTGCACTCATATTTCTGTGTTTGTTTGCTGCCTCTGAAGAGGAATCCTCCCCTCCTTGCCAGGGCACAGCTGCTCTGGACTCAGTGACAGGTTTATGGAAGGAGCAGGCACAACACACACGGGGAACTTTGGAGGACAAACAGCAAAATTAATCCATTTGTGCAGCAGCTGATGGAGAAATGCCCACAGTGCCTAGGAAAAGCTGGAAAAAAATATATTTGGGAATATTTTGTAGGTCCCAGAACAGCTGGAAATGGTTTCAGGGCTGCTGAAGGAAGGAGATTTCTGTGCTTCACCTTCTGAGTGTCCAGAGATCCGAATTCATGCTCGTGTGGCTGATAAATCCCATTTTCCTGTGCCACACTGCCCTTCCCCCAGCCAGGCTGTGAGAGGGTAAACCCCTCACCCACAGGGAGGATTTGGGCAGTGACCAACTCACAGGGATTTAAACCAGCCTGCACCTGAGTGGGTTTTTATTGGGAATGGGAGGAAAATGAAATACAGAAAAGATTCCATGCTCTTGGTGCCCCTGTGGCACATAAAATCCTCCTTGGTGTGGTGTCTGTTCATCAGCAGCAATCCCAAAATATTTCCCACGTCTCTGCCAGGATGTCTGAGGGATTATTTTAAAAATCCATTTTAACTGCAATTAGCTCCAGGAATGAAATGCTCCAAACTTTTGAGAAAAAAATACTCCAAATTTTTTGAGAATGAAGTGCTCCAAACTTCTGGGAATGAAATGCTCCAAACTCTTGGGAATGAAATGCTCCAAACTCTTGGGAACGAAATTCTCCAATCCTTTGGGAATTAAATACTCCAGACTTCTGGGAATGAAATACTCCAAACTTATGGGAATGAAATATTCCAAATTTTTGGGAATTAAATGCTCCAAACTTTTGGGAATTAAATACTCCAAATTTTGGGAACGAAATTCTCCAATCCTTTGGGAATTAAATACTCCAAACTTCTGGGAATTAAATGCTCCAAACATTTAGGAATGAAATGCTCCAAACTTTTGGGAATGAAAGACTCCAAACTTTCGGGAACGAAATTCTCCAATCCTTTGGGAATTAAATATTCCAAACTTTTGAGAAATGAAATGCTCCAAACATATGGAAATGAAATACTCCAAACTTCTGGGAATTAAATACTCCAAACTTTAGGAATGAAATGTTCCAAACTTTTGCGAATTAAATACTCCAAATTTTACGGGAACGAAATTCTCCAATCCTTTGGTAATGAAATACTCCAGATTTTGGGAATGAAATGCTCCAAACTTATGGAAATTAAATACTCCAGACTTTTGGGAATGAAATACTCCAAATTTTTGGGAATTAAATGCTCCAAACATTTCAGAATGAAATGCTCCAAACCCTTAACAAGAGGACGATGTTGAGCAGTAATTGAAGATATTGCACCCTGCAGGAATCTGCTGCTTGGCATTCCAGGAATCCAAACTTTTTGGGGTTTTTTGCTTCTGCCAGTGCGAGGGTAGGTTAAAATTTGGGATTTGCTGGCCCAGGCTCCCTCAGGCAGGCAGCAGAACCCGCAGTGGAGTTTGCAGAGGGCGAAATTCCAGCCGGGCGTTCCCCGCTGGCTCTTCCATCGGCAGTCCCAGCGCTGAGACTCCAGAGGTTCACCCCCAATTCCAGCTGCTGTCAGGACAACGCTCCCACTGTGTGTGTGCGTCCCCGGGGGCGGCTCTGAGGCAGGACAGCAGCTCCTGGGGGAGCAGCACCTGCTCGGGGGCATCGCCGGGCGGCCAGGGCGGCTGCGGGCAGGGTGCGGGCGCCGCCTGCCCTGGGAACCCCTGGCTGCTGCTCAGCACCAGGTGGATCTTCTCCAGCAGGCACACCTGGGCTGCCCCTGCTCCCTGCAGCTCCCACAGCTGGGGCACGGGGCTGGTGTAGTCCTGGGACAACATTCCCACCTCTGCTTCTGGGAGTCCCGCGGGCGGAGCTCCTGGCGGCCACGTACGCCGTGCTCCCGGGGCAGAGCTGGGGTCGGTAGGGGCTGGGCTGCCCCAGGGCCGGGCTCCTGGGGGCCACCGAAGCCCCTGGGGGCTGCCTGGGCTGGGCCACCTCTGCCCTGCCCTTGCTGGCCGGGCTCTGGGGCTGCTCCTGCGCCGGCACCTCCTGGATTTGGGAGAGCGCGGGGTCGCCGGCGGCCAGGGACGGCTCCTGCAGGGTGGCACTGGGCACATCTCCCTCCTGCTGGGGAAATCAGGGTAAATTTGGTAAATTTGGTTAATGGGAGAGCTGCCAGCAGGGCTGGGAGCAGCCTGGCCCAGGGAATCAGCCCTAAGGTCCATCCCAGCCCGGGGAAGCTGTGCAATACAGAATATTTGGAATTAAGGGTTAAAGACCTCAGCAAATGCCTGGGAAGTGATTCCTGAGCAGTTCCCAAGACCTCAGAACTTCAATCCCTTCCCATCCCTGCTCCCCACAGCTCTGGAGCGAGCTGGAGGATGGCACTGGGGTAAACCAGGGCAGATTTGGCAAATTTGGTTAATGGGAGAGCTGCCAGCAGGGCTGGGAGCAGCCTGGCCCAGGGGATCAGCTCTGAGGTCCATCCCAGCCCCAGGGATGTTGTGCAATACAGAATTCTGTGGAATTCAGAATATTTGGAATTAAGGGTTAAAGACCTCAGCAAATTCCTGGGAAGTGATTCCTGAGCAGTTCCCAAGACCTCAGAACGTCAATTTCTTCCCATCCCACAGCTCTGGAGTGAGCTGCCTTCTCCCAGGTGAAGGAATATTTCCAGAGGAAATAAAAGGGGAGGTTGAGGTTGGATTTTAGGGAAAGTTTCCCGGTGGGAAGGGCTGTCCCCATCCCTGCAGGGATTTAAAATCCCTGTGGGTGTGGCACTTGGCATGGGGCAGGGATGTTGGACTCAACAATCAGAGGGATTTCCCAACATGAATAATTCTGTGATTAAAGCCAAGCTTTAAAATGGGGGGAAAAAACCAGGAGACAGCTCTGCCCTCACCTGCAGTGACCTCAGCACGGAGCTGTTCTCCACGTGGGGGAAATCTTCAAAGAGCCACCTGGGCAGCAGGGACAGCAGGGTGGCCTTCACCCTGCAGCAATAGGGAAAAAACAAACCCCAAGGGTTAAACCAATTTATTGGTAAAATATAAAATATATAAAAATATAATATAATATAATATAATATAATATAATATAATATAATATAATATAATATAATATAATATAATATAATATAATATAATATAATATAATATAATATAATATAATATAATATAATATAATATAATATAATATAATGTAATGTAAAAATTATGTATATTATATATTATATATTATGTATTATATGTTATATGTTATATATAATATATAATATATTATATATTATATAATACATATTATATATTATACATTATATATTATGTATTTTGTATTATATATTATATATTATATATTATATATTATATATTATACATTATACATTATACATTATATATTATGTATTTTGTATTGTATATTGTATATTATATTATATTACATCACATCATATCATATCACATCTTTATAGATTATAGATTACAGATTATATAGTATAGTATCTATTATATATTATATTATATTATATTATATTATATTATATTATATATATATATATAAATATATTATATATAATATATAATATTATATTACATTACATTACATTACATTACATTACATTACATTACATTATATTATATTATATTACATTATATTATATTATATTACATTACATTACATTATATATTATATTATATTATATTATATTATATTATATTATATTATATTATATTATATTATATTATATTATATTATATTATATTATATTATATTATATTATATTATATTATATTATATTATATTATATTATATTATATTATATTATATTATATTATTGCAGATATTCCTCATGCAGGATGGAGCTGTCTGGGGGGGAGTGAAGGACACTCAGCCTTTGAGCTGGGCTTGGCAGCTCTGGGCTCCCCATTCTTTAATTTCACCAATTCCATGTTTATTTGACTTTTTTTTTTTTTTTTTTTGGTTGGTCTCTGCCTTGTTGGTTTTAAAACATCCCAGAAGAAATTTTATAGTTCTTCTAGATACACCAAAAAAAAAAAAGTAAAAAAGTGAAACATGATGAATTGGAACTAAGGAAAGGCAGATACAGAGAATACCTTTTCCTGACTGACTTTTTGAACATGACCAATCCAAACAGAACCGACAGTCCTGCCAGGCCGAGGCTCAGTCCCAAAAAACCCCTGACGTCATCGTCTGCAAGAGATGGAGGGGGGTTATTTTTATATTTTATATTTTATAATTTTATATCTTTATATTTTATAATTTTTATTTTATATTTTTATATTTTTATATTTTATATTTTATATTATTTTATATTTTGTATTTTGTATTTTATATTCTATATTCTACATTCTATATTCTATATTCTTTATTTTATATTCTATATTCTTCATTTAATATTTTAATATTATATATTCTACATTCTATATTATATATTTTTATATTTTTATATTTTATATTTTATATTTTCCTGGTGTTGGCACCTCCCACTTGTACTGGACATTATATTTTATTAGAAAGCAAAACCCAGAACTTGCATTCTGCGGCTGCCCTGCACTGTGTCCCATGGAGTGAAAATGTTCTTTTGTTGGCTCTGACCTCCCAGAGCATCAATTCCCCTGCCTGGCCATTCAGAGGGGCTGCCCTCCTTACCCGGGAACATCTGGCTGGAGCTGCTGCCCAGATGTGGCTCCTCAGCAGGGGCTGCAACAGAGAGGGGGAAATTCATCTGGGGGGGTGGGTGACACAAAACCTGCCCTGGCTTGGTCTTTAGGGAAAAATAAATGGTGGTGAAAGGAGAAAAATTGGGTTTCCTGGGCTCTCCATACTGTCCCATTCCCCAATTAAATGAGATGTTGGTCAGCTCCTGTCCCCATCACAAAACATCCTCCCCTCAGCACCCCAGACAAGGATTTGCTCCCCTGGGGAACTCCATCCATCGTTTCCAGGTGTTGAACAGGTTTTCTGTGATTCATCTGAGGGAGTGGGTGACACAAAACCTGCCCTGGTTTGGTCTTTAGGGAAAAAGAAATGGTGGTGTAACGAGAAAAATTGGATTTCCTGAAGTAATGAATAACTCCAGATCTGGCTGGGCTCTCCACAATGTCCCTTTTCCCAGGGATTTAATTAAATGAGATGTTCATCAACTCCTGTCCCCATCACAAAACATCCTCCCCTCAGCACCCCAGACAAGGATTTGCTCCCCTGGGGAACTCCATCCATCGTTTCCAGGTGTTGAACAGGTTTTCTGTGATTCATCTCGGGGAGTGGGTGACACGAAACCTGCCCTGGTTTGGTCTTTAGGGAAAAAGAAATGGTGGTGTAACGAGAAAAATTGGATTTCCTGGGCTCTGCACAGTGTCCCTTTTCCCAGGGATTTAATTAAATGAGATGTTGATCAATACTGGAAAACATCTGCCCTGCTCATCCCTCCTGCCCAGCTCTGCAGGCCACCCCCAGTGATGGAGAGGATGATGAGGGTGATGATGATGAAGAGGATGATGATGATGAAGAGGATGAAGAGGATGAAGAGGATGATGAGGATGAAGAGGATGAAGAGGATGATGAGGATGGAGAGGATGAAGAGGATGAAGAGGATGATGAGGATGATGAGGATGATGAGGATGAAGAGGATGATCAGGATGATCAGGATGAAGAGGATGAAGAGGATGATGATGAGGATGAAGAAGATGATGAGGATGAAGAGGATGATGAGGATGAAGAGGATGATGAGGATGAAGAGGATGATGAGGATGATGAGGATGATGAGGATGATGAGGATGAAGAGCATGATGAGGATGAGGAGGATGAAGAGGTTGAAGAGGATGATGATGATGAAGAGGATGATGAGGATGATGAGGATGATGATGATGATGAGGATGATGAGAATGAGGAGGATGATGAGGATGATGAGGATGAAGAGGATGAAGAGGATGATGAGGATGAGGAGGATGAAGAGGTTGAAGAGGATGAAGAGGATGATGAGGATGAGGAGGATGAAGAGGTTGAAGAGGATGAAGAGGATGATGAGGATGATGAGGATGAAGAGGATGAAGAGGATGATGAGGATGAGGAGGATGAAGAGGTTGAAGAGGATGATGAGGATGAGGAGGATGAGGAGGATGATGAGGATGATGATGATGATGAGGATGATGAGAATGAGGAGGATGATGAGGATGATGAGGATGAAGAGGATGAAGAGGATGATGAGGATGAGGAGGATGAAGAGGTTGAAGAGGATGAAGAGGATGATGAGGATGATCAGAATGAAGAGGATGAAGAGTGATGATGATGATGATGATGAAGAGGATGATGAGGATGATGATGATGATGAGGATGATGAGGATGGTGAGGATGAAGAGGATGTTGCTCCTCTGCAGGCTGCCTCGTGCCCTGCCCTAAAACCACTTCCAGCCCTGAAATCGCCTGTCCCGCTGAAGTTGTCCCTTCCACCATCCCTGTGGCTCCCAGCTCCAGGTGAGGAAGGGCGGGCTGTGCCTGCCCAGCGCCCTCTGGAACAGCTCTTTGCCGTATTCTGCTTTATCTGCCGCATTTTCTCGTGAATTCTGCATTTTCAACCTCACCTTTCTGCCACGGAAAGGGACAAAACTCTGCTGGAGGAAAATCCACTGTTGGGTGTTTGGAGTACAGGGGGGCAAAGACCAGCTAGAGCTGATTTTACCAATACATGGATTAAAAGCTCTATTTTTTTGCTCAGAGGGGAGGGTTTACCCTGCCCCAAACCAGGCTCACCTGGGCTGGAGCTGGGGCTGCTGATGCCCTGGGGGTACACGGCGTACAGCCACACTCGGGGGGCAGCTCCTGCTGCTGCCTCTGCTGGGAAAAGAGAGATTCATTTTCAAAAAGTGGAATTCCATCTGCTCTGCAGGCTCCTTCACGTTCTTAATCTAATTTGGATTTATAGTCTAATTCAGATTCATAATCTAATTCGGATTTATATTCTAATTCAGATTCACAATCTAATTTGGATTTATAGTCTAATTCAGATTCATAATCTAATTTGAATTTATATTCTAATTCAGATTCACAATCTAATTTGAATTGATATTCTAATTCAGATTCATAATCTAATTTGGATTTGTAGTCTAATTCAGTTTCATAATCTAATTTGGATTTGTAGTCTAATTCAGATTTATAGTCTAATTCGGATTTATATTCTAATTCAGATTCATAATCTAATTTGGATTTATAGTCTAATTCAGATTCATAATCTAATTCAGATTTATTTTCTAATTCGGATTCATAGTCTGATTTGGATTTATATTCTAATTCAGACTCATAATCTAATTTGAATTTGTATTGTAATTCAGATTCATAACCTAATTTGAATTTATATTGTAATTCAGATTCATAACCTAATTTGGATTTATAGTCCAATTCAGATTTATAGTCTAATTCAGATTCATAATCTAATTTGAATTTATATTCTAATTTGGATTCATAGTCTGATTTGGATTTATATTCTAATTCAGACTCATAATCTAATTTGAATTTATATTCTAATTCAGATTCATAACCTAATTTGGATTTATAGTCCAATTCAGATTTATAGTCTAATTCAGATTCACAATCTAATTCGGATTTATATTCTAATTTGGATTCACAGTCTGATTTGGGTTTATAATCTAATTTGCATTTATAACGTCCTGATGAGCTGTTCCAAGCAGAAAGGGGATTCCTGGCACGTCCTACCTTGGATGTAGGTGTGAGTTTCCTGCCCTGGGACTCTTTCCCAGAAGAGCTTCTCCTCCTGGCCGTGCTGGGAGCTGGAAAACCACTCCAGAACGAACCAGAGTGGGGGGCTCTGGCTGTGCTGGGGGGGCTCCCACTGAACCAGGACCCTGCTCTGGTTCTCAGGCTTCACCTGCACAGCTCCTGGTGCTGGGAATTCTGTGGAGAAAGAGGGCAAGGGGCTCCCACCCCAAATTCATCCTTGGGGGCTGGGAAGGGGCAGCCAAGCCCAGGGGGGATGTGGAATTCCTGGAAGTGTTGGAAAACCGAAGGGTGAACAGGAAATTACAGAATATGATATAGAATGTGATCTAGAATATGGTATATTCTGTTATGGAATATTCTAATATGGCATATATAAAATATTGTGGGTTTATACACTCTATACCTATATCTATATCTATATCTATATCTATATCTATATCTATATCTATATCTATATCTATATCTATATCTATATCTATAATATATATCTATATCTATATCTATATCTATATCTATATCTATATCTATCTATCTATCTATATATATATATATATAAGCCCAGGGTGGATGTGGATTTCTGGAAGTGTTGGAAAACCGAAGGGTGAACAGGAAATTACAGAATATTATCTAGAATGTGATCTAGAATATGGTATATTCTATTATGGAATATTCTAATATGGCATATATAAAATATTGTGGGTTTATACACTCTATATCTATATCTATATCTAATCTATATCTATATCTATATCTATATCTATATCTATATCTATATCTATATCTATATTTATATCTATATCTATATCTACATTTATATCTATATCTATATCTATCTATATCTATATCTATATCTATATCTATATCTATATCTATATCTATATCTATATCTAATCTATATCTAATCTATATCTAATCTATATCTATATCTAATCTAATCTGTATTTATATCTATATCTATATCTATATCTATATCTATATCTATCTATCTATCTATATTTATAAATTGTATATGTAAGCTATCTTTATGTATTTATCTGTATTTCATAGAATTATTTAGGCTGGAAATGACCTTAAAGATCAAAGCCACCACTGACCCAATGTCCCAAAGTGCCACATCCATTGTGGCTTTTGAATCCCTCCAGGAATGGGGACTCCACTGCCCTGGGCTGGGAAAGTTTCCCATTAGGAAATTTTGATTATATTCAACCTGAGCCTCCCCTGCCCAGCCTGAGCTGCTCCCAGATCCCAAATCCCCTCCTGGCAGGAGCTGTGCAGAGCCAGAAATTCCCCCTGAGCCTCCTTTTCTCCAGCCTGAGCCCCTTCCCAGCCCCTCAGGGATTCTCCAGCCCCTTCCCATCTCCCTCAGGGATTCTCCAGCCCCTTCCCATCTCCCTCAGGGACTCTCCAGCCCCTTCCCATCTCCTCAGGGATTCTCCAGCCCCTTCCCAGCCCCTCAGGGATTCTCCAGCCCCTTCCCATCTCCCCTCAGGGATTCTCCAGCCCCTTCCCAGCTCCATTCCCTGCCCTGGACACCCTCCAGCCCCTCCATGTCCAGCACAGGGGACAGTCCCTTGCCCCCCTGGCCAGCTGGGCTCATCCCCAGGTGCAGAGCTCCGTTCTTGCCAATCCCCAAACCCACACGTCAGCTCAGTCCCGCCCCTGAAACGCCTCACGTGTCACTTCTTACCAGAAACGATTCTGATAAACATCAGAGCTTACAGAGTTTTTTCCACCTTATTTCTCTTCAGTCCCTTTTTAGTCATGTATTTGTCCTCGCCTTGAATGGGACTTTCCCCTCCCGTTGCTCATTCAGAGATATTTTTCAGGGCTAGGAAAAGCGTGGTTGTGGGGAAAACCACAGCCCAGGGCACAGGGAGCATAAGAGTGGTCTTCAAAGGATTTAGAAAGAATTTTTTCCCCCTTCTTTTTCAGTTTGCAAGGGCCCAGCTCACAGTAGAGGCTGCAGGAGCTGTGCTGGGGGGCAGAGCAGAGGGGCAGCCTTGCACCCTTTGCTTTGCCAGCCAACACTGGCTGGGCAAACTCATTTTTAAATTTGTTGTGCAGCCTTAGGAGATGAAGGGCTGAGATTCCAGAGCTTGAAGGGGCTCCAGGAGAGATGGAGAAGGACAAGGCATGGAGGGGCAGGGAATGGCTTCCCAGAGGGCAGGGATGGATGAAATATTGGGCAGGAATTGTTCCCTGGGAGAGTGGGGAGGGGCTGGGATGGAATTCCCAGAGGAGCTGGGTGTCCCTGCATCCCTGGCAGTGCCCAAGGCCAGCCTGGACATTGAGTTTTGGAGTAACCTGGGACAGTGGGAGGTGTCCCTGCCCACGGAACAACAAATTGAGATGAGCTTTAAGGTCTCTCTCAGCCCAAACCACTCCACAATTCCACGATTCCAGCTGTGGAGCATCTCCAGGGGACTTATCTGGACCACTCTGTTCTCCATCCGTGGGGCTCTGCCAGGACCTTTCCCTCGCCCAGCCCGGGTAAAATCCAGGTAAAACCCCCTCGGCTGGTGCGCCGCCCCTACCTTCCCCAGCCGCAGCTCGGCGCAGGGGGATGCTGGCGGGGCTGGAGCTGCCTTTGGAGTTGCGGGCGGTGACCAGGAGGCTGCGGGCTCCCGGCGGGACGCGCACGGCGCACTCGGAGCCCGAGGTGCGGCACAGCGGCTCCGCTGCCCCGCGGCGCTCGGCGCTCACGGCGTAGCTCAGGCTCCTCCCGCGGGCTCCCCGGGCCGGCAGCGGCTGCGGGGGGAGAGATGGGCGCGGGTTTGAGGGGTCTGACAGCCAGGACATCCCCAGGGGTGGTGGCGCCTTCTCCAAGGATGGAGAGATTTGGCTCCAAGATTTCCTCTCCAAGGGCGCCTCAGGGAGAGCGGCACCTCCGGCTGCTCGGGGAGCCAAAACCGCACCGAGCAGAGCCCCAAAAATCGCCTTACCTTGATCAAGACCGTCACCTCGTGGCTGCCGTCGGGCAGGACCGGACCCAGGCGCCGCCACACGGCGGGAGCGGCGGGGGCTGCGACAGGAGGGGACAGTGGGGACACCGTGAGACAGCGGGGGGACACCGTGAGACAGCGGGGGACACCGTGAGACAGCGGGGGACACCGTGAGATATCGGGGGGCATCCCAGGGACACCGTGAGACAGCGGGGGGACAGCGGGAGCCACTCCAGGGACACAGTGAGATATCGGGGGGGACACCGGGGGGGACACCGTGAGACACCAAGGGACACCGTGAGACAGCGGGGGGACACAGTGGGATATCGGGGGGACATCGGGGAGACACCAAGGGACACCGTGAGACAGCGGGGGGACACAGTGGGATATCTGGGGGACACCGGGGGGCACCCCAGGGACACAGTGAGACAGCGGGGGGGCACCGGGGGGACATCGGAAGATTCCGGGAGACACCCCAGGGGCACCGTGAGATATCGGGGAGCACCCGAGGGGACCCCAGGGCCCCCCACACCCGAAGCCCCTCCCGAGCCGGGGTTCTGCGGCCGGCAGAGAAGGAGCGCGGATGGAAAGAACCGGCGGGCGCTGATTTTTTTTTTTTTTTTTTTTTGGTGGGGGGAAGCACCCCCGGTTCCCCGGTGCCCTCGGGATGGGAGGGCAGCGCTGCCCGCGCATCCCGGGATGGCCGAGCCGGCTCATCCCGAGGTGACAGCCGCACAGATGGGGGAGCTGGCTCAGGGTGACACGGATTTGTCGCGACACCCCGGCCGATGCGATTTTTCCACCCCAGGGGGGCAAGAAAGCCACTAAAGATAATGGAATCTGCACGGCTGGAAAAACCCTCCGAGAACATCGAGCCCGACCCAGCACTGCCCCGCGTCCCCAAGTGCCACCTCCCCGGGGCTGTGCGCTGACAAACGCCACGCGCGGTGCGGTCGCGGCTGCGCCCACCTGCCTCGGGGGTGCTGTAGAGGAACGGGGGGCTCCAGGCGCTCCAGGGGCTCCGGGCGCTGCCGAGCCGGCACCGCGCCTGGAACTCGAACTCGGTGTCGCTCTGCAGCTCGTGCTGCCAGCGGGGACCCTCCCGCGGCGCGGTGTCGCACGGCTCCACCTGCGGGGACAGCGGGGACAGCGGGGACAGCAGGGACGGCGGGCACGGGGCAGGCACCGCCACCTCCCCCTGTCCGCGCTGCCCCCTCCGGGAGCCCCCAGCCCGCTGGGTTCTGCCACCGCGGGGGTTTTGGGGCTCCTGTGGCACTGCCGCCACCAGGGATGTCCCCAAAGGGCTCGGCTGGAGCTGGCCCGCTGTGGTTTTAGTCTGGGGAGTGCGCTGAGCATCCCAGAGGGTTTTGTGCCTTGTCCTTGCAGAGCAGAGTGTTTGGAAATATTTGGAATTCGGTCTTTTTGGTAAAAAGCTGAGGTGACCCTGCCCTGCGCCCTCAGATGGCATCAGCCCCCCAAGTGGGATCTGCCAGGGGTGCCCGTGCCCCCCCAGCACCGGAGCAAAGGGGCGAGTTTGGGTGACCCCAAATATCCCCATTGCCCATGGGGGGCTCCAGCAGGAGCGGGACTCGCGTCTGTTCAACACGGACTCCCGGGGGGAGGTCTGGGGGGTCCCGGGGGTCTCACCTGCCACGTCGGGGTGCCCGTGGCTCTGTGCCTCTCCTGGCACCGCACGTCCTGCAGCCGGGTCCGGCTCCGCCAGCGCGTGGTGGTGACGGGCGGGGACGAGTCCGAGGTGTCGGCGCCGATGGCCTCGGGCAGAGCGGGGACAACTGCGGGGACAGGCGGGGAGGGAAGGGGAGGGGCTGTCAACGAGCGCTGGGGCGGCCCTAAAGTGACACCGCAGGGCAGGGCAGGGAGGGGGCCGTGCACAGCCACAGCACGGGGAGGGGCAGAGGGATGATGGATGGATGGATGGATGGATGGATGGATGGATGGGTGATGGAGGGATGGATGATGGATGGATGGATGGATGATGGATGGATGATGGATGGATGGATGGATGGATGGATGGATGGATGGATGGATGATGGATGGATGGATGGATGGATGGATGATGGATGGATGGATGGATGGATGGATGATGGATGGATGGATGGATGGATGGATGATGGATGATGGATGGATGATGGATGGATGGATGGATGGATGGATGATGGATGGATGATGGATGGATGGATGATGGATGGATGATGGATGGATGATGGATGGATGGATGGATGATGGATGGATGATGGATGGATGGATGGATGGATGATGGATGGATGGATGGATGATGGATGGATGATGGATGGATGGATGGATGGATGATGGATGGATGATGGATGGATGGATGATGGATGGATGGATGATGGATGATGGATGGATGGATGGATGGATGGATGGATGATGGATGGATGGATGGATGGATGGATGGATGGATGGATGGATGGATGGATGATGGATGGATGGATGGATGGATGGATGGATGGATGGATGGATGATGGATGATGGATGATGGATGGATGGATGATGGATGATGGATGGATGGATGGATGGATGGATGGATGGATGGATGGATGATGGATGGATGGATGATGGATGATGGATGGATGATGGATGGATGGATGGATGATGGATGGATGGATGGATGGATGGATGGATGGATGATGGATGATGGATGGATGGATGGATGGATGGATGATGGATGGATGGATGGATGGATGGATGATGGATGGATGGATGGATGATGGATGGAGGATGGATGGATGGATGGATGGATGATGGATGGATGGATGGATGGATGGATGGATGGATGGATGATGGATGGATGATGGATGGATGGATGATGGATGGATGGATGGATGGATGGATGGATGGATGATGGATGGATGATGGATGATGGGTGATGGAGGGATGGATGATGGATGGATGGATGGATGATGGATGGATGGATGGATGGATGGATGGATGGATGGATGGATGGATGGATGGATGGATGGATGGATGATGGATGGATGATGGATGATGGATGGATGGATGGATGGATGGATGGATGGATGGATGGATGGAGGATGGATGGATGATGGATGGATGGATGGATGATGGATGGATGGATGGATGATGGATGGATGGATGGATGGATGATGGATGGATGATGGATGGATGGATGGATGGATGGATGGATAGGTGGATGGATGGATGGAGGGATGGATGGATGGATGGATGGATGGATGATGGATGGATGGATGGATGGATGGATGGATGAAGGATGGATGGATGATGGATGGATGGATGGATGGATGGATGGATGGATGGATGGATGGATGGATGGATGGATGGATGGATGGATGATGGATGGATGATGATGGATGGATGGATGGATGATGGATGGATGATGGATGGATGGATGGATGGATGGATGATGGATGGATGATGGATGATGGATGGATGGAGTGATGGTTGATGATGGATGGATGGATGGATGGATGATGGATGGATGGATGGATGATGGATGGATGGATGGATGATGGATGGATGGATGATGGATGGATGATGGATAGATGGATGGATGGATGGATGATGGATGGATGGATGGATGGATGGATGGATGGATGGATGGATGGATGGATGATGGATGGATGGATGGATGATGGATGATGGATGGAGGGATGGATGGATGGATGATGGATGGATGGATGATGGATGGATGATGGATGGATGGACGGATGGATGGATGGATGGATGGATGGATGGATGGATGGATGGATGGATGGATGACGATGGATGGATGGATGGATGATGGATGATGGACGGATGGATGGATGGATGGATGACGGATGATGGATGATGGATGGATGATGGATGGATGGATGGATTGATGGATGGACGGATGGATGGATGGATGGATGGACGGATTTGGATGATGGATGGATGGATGATGGACTGGATCGACGGATGATGGATGGATGTGACGATGGATGGATGATGGACGGATGGATCGATGGATGGATGATGGATGGATGGATGGATTTGATGGATGGATGATGGATGGATTTGGATGGACGATTTGATGGATGATGGACGGATGGATGGACGACGATGGATGGATGGATGGATGATGGATGATGGATGGATGGATGGATGGATGGATGGATGGATGGATGGATGGATGATGGATGGATGATGGATGGATGGATGATGGATGATGGATGGATGGATGGATGATGGATGATGGATGGATGATGGATGGATGGATGGATGGATGGATGATGGATGGATGGATGGATGGATGGATGGATGGATGGATGATGGATGGATGATGGATGATGGATGGATGATGGACAGACAGACAGACAGACAGAGGCACATACCCAGCTCCTGCAGGCTGAGCAGCCTCGGGGCAGAGCGGGCCGTGCCCAGGGCGTTGCTGGCCTGCACCCAGCCCGAGTAGTGGCTCTGGTTATTCAGCTCTCTCAGCAGCACCGGCGAGTCTGCAGGGAAGATCTTCTCTTCCTCCTCCTCACCCTGTGCCACCACCCTGGAAGCAGAAGGCAGCCCCGTCCCAGTGAGTGCCCAGCACCACACACCTGAGCTGTCACAGCTCCTGCCAGGGCGTGGCACCCCCAAACCCAGAGCCTGGCACCCCTCAAGCAAACAGGAAAGTCATTCCCTTCCTTGGCACTGCTGCTGAGGATTTGTATTTCCACGGTGGGAAGGGAAATCTTTCCTTCCTTTCTGGCTGCCTGACCCCAAGCAAATTTAGGCAGGAGATTTGTCCCTTCTCCTCACAAATCTTCCATATTCCTGTTTTTTTCATTATTACTTTTGTTAAAACCTTTAACCCTATACCAAATTTCTTTTAGTTTAGTGTTAAAAAGAGGAGCAAACATATGATGGGATTGGATGTTGTTAAAATTGAGTCAGGGTGACTGAAAGCCTGCCGGGCTGGTGCCATGGGGACCTCAGTGGCAGAGAATATTCTGGGACAGGCCAGGTGGTGCCAGGGGGGTTTTGGTGGCAGGGAATATTTTGGGATGGGGTGTGACGTGCCAGGTGGTGCCAGGGGGGTTTTGGTGGCAGGGAATATTTTGGGATGGGATGTGACATGCCAGGTGGTGCCACGGGGGTTTTGGTGGCAGGGAATATCCTGGGATGGGGTGTGACATGCCAGGTGGTGCCAGGGGGGTTTTGGTGGCAGGGAATATTTTGGGATGGGGTGTGACATGCCAGGTGGTGCCAGGGGTTTTGGATCACCCCAGGGTGGCGCTGGGAACACCATGGAGCAGCCAGCAGCTCTGCTTCGGCTTCAGGCTGGTTTTGGGGTTTGGGCAGCCCCAGGTTCCGCCTCTCGTTCTCCTGGGGAGAGCCCAAGCTGAAGCTCGGCTCCCTGAGCGTGACAGCCGGAGCTGCGCCCTGCGGGACCCGCCCTGCGGGAGACGCGCGGCTCTGGGGCGGGAGGCGACAAAACGTGAGCGGGAGGAAATGGAACTGGGGCACGGCAGCGCCGCTGTCACCCGGGGCTGTCTGTCACCCGGGGCTGTCACCCGGGGCTGTCTGTCACCCGGGGCTGTCACTCCGGGGCTCTCTGTCACCCGAAGCGTGTCACCCCCGCTGTCACTCAGGGCTCTCTGTCCCCCAGGCTGTCACCCGGGGCTCTCTGTCCCCCAGGCTGTCACTCAGGGCTCTCTGTCCCCCGAGGCTCTCTGTCCCCAGGCTGTCACTCAGGGCTCTCTGTCCCCCGAGGGCTCTCTGTCACCCGGGGCTCTCTGTCACCCGAGGCTCTCTGTCACCCGGGGCTCTCTGTCCCCCAGGCTGTCCCCCAGGCTGTCACCCGAGGCTCTCTGTCACCCGAGGCTCTCTGTCACCCGGGGCTCTCTGTCCCCCAGGCTGTCACTCAGGGCTCTCTGTCCCCCGGGGCTCTCTGCCCCGCCCGCAGCCCCGCTCACCTGCGCAGGTGCAGGCTGTGCCGCGTGGGCAGCCGCGTGTCGCGCCCCGCGTCCCAGGCGCAGCGCAGGCGCTCCGAGCCCTCGGCGATGGCGCAGCTCAGGTTGCCGGGGGGGTCCGGGGGGTCTGCGGGGCCGGGGCCGGGTCAGGAGCGAGCCCCCCGGCCCGGGGCTCGGCGGGGCGGGGGGCTCGGTACTCACAGCCCGCCCGCAGCTCGGTGCCGCACACCAGGCGGTGCCCGGCGCCCGCGCAGCGCGAGAAGCAGGTGGCGCTGGCCAGGGGCATCCGAAAATCGCGCAGCCGGAGCCGCAGGGCGCCGCCGGGCAGCGGCTGCGGGGTGCCCTGGGCGCGGCTGTAGTTGAGGAGGATGAGGAGCTGGGCCGAAGGGCAGCCCGGGCCGGGCTGGCAGCCGATGGAGATGTCGGAGCCCATCGGAACCACGGGCGCGGGCTCCACCCACACGCGCCCCGCGCACTCGATGCTCGCAGCGCCTGTGCCAAAGCGGGAGCGCTCCGGGGGTGTCAGGGCAGCAGGGGGGCAGGGGCTGCTCGGCTCCCCGGGGTGCGGCAGCGAGGGGGTTACACCCCCCCGTCACCTTGGACCCCGTGGGATAAACCGAGGGTCACGGGTGGTGCTGGGGAGAAATCGTTTCCCCGGGGTTCAAAATCAGGTTGGGCAGGATTTGGACCCAGGTGTGATTGTGGATCTTGGTGTGGGATTAATCCAGGTGAGATCCTGGGTGTGGAATTATCCCAGATGTGAAATTCACCCAGCTGTGATCCAGGTGTGGAATTATCCCAGATGTGGAATTAACCCAGCTGTGATCCCAGGTGTGGAATTATCCCAGATGTGGAATTAACCCAGGTGTGATCCTGGGTATGGAATTAACCCAGGTGTGATCACAGATCCCAGGTATGGAATTAACCCAGCTGTGATCCAGGTGTGGAATTAACCCAGCTGTGATCCTGGACCTGCACAGCTCTTGGCTGGCTGGGGATAATTCCCAAGTATTTTTCCCCTTCAGTTTGATTTCAAGATCTGGTTATAAATTCACAGTATCTATGGACTACAGGGTGTATTTTAAGCTCAGAGCCTGTTTTTGTTATCACTCATATACTCTGAAACCTTCATTTTGAACAACCCTCTCTGTTCCGTGCTCATGAAGGGCCATGACCATCCCACAGGACAAGGGAAAAAGGTTTTAAACTAAAAAAGGGTCGATTTAGATTAGATGGGAGAGAAGATTTATAGAATGCCCTGGGTGCCCAGACTTGCTGTGGCTGCCCCTGGATCTCTGGCAGTGCCCAGGCCAGGCTGGACATGGGGCTGGGACACCCTGGGGCAGCGGGAGGTGTCCCTGAGCTCTGAGCGCTCTCCCAGCCCAAATTTGGGAGCGGGATGAACCCCCCGCCCGCACAGCCCCGCTGACTCACCCCAGCCCATCACTAACAGCCAGTTTCGCCCTTTCCACCGATTTTAACTTTTGCTCTGATGTTCAAACGACTGCGGGGAAATAACCCGCGCTCTCGAGAGCTCTGATCCCCACGATTAGCGCGGCGGGGGCGCTGCCCTTCCCTATCAGATGGAGCCGAGCAGCGGCCCCGGCTCTCAGGCGCTATCGGCTCCATCTGATCTTCCTGGAAAGGGCAGGGCTGAGCCCGGCTCGGCTGCAGGGGCAGAGCCCGGGGCTCAGCTCGGGGCTGCAGGAGCTGGGAAATGGCTCTGGGGGGATGGGAATGAGTCTTGGGAGGCTGGGAATGGATCTGGGAGGGTGGGAATGGCTCTGGGAGGGTGGGAATGAGTCTTAAGAGGGTGGGAATGGATCTGGGAGGGTGGGAATGGATCTGGGAGGGTGGGAATGGTCATGGGGGGATGGAAATGGATATGGGGGGATGGAAATGGTTCTGGGAGGCTGGGAATGAGTCTTAGGAGGCTGGGAATGGATCTGGGGGGCTGGGAATGGTCATGGGGGGATGGAAATGGTCATGGGGGGATGGAAATGGCTCTGGGAGTGTGGAAAAGGTACTGGGAGTGTGGGAATGGTTCTGGGAGGCTGGGAATGGTCTTAGGAGGATGGAAATGGTCATGGGGGGATGGAAATTGTCATGGGGGGATGGAAATTGATCTGAGAGGTTGGAAATGGTCATGGGGGGATGGAAATGGATCTGGGAGGGTGGAAATGGTTTTAGGAGGGTGGAAATGGTTATGGGAGGTTGGAAAATGACCCTGGGAGGCTGGGAATGGTCCCAGGATTCTGGAAATGAGTCTGGGAGTCTGGGAATGGCCCTGGGAGGGTGGAAATGGCTCTGGGAGTGTCGAAATGGTACTGGGAGTGTGGAAATGGTCATGGGAGACTGGGAATGGTCATGGGAGGCTGAAAATGGTTATGGGAGGCTGAAAATGGTTATGGGAGGCTGAAAAATGCCCTGCAAGTCTGGAAATGGTCCTGGGAGGGTGAAAATTATCCTGTGAGGCTGGAAATGGTCATGGGAGGCTGGAAAATGTCCTGGGAGGCTGGAAATGGTCATGGGAGGCTGGGAATGAGCCCACTCCAGGGAGGGGAGAGGGAAGGAGCAGGAGCTGCAGGACACGGGACCCACCCCCAGCCACGCTCCCCTCAGCACCCCCAGCTCTGCCACTGTCCCTGCGTGGCCCGGGTGGCCCCCGGGTGGCCCCGGGGTGGCCCTGTCACCGTCACTCACCCGGGCAGAGGCAGCAGAGCAGGACGGGCAGCAGCAAAGCCCCGCCGGACCCCGCCATGGGCTGGGCTGAGGCATAGTCTGGGGGAGGGAAAAAGGGGAAAAAATGAGGGGGAGGGCAATGCGGGCTTGTGGCAGGGAAATCTGAGCCTTGCCTCGGAGGAGGTGGGTCAGGGGGGATCCCACGGGGCAGGAGAGCTGGGGACACTCTGGAATGAGGGTCAGGAGTGCCTGGGGGGGAGGGAAAATCCTTGGGAGTGGGTGTCTGGTGGGGGAATAAAGGTGGGGGAGCCAAACTCCTCCTCTGGCCCAGGGACAGGGCTGGAGGCAACAGGCTGCCGTGGGAAATCAGGGACTTCCAGAGAAATGTAAGAAAAAGCTCTTGAAAGGTGGCCAGAGTGGTTTGTCCTGCAGTCTCCATCCCTGGTTTTATGGGATGGAAACTCCCTGTATCCCCAATATCCAATATCTTCTCCCCAATATCTTCCCCACAGCTCCTGCCCAGGCTGAGCAATGGCTCTTCCCAGCACTGAACCCCTGGGGTGAACCCCAAAATCCCAAACCAGCCTTTCCCAGCGAGGAGTCACCCCACAGATGTTTTAATTTTTCCCTGCTCCCTTTTCCACTCCCCACAGCCTCTTTGGAAGAATTCCCACAATCCAAGCCCGGCCTCAGCAGCCTGGGGGGCTGGAAGGGTTTTGAGCACCTGCTGAGGAAATGCAGGTCCTGGGGGAATTGCTCTTTCCCAAGCAAAGCATCCTCCTGGGAGCAGCCAGCAAGGCACCCCCTGAAGCTGGGGGGGCTCCAGCACCCCCAAAAGCCCCTCTGGGGGTGGGGGGTGGGCACAGAGCAGATCTGAGCCAGCTCTGACTCCCCAATCCAGCCTGGGGCTGAACACGCAGCCATGCCCCCCTCCATCCTTTCCTTTCCCCGAGCAATACCTGCTGTCAGGAATGGCAGGTTCCCCTGAATCCACAGCAAAAGCTTCAAAAAGCTGCTTTTCACCCCAAACCAGGCCACCAGCAGCACGGAGTGCTTGTGGTGCAGGGTGAGGTGACCTGGTTTGGTTTTGGGGCTGATCAAGCATTCATCACCAGTGAGTCAAGTCTCAAGTGCCTCCCCAATACCTGACCTACAAAGAGAAGCTGTCGCTTCCCAAGTGCCCACAAACCTTCTGCAAGTCAGGGCAAATGAAAAAAATAAAAAAAATGCAATTGGGGTCCTACGAGTGGAGCTGAAAACTCCAAATGTGCCCAGAGGCTCTGCCTCCCCTGGGAATCACATTGGTGTTTTTATTCCGGTTTAGAGGCGTTTGCAAACTCCAAAGCCAAAGCAATTTGGAGATGCTGGGCTCTGATCTCATCTCTCTTGAAGCCTCCTCGGGCATCAGGGCTAAAGAAACGTGAATTTAGCCAAAAAGGGAGAAGCTGCTCCAGCAGTGCCTCCCCAGGAGCGGGTACCCGCAGGAGCAGCGGCGAGGAGCAGGAGCTGGGATATTTTGGGGTTCAATTCAGGGGGCTGGCGGCTGCGGGAAGCAGGGGAGACTTACCTGGGCAGTCCTCAGGGCGTGTGGCACCGGGAGGCTCCCGCAGCCGCGGCCGGAGCTGCATCAGCAGGGTGAGGTGGGGCGGCGTGGGGCTGACCCGCACCGAGCTCCGCTCCCGCTCTGAGTCAGCCCAGGGAAAACCCAAAAAATCCCTTCAAGCTGCAGCCTCGGGGGAAGGGGCGTCCCGGGCTTCTGGCGGGGTTTGGAGCCCATCGCGGGGTGTTGGAGGTGCTGGGTGCGGCTCTCAGGGGATGAGCAGCTCCCTGCCGGTCCCCGAGGCGCGGAACGCCAATCCTGAAGGAGCGGGGCTGTTTTTACCAGCCCCTCTCCGCGCTCCTGCTGCTCCCCAGCTCATCCCTGGATGCTCCAGGAGGAGAATTCCCAGCGCTAGGGATGCTCCAGGGATGCTCCAGCGCTCTCCCCGCCGCGCTGCCTCCGCTGCTCCCAAACCCGGCTCTGCGCAGCTCCTTCCTCCTGCCGGTTGAAGAGTTAAACCTCAAAAACAGTGTTAACCTCATTTAGACACTGCAACCACAGGAAACCCCGCACTGCTCCCGCCTCCGCTCGCAGGAGGAAATGTCGGGGAGCAGAGTTCGCCCCCCGGGGGAAGGCAGAGCCTCCCGCTGCCTGCGAGCCCTGCCTGCTCCGGCGCCGGGCCGAGCCGGGCGGAATTTTGGTGGGAGTGAGAGCAGGAGGCTGCCGGCACCGCGGGGGGCTAGGATGTAAGTAATGTATATAATGCGCATAATGTATGTAATGTGTATAATGTATATAAGGTATATAATGCGCATAATGTAAATAATGTGTGTAATGTGTATAATGTATATAATGTATGTAATGTGTATAATGTACATAATGTATATAATGCGCATAATGTATATAATGTATGTAATGTGTATAATGTATGTAATGTATGTAACGTGCATAATGCATATAATGTGTGTAATGTGTATAATGTATATAATGTATATAATGTGCATAATGTATATAATGTGTATAATGCATATAATGTGTATAATGTGTATAATGTGTATAATGTGTACAATGTATATAATGTGTATAATGTGTATAATGTATGTAATGTCTATAATGTGTATAATGCATATAATGTGTATAATGCGTATAATGTCTATAATGTCTATAATGTATATAATGTGTATAATGTGTATAATGCGTATAATGTCTATAATGTCTATAATGTATATAATGTGTATAATGTGTATAATATCGATAATGTGCATAATGTGTATAATGTATATAATGTATATAATGTCTATAATGTGTATAATGTCTATAATGTATATAATGTATATAATGTGTATAATGTGTATAATGTGTATAATGTGTATAATGTGTATAATATCGATAATGTATATAATGTGCATAATGTGTATAATGTATATAATGTATATAATGTGTATAATGTGTATAATGTCTATAATGTATATAATGTGTATAATGTGTATAATGTGTATAATATCGATAATGTATATAATGTGCATAATGTGTATAATGTATATAATGTGCATAATGTGTATAATGTATATAATGTGTATAATGTGTATAATGTGTATAATATCGATAATGTATATAATGTGCATAATGTGTATAATGTATATAATGTATATAATGTGCATAATGTGTATAATGTCTATAATGTATATAATGTGTATAATGTGTATAATGTATATAATGTATATAATGTGTATAATGTGTATAATGTGTATAATATCGATAATGTATATAATGTGCATAATGTGTATAATGTATATAATGTGCATAATGTGTATAATGTATATAATGTATATAATGTGTATAATGTGTATAATGTATATAATGTGTATAATGTGTATAATGTGTATAATATCGATAATGTATATAATGTGCATAATGTGTATAATGTATATAATGTATATAATGTGCATAATGTGTATAATGTCTATAATGTGTATAATGTATGTAATGTATATAATGTGCATAATGTATATAATGTGTATAATGCATATAATGTGTATAATGTATATAATGTATATAATGTGCATAATGTGTATAATGTCTATAATGTGTATAATGTGTATAAGGTATATAATGTATATAATGTATATAATGTGTGTATATATATCTAATGTGTATAATGTATATAATGTATATAATATATGGTTGTGGGAACATCTGGGTTTGTGTGTTACACACACCCCGAGCAGGACTCAGGGGTTTTGGAGGGAATTTCAGCTCTGGGATGTCCTGGGAGTGTTTAGTGCACACAGCTGGGCTGCACATCTGGAGCCAGCCCAGCCCATCTGCGGCCGGGCCGGCACCGGGGACAAGCACACCTGAGCCCAGGCGGCACATCTGGAGCCGGGGCAGCACATCTGGAGCTGGCACAGAGCGGTGGAAGGCGGAGCTGGGCCAGGGCAGGGGCCAGAGCCCCTGGGAGCTGCTGGTGCCTGCATGTCCCAGTGCTGGTGCTCTGCTGCCATTTCCCTGCTGTGTCCCTGTCACTGGTGTGTGCCTGTCACTGGTGTGTGCCTGTCACTGGTGTGTGCCTGTCACTGTGTGTGCCTGTCACTGGTGTGTCCCTGTCACTGGTGTGTCCTTATCAATCACTGGTGTGTCCCTGTCACTGCTGTGTCCCTGTCACTGCTGTGTCCTTATCAATCACTGGTGTGTCTTTATCAATCACTGGGTGTGTCCTTATCAATCACTGGTGTGTCCTTGTCACTGGTGTGTGCCTGTCACTGCTGTGTCCTTATCAATCACTGGTGTGTCTTTATCAATCACTGGGTGTGTCCTTATCAATCACTGGTGTGTCCTTGTCACTGGTGTGTCCCTGTCACTGCTGTGTCCTTATCAATCACTGGTGTGTCCCTGTCACTGTGTGTCCTTATCAATCATTGGTGTGTCCTTATCAATCACTGCTGTGTCCCTGTCACTGGTGTGTCCCTGTCACTGGTGTGTCCTTATCAATCACTGGGTGTGTCCCTGTCACTGGTGTGTCCCTGTCACGGTGTGTCCCTGTCACTGCTGTGTCCTTATCAATCACTGGGTGTGTCCTTATCAATCACTGCTGTGTCCCTGTTACTGATGTGTCCCTGTCACTGGTGTGTCCCTGTCACTGGTGTGTCCTTATCAATCACTGGTGTGTCCCTGTCACTGCTGTGTCCCTGTCACGGTGTGTCCCTGTCACTGCTGTGTCCTTATCAATCACTGGGTGTGTCCTTATCAATCACTGCTCTGTCCCTGTTACTGATGTGTCCCTGTCACTGGTGTGTCCCTGTCACTGGTGTGTCCCTGTCACTGCTGTGTCCTTATCAATCACTGGTGTGTCCCTGTCACTGCTGTGTCCCTGTCACGGTGTGTCCCTGTCACTGCTGTGTCCTTATCAATCACTGGTGTGTCCTTATCAATCACTGGTGTGTCCCTGTCACTGGTGTGTCCCTGTCACTGCTGTGTCCCTGTCACGGTGTGTCCCTGTCACTGGTGTGTCCCTGTCACTCTGTGTCCTCATCTCTTCCTGGCAGCCCAGCCAGGGCTCACACCGAGCTCTCCCCCTCTCATTTCTCTTTCCCGTGCTCAGAGCCTCAGTTGCTGTCACCTCCCTCCGAGGCGGCGGCACTGCTGCACTGCCCAGCCCGTCCCGCCGCGTTTTGGGGTTCCTGTGGTTTGTTCAGGCGCTCCTCCGAGCCGAGGGCAGGCTCGGGCTGGGTTTGAGGGAGACAAATCCCGAGGCTGGCACAGCCCAGCGCCTCTCGCTGCAGGCTCCCGGCTCGGGGCTGGCTCTGCCCGTCCCAGCAGCAGTCGGGTTTTGGGGCGCCATTCCCCGAGCCCGGGGCTGAGCTCTGCCCGTCCCCAGCAGCAGGCGGGTTTTGGGGCGCCATTCCCCGAGCCCGGGGCTGAGCTCTGCCCGTCCCCAGCAGCAGCAGTCGGGTTTTGGGGCGCCACTCCCTGAGCCCGGGGCTGAGCTCTGCGTTCCCCAGCAGCAGCAGTCGGGTTTTGGGGCGCCCTTCCCTGAGCCCGGGGCTGAGCTCTGCCCGTCCCCCCAGCAGCAGCAGTCGGGTTTTGGGGCGCCACTCCCTGAGCCCGGGCTGAGCTCTGCGTTCCCCCAGCAGCAGCAGTCGGGTTTTGGGGCGCCACTCCCTGAGCCCGGGCTGAGCTCTGCCCGTCCCCAGCAGCAGTCGGGTTTTGGGGCGCCATTCCCTGAGCCCGGGGCTGAGCTCTGCCCGTCCCCAGCAGCAGTCGGGTTTTGAGCCACTCCCTGAGCCCGGGGCTGGCTCTGCCCGTCCCCCAGCAGCAGTCGGGTTTTGGGGCCATTCCCTGAGCCCGGGGCTGAGCTCTGCCCGTCCCCCAGCAGCAGTCGGGTTTTGGGGCGCCACTCCCTGAGCCCGGGGCTGGCTCTGCCCGTCCCCAGCAGCAGCAGCAGTCGGGTTTTGGGGCGCCATTCCCTGAGCGCCCGGGGCTGGCTCTGCCCGTCCCCCAGCAGCAGCAGTCGGGTTTTGAAGCCATTCCCTGAGCCCGGGGCTGGCTCTGCCCGTCCCCCAGCAGCAGCAGTTGGGTTTTGGGGCGCCATTCTCTGAGCGCGGGGCTGAGCTCTGCCCGTCCCCAGCAGCAGTCGGGTTTTGGGGCGCCATTCCCTGAGCCCGGGGCTGGCTCTGCGTTCCCCAGCAGCAGTCGGGTTTTGGGGCGCCATTCCCCGAGCCCGGGGCTGGCTCTGCCCGTCCCCCAGCAGCAGCAGCAGTCGGGTTTTGGGGCGCCATTCCCTGAGCCCGGGCTGGCTCTGCCCGTCCCCAGCAGCAGCAGCAGTCGGGTTTTGGGGCTCATTCCCTGAGCCCGGGCTGGCTCTGCCCGTCCCCCAGCAGCAGCAGGCGGGTTTTGGGGCGCCCTTCCCTGAGCCCGGGGCTGGGCTCTGCCCGTCCCCCCAGCAGCAGCAGCAGTCGGGGTTTTGGGAAGCCATTCCCTGAGCCCGGGGCTGGGCTCTGCCCGTCCCCAGCAGCAGCAGCAGGGCGGGTTTTAGGCGCCTACCCCTGAGCCCGGGGCTGGCTCTGCCCGTCTCCCCAGCAGCAGCAGCAGTCGGGTTTTGGGGGCGCCATTCCCTGAGCCCGGGCTGGCTCTGCCCGTCCCCCAGCAGCAGCAGCAGGGCGGGTTTTGGGGCGCCATTCCCTGGGCCCGGGGCTGAGCTCTGCCCGTCCCCCAGCAGCAGCAGCAGTCGGGTTTTGGGGCGCCATTCCCTGAGCCCGGGGCTGAGCTCTGCGTTCCCCACAGCCCGGGGTCACCCTGGGCCTTCCTTTGCCCCGCCCGGCCTCCGTGCAGCCCCGCCCTGCCACTGTCACTGCTACTGTCACTGTCACTGTGACTGTCACTGTGACTGTCACTGTGACTGTCACTGCCACTGCTTCTGTCACTGTCACTGCCACTGCTTCTGTCACTGTCACTGCCACTGTCACTTTCACTGCCACTGTCACTTTCACTGCTTCTGCCCCTGCCACTGTGACTGTCTCTGTCACTGTCACTGTCATTGTGACTGTCACTGCCACTGCTTCTGCCACTGCCATTGTCACTGTCTCTGTCACTGTCACTGTCTCTGCCTCTATGACTGTCACTGTCACTCTGTCACTGTCTCTGCCACTGTTTCTGTCACTGCTACTGGTCACTGCTACTGTCACTCTTTGTCACTGTCTCTGACTCTGTCACTGTCACTGCTCCATCCATGCCCCTCACTGTCCCCGTGTTCCCTCACTGTCCCCGTGTCCCCTCACTGTCCCCGTGTCCCCTCACTGTCCCCCGTGTCCCCTCACTGTCCCATTCCCCTCACTGTCCCCATTCCCTCACTGTCCCCGTGTCCCTCACTGCCCCCATTCCCCTCACTGTCCCCATTCCCTCACTGTCCCCGTGTCCCTCACTGTCCCCGTGTCCCCTCTCTGTCCCCATCCCCTCTCTGTCCCCATTCCCTCACTGTCCCCGTGTCCCTCACTGTCCCCGTGTCCCCTCACTGTCCCCATGTCCCCTCACTGCCCCCATTCCCCTCACTGTCCCCGTGTCCCTCACTGTCCCATTCCCCTCACTGTCCCCATGCCCTCTCTGTCCCCGTGTCCCTCTCTGTCCCCGTGTCCCCTCTCTGTCCCCGTGTCCCTCTCTGTCCCCGTGTCCCCTCTCTGTCCCCGTGTCCCCTCACTGTCCCCGTGTCCCTCTCTGTCCCCATCCCCTGCCCGCTCCCAGTCCCCTCTCCCCCGGGCTGTCCCCTCAGCCCCGCTGCCCTCGGCTGTCGCACGAGGTGCAGACGGCAGCGGATCAATTTAACCTTTGCTTTGGGATTCCTCAGCACAAGGAGAGAAAGGTCGGGACCAACCCGGCTGTGCTGCCAAGGGCGCAGCTCCTGCCACCCCTGGGGACACGGCGCTGGCACACGCCGTCCCCTTCTCCTGCTGCCACCCGGATATTTGACCCTAAAATCTGCGCAGAGGGTTCCCAGAGGGGTTGGGACCAGCTCCAGGCAGGATTGGGTTCCTCCCTGCCCCTGGGGTCAGGAGAGCTGCGGCCCGGAGCAGGAACAAGGAAGGTGATGCCAATGTCACACAAGGCTTGACTGTGATTTTTGGCCGGGGTAAAAGGACACCTGAGATACGGGAAAGCTGCTCCCGGATTTTAAAGTCAGTTTGTCCTTCCTGTGAGCCGTGCCAGGGAACAGCCCCCGCTCCTTCCCTGCGGGCAGGGACGTCAATCAGCCGGGAAAAGGAAAGTTCGGGCAGAGTTTGCCTTTCCCTGCGAGGGGGGAGCGCCAGGCAAGCCGGGGCGAGCAGCAGCTCCTGCCCACGGGGCCACCACCCCTGGCTGTGCCCAGGCAGGTCCTGGCAGCGAGAAAATTGGGAATAATGCTCCCCAAAAGGGGCTGTAAACACAGCCACGGGCAGAGAGACCCCGAATCAACCCTGGGGGGATTTGAACGCCGTGTGGGTGGGCGTGGGACAGGGGTGGAATGGTTGGACTGGACGGTCTGAGGCCTTTTCCAAACGAAATTATCCAAGTTTTTATGGATTCCTAAGCTGAGGCTGCTCCCGTGCCCACCCTGCATCCCTCCCACCCCACCCGGGGCAGCCTCTGCCCCTCCAGATGTGTCCTGTCCCTGTCCCTGTCCCTGGGGACACTTTGTGCCGTGGGGACAGAGAGCTGTGGCTGATGGGTGCCCAAATTCGCCCTCGGTGCCTCGAGGTGTGCGTGTCGCTCCTTGTCCCCCAGCCCCATCTGTCCCCCCGCGCAGGGCAGAGGCGTTTTTGCGCTCCGAGCCGCCTTGTTTCGGGATTTTTCCGCTTGGCAGAGCATAGCCCGGAGGGGAAGGTTTAATCTCTGGAAGGGAAGGGCTGGTGCCAAAATCCCGCCGTGCGGGGTCACCCGAGGGCAACACCCGGCACTGCTGAGCCCCCGGGGCCCCCGGGCAGGGCGGGGGGCCAGCACGGCTGTGACCCCCCGGTTCTGCTGCGGGAAGGGATCCCTGTCCCCCTGCCCACACAGGGGACACGAGTTTGGTGTCCCCTTGTCCCTGCGGTGCCCCCGTGCAGCGCCCGGTGTCCCCCCATGTCTGTCCCCCCTGTCCCCTCTCCATGCCCCCCATGCCAGACCGGGCTCCCCCAGCAGAGCTGCCCAACCGACCGTGCGGTGAGCGGGTCCCTCGCTGTGCCCCACATCAGCCCCCCGTCCCACCCCCACCAATGCCCTCATGCCAGCACCCACCCCATCCCCCCTGTGCGATGTCCCCATCACTGTCCCCATCCCACCCCCGTGCAATGTCCCCATCACTGTCCCCATCCCATCCCCCCCGTGCGATGTCCCCACCCCATCCCCCCCCGTGCGATGTCCCCACCCCATCCCACCCCCGTGCAATGTCCCCACCCCATCCCACCCCCCGTGCGATGTCCCCATCACTGTCCCCATCCCACTCGAGCAATGTCCCCAGCCCATTCCCTTATGCAATGTTATCCCATCCCATCCCTTTTGATCCCAGTGACCCCATCCCATTGAATCCCATGCCATCCCATGCCATCGATCCCAGTGATCCCATCCCTTTGATCCCATCGCATTGAATCCCATCCCACCATCCCATTTACCCCATCCCACTATCCCCCCCACCACCCCCGTTACCCTACTCCACCATCCCACCCCATTTACCCCTTCACCCAATCCCATCCCATTATCCCATCCCTGTATCCCATCCCTGTATCCCATCCCATCCCATCCCTGTATCCCATCCCATCCCATCCCATTATCCCATTATCCAATCCCCATCCCATTATCCAATCCCATCCCATTATCCCACCCCATCCCTGTATCCCATCCCTGTATCCCCATCCCTGTATCCCATCCCTGTATCCCATCCCTGTATCCCATCCCTGTATCCCATCCCATCCCTGTATCCCACCCCCATCCCCATCCCATCCCTGTATCCCATCCCCTTATCCCATCCCATCCCATCCCATCTCATTATCCCATCCCATTATCCCACCCCATCCCATCCCATCCCATCCCATCCCATTATCCCACCCCGCTATCTCCCATCCCCCGTTCCCGCTCCCTCCCGCGGCTGCGCGGCCCCTCCCGTTCCCGTTCCCGGTCCCGCCCCGTGGTCCCGGTCCCGCCCCGGTCCCGGTCCCGCCCCAGCCATGTCGGCCCCGCGCAGACGCCCCGCGGCCGCGGCCGGGGGGGGCCCCGAGGGGGCGGCCGAGGGGGGAGCCCCCGCCGGAGCCCCCGCGCGCGGCGATGCGGAGCGGGGCATGGCCCCGCCGCTCTGCCTGCGCCTGCTGGCCGCCGCCTTCTACGGCCTCAGCTCCTTCCTCATCGTCGTCGTCAACAAGAGCGTCCTCACCAGCTACGGGTACGGCCGCGCCGGCGGGAACCCGGCCCCGGGACCGGGAATGCATCCCTGGGATCGGGAATCCATCCCCCGGAACGGGGTAACCCCCCCGGGATCGGGAATCCACCCCCGGGATCGGGAATGCATCCCTGGGATCGGGAATCCATCCCCCGGGAACGGGGTAACCCCCCCGGGAACGGGAATCCATCCCCGGGAACGGGGTAACCCCCCCCGGGTATCGGGAACCCCTCCCCGGGACCGGGAATGCATCCCTGGGATCGGGAATCCACCCCTGGGAACGGGAATCCATCCCTGGGACCGGGGTAAACCCCCCCCGGGTATCGGGAACCCGTCCCTGGGAACGGGAATCCACCCCCGGGAACGGGGTAACCCCCCCGGGACCGGGAACCCGTCCCCGGGACCGGGAATGCATCCCCGGGACCGGGAATCCATCCCTGGGATCGGGAATCCATCCCCGGGAACGGGAATCCATCCCTGGGATCGGGAATCTATCCCCGGGACCGGGAATCCATCCCCGGGATCGGGAATACATCCCCGGGATCGGGAATCCGCCCTCGGGAACGGGGTAACCCCCCCCGGGATCGGGAATCCGTCCCTGGGATCGGGGTCACCCCTCTCGGGATCGAGAATCAACCCCTGGATCGGGAATCCCACCCCGGGGTCGGTAATCCATCCCCGGGACCGGGAATCCATCCCCGGGACCGGGAATCCATCCCCGAGATCAGGACTCCATCCCCGGGATCGGGGTAACCCCCCCCGGGATCGGGGATCAACCCCCGGGATCGGGAATCCCACCCTGAGATCGAGAATCCCACCCTATAATCGGGGTAACCCCCCCCGGGACTGGGAATCCGTCCCTGGGATTTGGAATCCGTCCCTGGGATCGAGAATCCATCCCTGAGATCGGGAATCCCACCCGGGATTGGGAATTGCACCCCTGGATCGGGAATTCCCCCCAAAGCACCGAGAATCCCACCCCGGGTTCGGAGTAACCCCCCAGGATCGGGAATCCCCCCAGGATCGGGAATTTCCCAAAGGATGAGAATCCCACCCGGGATCGGGAATCCCCCAGGATGGGCGTGGGGACCCCCCGTGGGATGGGGATCGGGACCCGCCACTCACTGCCCGCTCCTTGGGGTCGGGTGCACCCCACCTTGTCACCCCCACCTTGTCACCCCCCGTGTCACCCCCCTGTGCACCCCCTGTTTTGGGGCTGCCCCCTCCCCTCCAGCCCATCCTTTTCTCCCGGTGTCCCCCGGTGTCCCCCCGGTGTCCCCCGGTGTCCCCACGGCCGTATGGCCTCCGCCCCCCGTGATGATCCATGTCCCCCCTAACCCGTGCTCTGCTCCCGCAGGTTCCCGTCCTCGCTGTGCGTGGGGCTGGGCCAGGTGAGTGGGACCCCCCGTGTGCCCCCCCGCCTTTGGGGGCCCTGGGGTGACGCTGCTCTCTTGCAGATGGTGGCCACGGTGGCCGTGCTCTGGGCGGGGAAGGCGCTGCGGGTGGTCAAGTTCCCTGACCTGGACAGAAACATCCCACGGGCGGGTGAGACCTGCCCGACCCCCTCCGAGCACCCAGACCCCTCCTGAGCACCCAGACCCCTCCAGAGCACCCAGATCCCCTCCTCGGGCACCCAAATCCCCTCCAGAGCACCCAGACCCCCTCCAGAGCACCCAGACCCCTCCTGAGCACCCAGACCCCCTCCTCGGGCACCCCAAATCCCTCCAGAGCACCCAGACCCTCCAGAGCACCCAGACCCCTCCAGAGCACCCAGATACCCTCCCAGCACCCAACCGCTTCCCGGGCACCCCTGGGCACCCAAATCCCCTTTCCCAGCACCCAGCTCCCGTCCCCGGTGTCCCTGCCCCATTCCCATGTCCCTGCCCCATTCCCTGTCCCATCCTCGCGTCCCCGCCCCATTCCCAGCTCTGTCCCTGCCCCCGCTCCCCGTGTCCCTGCCCCATTCCCGTGTCCCTGTCCCATTCCCAGCTCTGTCCCTGCCCCATTCCCGTGTCCCATTCCCGCGTCCCATCCCCCGTGTTCCCTGCCCATTCCCGTGCCCTGCTCCGTGTCCCTGCCCCGTTCCTCGTGTCCCTGCCCCCGCTCCCCGTGTCCCTGTCCCCTATTCCCCTGTGCCCCATTCCGGTGCCCCATTCCCGGTGCCACATTCCCGTGTCCCTGCCCCATTCCCTGGTGCCACATTCCCCGTTGTCCCTGCCCCCATTCCCGGTGCCACATCCCCGTGTCCCTGCCCCCATTCCCGGTGCCACATTCCCGTGTCCCTGCCCCCATTCCCGGTGCCCATTCCCGGTGCCCCATTCCCGGTGCCACATTCCTGTCCCTGCCCCATTCCCCGGCTTTGTCCCTGTCCCATCCCGTGTCCCTGCCCCATCCCCGTGTCCCTGTCCCATCCCCGTGTGTGTGCCCAGCTTTCCCCCGGGCTGGCCGAAATTCCCTGTCTCCGTTTCTGCTCCGGGGATCTCTCACCGCCTCCCTTCTCCCTCTCCTTTGCAGACGTTCCCTCTACCTCTGCTGTATTTCGGCAACCAGATCACGGGGCTGTTCAGCACAAAGAAACTGAAGTAGGGATGGGTTTTCCTGCCGGGGCTTTCCAGGGGTGCCCTGCCCGGCCCGGGGCTCTGCGGGCTGGGCTGGTGGGCAGGAGCCTCGGGCCCTCCTTCCCTTCTCTTCCCTCCCTTCCCTTCTCTTCCCTCCCTTCCTTCTCTTCCTTCCCTTCCTTCTCTTCCTCTCCTTCCCTCATGGGCTGTTCCCAAATCCCCCCGAGGGCAGGGGGAGGGACACGGGCCGAGGGTCTGGGGGTGGTACAGAGAGTTTCTCACCTGGCAGGGACTCTGCCTGCCCCTCTCCTTCCGCTTCATGCTGGGTTTTTCCCCCCGTTTTTCATTTTTTCCCTCCTATTTTCCACTTTCCCCCTGTTTTCTATTTTCCCCCTATTTTCTATTTCCCCCATTTTCTATTTCCCCCAATTTTCCATTTTCCTCCCACTTTCCATTCCCTTTATTTTCCTTTCCCCAATGTTCCACTTTCCCTTATTTTCCATTTTTCCCACAATTTTCCATTCCCTCCCAATGTTCCACTTTCCCTTATTTTCCATTTCCCCCATTTTCCATTTCCCCCATTTTCCATTTCCCCCATTTTCCATTTCCCCCATTTTCCATTTTCCCCCAATTTTCCATATTCCCCCTATTTTCCATATTCCCCCTATTTCCCACTTTCCCCTATTTCCCCCTATTTTCCACTTTGGCCTATTTTCCATTTTCCCCTTATTTTCCACTTTTGCCCTATTTTCTATTTCCCATCTCTTTTCCATTTCCCTCCCCCACTTTCCATTTCCTCTACTTCCATTCCCCTGTTTTCCATTCCTCCTATTTTCCATTCCTCCTATTTTCCATTCCTCCTATTTTCCATTCCTCCTATTTTCCATTTCCCCTATTTTCCATTTCCCCTATTTTCCATTTCCCCTATTTTCCATTTCCCTATTTTCCATTTCCCCTATTTCCCACTTTCCCCAATTTCCCACTTTCCCCAATTTTCCATTTTCCCCTGTTTTCCATTTCCCCTATTTTCCATTTCCCCTATTTTCCATTCCCTCTATTTTCCATTCCCCCTATTTCCCACTTTTCCCCTATTTTCCATTTTTCCCTGTTTTCCATTCCCCCTGCACGGGCTCAGGGTCTGGGGGTGTCCCTGGGCTCTGATCCCATAAGGGAATTCCAGTCCAACCCGTGCTGGGTTTCAGAGCCCATTTCCCTGCTCCTTTTGGGACCTTTGGCTCCTTTTGGGGTGTGGGGTCCCCCTGTGACCCCGTGTCCTCCTCCCCAGCCTGCCCATGTTCACGGTGCTGCGCAGGTTTTCCATCCTCTTCACCATGTTTGCCGAAGGATTCCTGCTCAAGTGAGTTCCCCGGGGCTGCAGGGCTGGGGTTTGGCTCCAGGAGGGGAGGAGGGAGGGGATGCAGGAGCTGCTGGTCCCAAATCCCTTCCTGGGTGTGGGTGGGACAGAGGGATGTGCTGCTCTGCCTCCACTTGGGGCAGTTTGGGAGGTGCAGGGGGCTGTGCAGCCCAAATTCCTGCAGGAACCCCAAAACACTCCCAGAGTGCCCAGATTTTGGGAGGTGCAGGGTGCTGTGCAGCCCCAAATTCCTGCAGGAACCCCAAAACACTCCCGGAGTGCCCAGATTTTGGGAGGTGCAGGGGGCTGTGCTGCCCAAATTCCTGCAGGGACCCCAAGTGGAGCTGGGACAGAGGGATGTGCTGCTCTGCCTCCATGTGCAGATTTTGGGAGTTTCTTGTGCCTGCCCAAATTCCTGCAGGAACCCCAAAACACTCCCAGAGTGCCCAGATTTTGGGAGGTGCAGGGTGCTGTGCAGCCCCAAATTCCTGCAGGAACCCCAAAACAACCCTGGAGTGCCCAGATTTTGGGAGGTGCAGGGTGCTGTGCAGCCCAAATTCCTGCAGGAATTCCAAAACACTCCCAGAGTGCCCAGATTCTGGGAGGTGCAGGGTGCTGTGCCAGCCCCAATTCCTACAGGGACCCCAAATGGAGCTGGGACAGAGGGATGTGCTGCTCTGCCTCCATGTGCAGATTTTGGGAGTTTCTTGTTCCAGCCCCAATTCCTGCAGGAATTCCAAAACACTCCCAAGTGCCCAGATTTTGGGAGGTGCAGGGTGCTGTGCCTGCCCAAATTCCTGCAGGAACCCCAAAACAATCCTGCAGTGCCCAGATTTTGGGAGGTGCAGGGGGCTGTGCTGCCCAAATTCCTACAAGGACCCCAAAATATTCCTGCAGTGCCCAGATTTTGGGAGGTGCAGGGTGCTGTGCCTGCCCCAAATTCCTGCAGGGACCCCAAAGTGAGCTGGGACAGAGGGATGTGCTGCTCACCTCCATGTGCAGATTTTGGGAGTTTCTTGTGCCAGCCCAAATTCCTGCAGGGACCCCAAAACACTCTCAGAGTGCCCAGATTTTGGGAGGTGCAGGGTGCTGTGCCTGCCCAAATTCCTGCAGGAACCCCAAAACACTCCCAGAGTGCCCAGATTTTGGGAGGTGCAGGGTGCTGTGTTGCCCAAATTCCTGCAGGAATTCCAAAACAATCCTGGAGTGCCCTGAGGTTGGGAGGTGCAGGGGGCTGTGCTGCCCAAATTCCTACAAGGACCCCAAAATATTCCTGCAGTGCCCAGATTTTGGGAGGTGCAGGGTGCTGTGCAGCCCCAAATTCCTGCAGGGACCCCAAAGTGAGCTGGGACAGAGGGATGTGCTGCTCACCTCCATGTGCAGATTTTGGGAGTTTCTTGTGCCAGCCCAAATTCCTGCAGGGACCCCCAAAACACTCTCAGAGTGCCCAGATTTTGGGAGGTGCAGGGTGCTGTGCCTGCCCAAATTCCTGCAGGAACCCCAAAACACTCCCAGAGTGCCCAGATTTTGGGAGGTGCAGGGTGCTGTGCAGCCTCAATTCCTGCAGGAACCCCAAAACACTCCCAGAGTGCCCAGATTTTGGGAGGTGCAGGGTGCTGTGCAGCCCAAATTCCTGCAGGAATTCCAAAACACTCCTGGAGTGCCCTGAGGTTGGGAGGTGCAGGGTGCTGTGCCTGCCCCAAATTCCTGCAGGGAACCCCAAGTGCATCAGATTCCATGTGCAGATGCTAGGGAGTGCTTGTGCCAGCCCCAATTCCTGCAGGAACCCCAAAACACTCTCAGAGTGCCCAGATTTTGGGAGGTGCAGGGTGCTGTGCCTGCCCAAATTCCTGCAGGAACCCCAAAACACTCCCAGAGTGCCCAGATTTTGGGAGGTGCAGGGTGCTGTGCAGCCCAAATTCCTGCAGGAACCCCAAAACACTCCCAGAGTGCCCAGATTTTGGGAGGTGCAGGGTGCTGTGCCTGCCCAAATTCCTGCAGGAACCCCAAAACAACCCTGGAGTGCCCAGATTTTGGGAGGTGCAGGGTGCTGTGCAGCCCCAAATTCCTGCAAAAACCCCAAAACAATCCTGCAGTGCCCAGATTTTGGGAGGTGCAGGGTGCTGTGCTGCCCAAATTCCTGCAGGGACCCCAAGTGGAGCTGGGACAGAGGGATGTGCTGCTTTGTCTCCACGTGCAGATTTTGGGACTTTCTTGTGCCAGCCCCAAATTCCTGCAGGAACCCCAAAACACTCCCAGAGTGCCCAGATTTTGGGAGGTGCAGGGTGCTGTGCCTGCCCCAAATTCCTGCAGGGACCCCAAATGGAGCTGGGACAGAGGGATGTGCTGCTCACCTCCACGTGCAGATTTTGGGAGTTCCTTGTGCCAGCCCAAATTCCTGCAGGGACCCCAAAACACTCCCAGAGTGCCCAAATTTTGGGAGTTTCTTCTGCCAGCCCCGATTCCTGCAGGAACCCCAAAGTAAGCTGGGACAGGGGGATGTGCTGCTCACCTCCATGTGCAGATTTTGGGAGTTTTTTGTGCCAACCCCAATTCCTGCAGGGACCCCAAAACACTCCCAGAGTGCCCAGATTTTGGGAGTTTCTTGTGCCAGCCCCAATTCCTGCAGGAACCCCAAATGGAGCTGGGACAGAAGGATGTGCTGCTTTGTCTCCACGTGCAGATTTTGGGAGTTTTTGTGCCAGCCCCAGTTCCTGCAGGGACCCCCAAACCTCTCCCATTTCCCCTTCCCAGGGCTGGCAGCTGCTCCATGCAGAGCTCAGCTCTCCATGAGCTCCCAGCTCCTCCAGGCTGAGTTCTTTATCTTCTCAAAAAATCACAGATAATTGTCTGACCATGTCTTTACACGCTTGGTTTGGGCTTGGTTTGGGGTTTTTTTCCCCCCTTTCCTCAGGAAGAAAATCTTCTCCCTGCTCCAGAGCCCTGGCAGTGCTCCAGGTGCTGAGGCTGTGCCCTCCTGCCCCTGTTTTTCAGGAGGAAGTTTTCCTGGAGCATTCAGATGACAGTATTTGCCATGATCTTTGGTGCATTTGTGGCTGCCAGGTGAGCTGTCCCCATTCCCTCATCTCCACATGGTGTGTCCCAAGAATAAAGAGATTAAACTCTGATTTTTTTTATTTTTTCCCCCCTCCTCATCATGCTCTCTAGTAGGAAAGAATGTTTTCCTGACCCAAATCCCACCATTAACAGCTTGCTGCCTCCCCAGAAGGTGGAGGGAATATTCCAAAATCCCTGCTCAGCCCAGGGCTGTAACTCCTGTTTTTTTTTCCTTTCCCAGTGCTGACTTGGCATTTGACCTGGAGGGATATATTTTTATCCTCATTAACGATGCCTTAACAGCTGCAAACGGTGCCTATGTGAAACAGAAGCTGGATTCAAAGGTGGGAAGGGCTCTGGCTTCCTTTGGGATGTTGGGATTTTGGGTTTGCTCACCCAAAAATTCCTGAAATCTGCCCAGAGCTGCAGAGGGATTTGGGACAAGGGGTGGAGGGGGAGGGGAACAGGGAATGGAAATTGGAAATTTCAGATTCAATTGGAAATTTCAGATTCAATTGGAAATTTCAGATTTCCATTGGAATTTTCAAACATTTCCATTGGAATTTTCAGATTTCCATTGGGATTTTCAATTATTTCCATTGGAGTTTTCAAATATTTCCATTGGAATTTTCAAATATTTCCATTGGAATTTTCAAATATTTCCATTGGAAATTTCAAATATTTCCATTGGAAATTTCAAATTTCCGTTGGAAATTTCAGATTTCAATTGGAAATTTCAGATTTCCATTGGTAATTTTTGAATTCCATTGGGATTCAGATTTCCATTGGAATTTTCAGATTTCCATTGGAATTTTCAGATTTCCATTGGGAATTTCAGATTTCCATTGAAATTTTCAGATTTCCATTGGGAATTCCAGATTTCCATTGAATTTTCAATTATTTCCATTGGAATTTTCAATTATTTCCATTGGAATTTTCAATTATTTCCATTGAAATTTTCAGTTATTTCCATTGGAATTTTCAGATTTCCATTGGAATTTTCAGATTTCCATTGGAATTTTCAGATTCCATTGGAAATTCCAGATTTCCATTGGGGATTTCAGATTCAATTGGAATTTTCAAACATTTCCATTGGAATTTCCAGATTTCCATTGGGATTTTTAGATATTTCCATTGGGAATTTTCAGATTTCCATTGGAATTTTCAATTATTTCCATTGGGATTTTCCATTCCAGTTTTGGAACTGGGGGAGAGGAGGTGTGAGTGGGATTTTTGGGATTCCCAGCTTTGCTGTGGATCCCTGGGGTGCCCAGGGCCAGCTTGGGTGAGCTCTGGGGTCCCTCCCAGCCCAAACCCCCTGGAGTTCTGTGATAAATCAGAATTTCCCACCCTGCAGCTGCATTTTCCATTTGCAGGAGCTGGGCAAGTATGGGCTGCTGTACTACAATGCCCTGTTCATGCTGCTGCCCACCCTGGGCATTGCCTGCATCTCTGGGGATGCTCAGAAGGTAGGAGACCCCCAAATCCGGATTTTTTTGGGGGGGTGAGGAGGAGGAGGGAGGGAGGAAGGGCAGCTGCCCCACCACCACCTCAGCAGGAAGGAAATTGCAATTTTGGCACCACTTAAACCCACAGAGTTGCTCCACTGAGGCGTTTTTGTAATGGGGGAAGTGGAGAGGGAGAAGAAAAACCAAATATTATTTAAAGCAGCAGGGTAATTTTAGAATCAATGGGTTTTTTCAAATTTTTTCTGTCCTTTTTCTCTTGCTGGGGCAGTGGTGTTGAGTTGCTTTGTGGGCTCAGTTTGCTTGTCCTTGAGATGTGAAGAAATAATAATAGTATATTAAAATTAAAATTAAAATTAATAGTAATATAGTAATATAGTAATAACATATTAATAGTAATATAGTAATAGTAATAATAATAACAATAAACATAATAATGATACAGTAGTAGTAAAAATAATAATATACAGTGGTCCTGTATACATGAAATTATTCTTTATTATTTCTTTATTATTACTACTATTATCATGATTATTTACTTGTGGTCCTGTATACGTGAAATAATAATAAATATTAAAAAACCCAATAATCATAAACAACATATTAATAATAATACAGTAATAATAAGATACAGTGGTCCTGTATACATAAAATTATTCTTTATTATTACTACTGTTATTATGATTATTTACTTGTGGTCCTGTATACATGAAATAATAATAATAATAATAATAATAATAATAATAATAATAATAATAATAATAATAATAATAATAATAATATTGTAATAATAATATTCAGTGGTCTTGTATACATAAAATTATTCTTCATTATTACTACTATTATTATGATTATTTACCTGTGGTCCTGTATAAGTGAAATAGTAATAGTAATAGTAATAATAATAATAATAATAATAATAATAATAATAATAATAATAATAATAATAATAATACAGTAATAGTAATAATATTAATATTCAGTGGTCCTGTATACATAAAATTATTCTTTATTATTACTACTATTATTATTATTTACCTGTGGTTCTGTATAAGTAAAATAATAATAATAATAATAATAATAATAATAATAATAATAATAGTAGAAGAAGAAGAATTTTTGTTGTTGCTATTATTATTATTATTATTATTATTATTATTATTATTATTATTATTTACCTGTGGTCCTGTATAAGTGAAATACTAATACTAATACTAATAATACAGTAATAGTAATAATAATAATATTCAGTGGTCCTGTATACATAAAATTATTCTTTATTATTACTACTATTATTATTATTTACCTGTGGTTCTGTATAAGTAAAATAATAATAATAATAATAATAATAATAATAGCAACAACAAAAATTCTTCTTCTTCTTCTTCTTATTATTATTATTATTATTATTATTATTATTATTATTATTATTATTATTATTATTATTATTTTAATACTACTATTACTAAATTAATAATACTAGTAGCAGCATCAATAATATTTGTTGCTGCACTCACTGAAGTGCATCCGGCCCTCCTGAACAACAAATTCCATTTTTTGGAATTTTTTTGGAATTCCTTTTTTTTTCCCGCCGTTTTTCGACCCCTCCAGGTGTGTTCTGTGGGAATTGGGATAAACTCTGTGCGTCCCTCCGTGGCAGCCGGTGGCTGTGTGCTCGTTAGGGGTTAATGAGCCGCGATTAGCCGGGGTGGGGGAGGGGAGGGGTGGGGGAGGGGCTGGCTCAGCCCCGCCCCCCCGCTGGATTTGGGATCAGAGTTCCCATTGAGGAGCTGAGCAGCAGACCTGAGAGCCGCCTCTGTTCAGCCCGCGGACAGAAATGTTATTTTTATTTATTTTTTTAAAATTTTTTTTAAATTTATTTTATTTTTTTTAAATTTGCTTTTGCCCTGAATGGCTCCTTTCTGGGCTGCACAAAGCTGAGCTGTGTCCGGGCTGCTGCAGGAAACTGCCGGGGGGCTGGAATTCCTGGGGGCTGGGGCCTCTGGAATTCCTTGGGAATTCTTTGGGAATTGTTTGGGGGGGGCTGGGGCCTCTGGAATTCTTTGGGAATTCTTTGGGAGGGGCTGGAGCCTCTGGAATTCTTTGGGAATTCTTTGGGAGGGGCTGGAGCCTCTGGAATTCTTTGGGAATGATCCCAGGTGCCACATCCTGCCCTGGGTGTCCCCTGTGTGTCCCTTGGTGGTCCCTGAGTGTCCTTGTGCATCCCTGAGTGTCCCTGGCTGTCCCTGAGTGTCCCTTGGTGGTCCCTGTGTCCCTCTGTCTGTCCCTGGGTGTCCCTGAGTGTCCCTGTCTGTCCTTTTGTCTCCCTGTCTGTCCCTGAGTGTCCCTTGGTGGTCCCTGGGTGTCCCTGGGTGTCCTTTTGTGTCCCTGGGTGTCCCTGTCTGTTCCTGTCTGTCCCTGTGTCTGTCTGTGTGTCCCTGGATGTCCTTTTGTGTCCCTGTGTCCCCTTTTGTGTCCCTGTCTGTCCCTGAGTGTTCTTGTCTGTCCTTGTGCATCCCTGAGTGTCCCTGTCTGTCCCTGTGTCTCCCTGGGTGTCCCTGGATGTCTCTGGGTCCCCCTGGGTGTCCCCTGAGTGTCCCTGGGTGTCCTTTTGTGTCCCTGTGTCTCCTTGTGCATCCCTGAGTGTCCCTGTCTGTCCTTTTGTCTCTCTGTCTGTCCCTGGGTGTCCCTGGGTGTCCCTGGGTGTCCCTTGGTGGTCCCTGTGTGTCCCTGAGTGTCCTTGTGTGTCCTTTTGTGTCCCTGTCTGCATCCCTTGGGTGTCCCTGTCTGTCCCTGGGTGTCCCTGAGTGTCCCTTGAGTGGTCCCTGTCTGTCCCTGGGTGTCCTTTTGCATCCTTGGGTGTCCCTGTCTGTCCCTGGGTGTCCTTGTGCATCCCTGGGTGTCCCTGAGTGTCCCTTGGTGGTCCCTGTCTGTCCCTGGGTGTCCTTGTGCATCCCTGAGTGTCCCTGTCTGTCCCTGTGTCTCCCTGGGTGTCCCTGGATGTCTCTGGGTCCCCCTGGGTGTCCCTGTGTCTCCTTTTGTGTCCCTGTCTGTCTTTGGGTGTCCCCTGTGTGTCCCTTGGTGGTCCCTGAGTGTCCTTGTGCATCCCTGTCTGTCCCTGTCTGTCCCCGGGTGTCCTTTTGTGTCCCTGTGTGTCTCTGGGTCCCCCTGGGTGTCCCTGGGTGTCCTTTTGTGTCCCTGTGTCTCCTTGTGCATCCCTGGGTGTCCCTTGGTGGTCCCTGAGTGTCCCTGGGTGTCGTTGTGTGTCCCTTTGTGTCCCTGTGTCCCCCTGTCTGTCCCTGCAGGATCTTGGCCCCTCTGGGCTCTCCCTGTCTGTGGATCCAGCACTCCTCATGTCCCCAAACCCCCAAAAATCCAAATTTCCTGAAGGCAGCAGTGCTGGAGTCCTGCAGCCAGCAGCTCCCGTGGGCTGTGCTGTGGGTGGGTTCCTCAGGGATCCAGCTCTGGGAGCAGCCAGCTGGGAGGAGCCCCCTCTGCCTTGGGAGAGGCATTCCCTGCTTTTCCCAGAATTGACAGAAAGGACAGAATTGATTCCCAGAATGGACAGAATGGACAGAATTGATTCCCAGAATTGACAGAACTGATTCCCAGAATGGACAGAATGAATTGACAGAACTGATTCCCAGAATGGACAGAATTCCCAGAATTAATTCCCAGAATGGACAGAATTGACAGAATTAATTCCCAGAATGGACAGAATTGATTCCCAGAATTGACAGAATGGACAGAATTCCCTGAATTAATTCCCAGAATTGACAGAATTGACAGAATTGATTCCCAGAATTCCCAGAATGGACAGAATTCCCAGAATTAATTCCCGGAATTGACAGAATTCACAGAATTGACAGAATTGATTCCCAGAATTCCCAGAATGGACAGAATTGATTCCCAGAATGGACAGAATTGACAGAATTCCCAGAATGGACAGAATGGACAGAATTCCCAGAATTAATTCCCAGAATTGACAGAATTCCCAGAATTAATTCCCAGAATGGACAGAATTGACAGAATTCACAGAATTGATTCCCAGAATTGACAGATTTCCCAGAATTAATTCCCAGAATTCCCAGAATGGACAGAATTGGCAGAATTCCCATAATTGACCGAATTCACAGAATTCCCAGAACTCCATTCCCAGAACACAGTTCCCACAGTTCCCAGAATGAATTCACAGGGTCCCAGGAGGGCTGGGCTGGGGCTGGGGCTGCCCTGGGGGTGCCCTGGGGGCGCTGCCCACCCTGGGGTGCTGTTCCAGCCGTGGCCTCGGGCTGTGTTTCACCCCTGGGGCTGCCCTGGGGCTCTGAAGCTGCTGTTCCTGCAGGCGCTGCAGTTCCCGGGCTGGGCAGATTCCTTCTTCCTGCTGCAGTTCCTGCTCTCCTGTGTCATGGGGTAAGGCCCGGCCTCTGGGGTGGGACAGGGAGTTCATTGTGCTGCTCTGCTCTTATTTAAAACCATCCCAAATCAGAGCATTCCTGAGAGCTGTGCTGGGGGGGAATTGCCCCCCAGCCTCCTTCAGCAGCTTCAGGGTGGGATGGGTTGAGGGTGGGAATGGTTCTGGAATCCTTTGGGTGGGGAGGGGGCTCAGGCTTCCCAAGGTGTTTGCCCTGATCTTGGCTCTTCCCCCAGGTTTATTCTGATGTATTCCACAGTTCTGTGCACTCAGTACAACTCTGCTCTGACAACTACAATAGTTGGCTGTATTAAGGTGAGTGGCATTCCCAAAAAAAAACTCTCTTTATCCCTTGGGAATTGCATTACAGCCCCCATGTTCCACCCCCTGCATTCCCTTTTCCATAAATCCCCCTTTTCCATAAATTTCTTTTTCCATAAATTCCCCTTTTCCATAAATTTTTTTTTCCATAAATTTTTTTTCCATAAATTTTTTTTCCATAAATTTTTTTTCCATAATTTTTTTTCCATAAATTTTTTTTCCATAAATTTTTTTCCATAAATTTTTTTTCCATAAAATTTTTTTCCATAAATTTTTTTTTCCATAAATTTTTTTTCCATAAATTTTTTTTCCATAAATTTTTTTCCATAAATTTTTTTCCCATAAATTTTTTTCCCCATAAATTTTTTCCCATAAATTTTTTTCCCATAAATTTTTTTCCCATAATTTTTTTTCCCATAAATTTTTTTCCCATAAATTTTTTCCCATAAATTTTTTTTCCCATAAATTTTTTTTTCCCATAAATTTTTTTTTCCCATAAATTTTTTTTTCCCATAATTTTTTTTTCCCATAATTTTTTTTCCCCATAAATTCCCCCTCTCCATAAATTCCTCTTTTCCATACATTCCTTTTTCCATACATTCCCCTTTTCCATACATTCCCTTCTCCATACATTCCTGGGTCTCAGGTTATTTTGTTCCTCCCATCTTGTTCCTTTGCAGAATATTTTAATAACCTATATTGGGATGTTTTTTGGAGGAGATTATATTTTTACATGGATGAACTTCATTGGTCTAAATATCAGGTAAGAGCAGTGGTTTGTTTATGATTTGTAAGTGAAAACTGGGGTGAAACTGAAATGGTTGAATGGATTTTTTTTTCCCCCCCACAAAAAAAAAAAAAAAAGAAAAAAAAAAAGAAAAACCCATGGAATTGGGGATTTGTGGTTGGTCTGTGGGATGCTCCCAAATTTGGTTTGTTTTAAACCCAGGAGTATTTCAGCAGGAAAATCGAGTTTTGCTTGAGTTGCCAAGCAGAGCCATGGAATTTTTGGGGATTATTTCACCTGCTATTTCTTACTATTCATCTTTTGGCAAAGTATTTCTGGGCCGTGCTGGGGGAGCCTCTCCTGCCCTGCAGCAGGATCCCTGTGGGTGCAGCAGGAGGCTGGGAGCTGCTTTGGCAGGGATTCAGTTGCAGCTTCAGGGGATGCTCCCGGCAGATCCCTGTGCCTGGCTCTGCCCTGCCCTGGCTGAGGTGTTCTGCCTCTCTTGCAGTATTGCTGGGAGCCTGGTGTACTCCTACATCACCTTCACCGAGGAGCAGATGAGCAAGGAGCCAGATGCTGGCAGCAAGATGGACATGAAGGGGAAGAGCTCGGTGTGAGCAGGGAGAGGCTTTTTTTGGGACCCAACCTCTTCCTGCTCGCTTGATCGTGGGCAGGACGTGGGGAGGAGCCCCTGGGGATGCTCTTGATTTGCACAGCTGAGATTGCTGCCTTCACAAATCCTGGGGAGCTCCCTGCACGGGGAGAGGATGAGCCTGATTGAGTCTGATTGGGAGGAATTATCGGGGTTCTGATCCAGCTGGGCTTGGCAGTGGAGACGGGCACAGGGCTGGGGCTCTGCCCCAGGGCTGGGGATCTCCTCTGTGGGGTGTGCCAGGGCTGGGGTTCTGTCCTAGGGATGGGCTTCTGCCCCAGGGATGTGCCAGGAATGTGCCAGGGCTGGGGCTCTGCCCCAGGGGTGGAATTCTGCTCCCTGGGGTGTGCCAGGGATGGGGTTCTGCCCCAGGGATGTGCCAGGGCTGGGGTTCTGCCCCAGGGCTGGGGTTCTGTCCCAGGGATATGCCAGGAATGTGCCAGGGATGGAGTTCTGCCCCCAGGGATGTGCCAGGGCTGGGGCTCTGCCCCAGGGGTGGAATTCTGCTCCCTGGGGTGTGCCAGGGATGGGGTTCTGCCCCCAGGGATGGGGTTCTGCTCTGTGGGGTGTGCCAGGGATGGGGTTCTGCCCCAGGGATGTGCCAGGCCTGTTCCTGGCTGAAGTTCTGCCCCCAGGGCTGTTCCTGGCTGAATTTCTGCCCCAGGGATGGAGTTCTGTCCCCAGGGCTGTTCCTGGCTGAAGTTCTGCCCCCAGGGCTGTTCCTGGCTGGATCTGCCCCCAGGGCAGTGCTGCCTCCCAGCCCAGCCTGCTCCCCCTGCCAGGACAGGAACACCCTGGGAGCTGCTCCTGGGCTGGGCCCAAAACCTCCTGGATGATGCTCAATGCTCTCTGCATTTGATTTTTCACTTTTTCCTGTTTGTTTGGCCCATTAACCCACTTTGCAGGCTGGGCTCAGCCCGGCCTGGCATTCCCAGCAGGAATTGTCCCCAGGTCTCCTGGCACTGCTGAGCTCCTTGGAGCCAGCTGGGCTTTGGGACAGCCTGGCTTTCCTGCAGGGAGGGGCTGTCCCGCCTGGCACAGACATCCAGCCTGCACCTCCCTCCCTGCAAGAGGCACAAGGACTTCAGTCTTCTTTTCTGGCAAGCACAGGGGGCCCCACAATTCTTGTTTCCACCCTGGGTTTGTCACCCACTGAAAGAATGGGAATTGGAACACATTGGGCATTACCCAGTGATTTTTTTTTTTTTTAAAGGTTGTCCCACCCAGCACTTCTTTCCAGGTCTCCTTGGGTTCTCTTTCAGTTTAAAAAGAATTTATTTTTAAGCTTGGTTAAAAAACTTGTAGTAAAATAATGTATTTAGAGGTTTTTGTACCCTAACAGCTTCTCTAGACACTGACACTGGGTTTTTTTAGGAGATACTTTCTTGAACTGCAACTGCTGGTGGGCAAAGCTGCATTTGTTGGAATTTATTGGAAATGTTTGGATGGGAAGGAGATTTTCTGGCAGGGTGCAGCTCCAGCCTGGTGCTGCCTGCTCCAACATCTGCTCCTGGAGCAGCCCCAGAGCACAATTCCCTTTTCTTGTGGGGTTTTGTGGTGCCAGGGCAGTTGGGGTGTCCTGGGGCAGCCCCTCAGCCCATCCCTCTCTGAGCATGGTGAAAAATAAATCCCTGATTATTTTATCTCCCAAAATTAAAGCCTGGCTTTGTCCCAGGGGGCTGTGCAGAACCTCCCAGTCCCTGTGCTGGTTCCTGTGCTGGTTCCCAGTGTCCAGCAGCTCCTGCCTCTTGCTGCAGCATTCCCAAATCCCAAATCCCCAAATTCCCACTTGTGCTCCGACTCTGCCCTGCTGAGCTCACAGCCAGGAGGTTGATTTTTGATTTTTGTCAGAGGGATTTTTTAAAATAATTTTCTGTTTGGTTTTGAATCTACTGGTTAGATTTGAGTCCTGACAAGGAAGGATTTTTAAAGCTTATTTTGTCCATGTTGCTGGAAAAACTGGGAAAGCCAAGAATTCCTCTAACAGTATTTTCTATGCTATTAATTGACTAAAAAAAAATGTTTTCTATAGAGAATCTATTTACAAAATGAGCATTTTAGTGATGAGAATCTGAATGTATGGCAGGCTGTGGATGTGAGGAATGAGAGCAGAAAGGATTTTTGTGCCTCTGTATTTTTGTATTTGCTTCCAATAAACCAATGAACCAAAGCTGCTCCTGCCTCATCCCTCCCTCCCCTGGCTGGGGGTGAAATCAGGATTTAGGGGGCCAGCAGGGTGAGGGGAGGGGGATTCTGCTTTTCCAGCTTTGATTATTCCTTGGGGAGGGAAGAGGGGTGAAGGAAAAGCTGGAAGTTGATGCAGAAAAATGGGTTTTGTTTCCATGGTTCTCACTGCTCTCCCATCCTCTGAGAAGAAATGTTCCACCCTCTGGAGCAAAAAAAAGTCAGGAATTTTGGATGCAGACAGCAAGTTTAAAAATACTTTAATAAGCTTTTCCAGAATTGCAGACAGGGAAGGGGAGTCAGAGGAGGGAATTACTGACAGTGCAAAATCCTGGGTGGAGAAAATGGATCAAACTCCTGGCAGGGTTTGTGTGTGTGAGGATTTTACAGACTCTGAACCCTTTGGGAAGGCCTGGGCTTTCCTCTGGACTGGATTCCCAACTCTGCTGAAGCCTTGGAAAGGGAAAGCAAAGTGAGCAGAGTTCCAGGATTTTCAAAGCTTTAGTAGTGCAATGACTCATTCAGTTCTAGTGGCTGCAGTTTGAAACATGAACAAAGTATTGTATAAAACACCAGCATAAACAAAAGGTAAATTAGAATTAAATATTCTTAAAGTCTAGCTGAGCATTACATAGTGGGTTATGGAATGTCAGGTCTAAGTATCACCAAAAAAAAGAAAAAAAAGAAAAAAAAAAAGGATAAAAAAACCAAAGCAACATTCCTGAAAATACACAAGTGCTGGATTTCACACATGGGCCTGAGACAATTCATCTGGGGAGGGATTTCCAACTTGCAGCTGCAAACAAAGAGCATCAAAACAAACCAGTAAAGCTGAAAAGAGGATTCTGGGGAAGCTTTGGGGTTCTGCTCGTTCCCAGCAGCCTCAGGCACTAATCACTGCTTGCCTTAACTAATGAGCCCCCAGGGTCAGTCCTGGCTCTGGGACTCCCATCCCAGCTCTGCCTCACTCCTGAGCAGAGTCCAAGGAGAAGAGACCCGAGGAGCCCAAGCCCCCAGCAGTGGGGCTGGCTTCAAACCATCCCAAACCACTCATTCCCCCTGGAACCCTGAGGAGCAGAGAGCTGGGAAGAGCCAGGGGAGGAGGAGCAGCACACCTGGGAGGAGGACACAGGGTTGTCAATGGTACAAACGAACAATTTGCCTCAATTCTAACAGAGCTGGGCTGAAAAAAGCAAAGTGAATTTAATTTCCAAAGTTCCTGATTGCTGGGTGTGAATCCCACATCCACAACTTCCCAGTGCTGCTGCTGCCCATGTATCCATGAGGGATTTTTGGTTTTCACACTGCAAGGTGAAATTCCTGCTCTCCCTTCTCAGAATTTTTTTTCCAGGATTTTCCAGGCTGGAAAAGACCTTTGGGAGCACCAGGTGCAGCCTCTGCCCTGGGTGTGCTGCTGCCACTGAGCTCAGCTCACAATTCCAGCCCCAGGTGCCAATAAACCAGAGCTGAGCTTGAGGGAGCCTCAGGAAACTCGAGAATTTGGCTGCTGGGAAATTTCTCTGAGTTCCAAATAAAGGGAAGGAAAAAGCAAGGAAATGTGTGCAGTGCAAGCAGCATGCTTAACAGAAATTGAAACATCATTATTTACCATAAAACAAGAAAAAAAAAAACCAAAACACATTTTCAAAATCAAATGCCTCCTAACCATTCTTATGTTAATTATTTACCAGTTTCTAGGAAGAAAATTAACACGTTGGTGATTAATTTTTAACTCCATTGGTTTGGTTTGTTTGTTTGGTTTTTTGTTTTTTTTTTTTTTTTTGTGGGGTTTTTTTTTTTAGAAAAGACTTCAGCAAAATAAAAGGAAGCTGACATTAGACTCAGGGTATCAACTCTCTCATAAAAGTTTACCAACTGTACAAGGTAAGAAAATTATACAAGCTTTTGTTTTAAGAAAGGACAGTTCAATCAAGACATAAGTACTGTAAAAATCTTTCAAAGGCTACAAAGGAAATCTGGAAAAATACAGAATGTATTTCTTTAGCCCAGATAAAGAATATGGAAAGACATCATTGATGTCAACAATTTTACATAGACAAACCTGACCTGGTTTATTTATTTACCTTTTAAAACTTCTATATATAAAAATAGTTGTGCTCATAACTTTCAGGATTCATGAGGGTTCCTTGATGATGGGATGGCATTTTCCTCTCTCCAGCAGGAGTGGAAGTCTCTGCCTCCTCTGTCTTGGATTTCCTGTTTGATTTTAACTTCCTGCAAAGCCCCAAATGCTTTGTTCACTTGTACACTGATTAAATGCTGTTTTTTACATTAAATGCTGTATTAACACATTCTTTCATGTGTTAGGCTGGGAATATTTTTGCAGCAACTCACTGCTTTGTCCCTTAAATATTTAAATATTTTCTCCCAGAACTACAGCTGCCAGCTCTGAGAAATTCAATATTTTGCTGCTTTTCAGCACTGAAAAAACCCAAATCATGGGTTCTGAGCCAACTAGAAGGTCTCAGGAAACAACAACAAAAAAATCTCAGATTGTTTATGGAACTGGATTTTGGAAGGCAACCCATCAACCCTGAAAATTTTAGACACCCAGAATTTACTCCAAGGAATAAAATCAGCTCCAGCACTCAGTCATCCACAGCTTCCAGCTCCTCCAGCCTGCCGTGGGAGTTGCTGTCCTGGAAGAGCTCTGCAGCCCCCGGGCTCTCCTTGCCACTGCTGTTCATCCTCCTCCTCTTCAGGGGTCTCTCACTCTTCTCCTCCAGCTCAGGCTCGCTCCTGGGGGCTGCCTGAGCCACCCTGGGGTCACTGCAGAGCTTCTGGGGCTCGAAGCCGTTTGCATCCAGCTCGGGGTGAGGGGCTTTCCTCCCGCTGCAGGGGCCGTTCAGCTCCGCCCGGGGCTCCTCCCTGCCCGGCACCTCCCCTGGGCCGTGGCCAGAGACACCTGGGGGGAGAGAAGGCATCAGCACAGCCCTGCAGCACAGCAGCGAGATTTCACCAAGTGCAGCAGAACCCCGTGGTTTCCTCCTCCTCACTGTGTCATTGACAGCAACAGGGAGTTCATGGAAGTCCTTAACAGGAACAGAGAATGTTCTGGAATCCAGGAGCTGCTGGTGGGATTTTCTCACCTGGGCTGCCTTAGGAAAGCAGAAATTAAACCCAAATTCATTACAAACCCAGTGGTTTCCTCCTTCTCCTCACTGTGTCATTGATAGAAACAGGGAGTTCATGGAAGTCCTGAAGAGGTAAAGAAAATGTTCTGGAATCCAGGACTGCAGGTGAGCTCTCCTCACCTGGGCTGCCTCAGGAAAGCAGAATTTCAACCCAAATTCATTACAAACCCAGTGGTTTCCTCCTCCTCCTCACTGTGTGATTGATAGAAACAGGGAGTTCATGGAAGTCCTTAACAGGAACAGAGAATGTTCTGGAATCCAGGAGCTGCTGGTGGGATTTTCTCACCTGGGCTGGCTGAGAAAAGCAGAATTTAAACTCAAATTCATTACAAACCCAGTGGTTTCCTCCTCCTCCCTCACTGTGATTGATAGAAACAGGGAGTTCATGGAAGTCCTTAACAGGAACAGAGAATGTTCTGGAATCCAGGACTGTAGGTGAGCTCTCCTCACCTGGACTACCTTAGGAAAGCAGAATTTCAACCCAAATTCATTACAAACCCCGTGGTTTTCTCCTTCTCCTCACTGTGATTGACAGAAACAGGGAGTTTATGGAAGTCCTGAAGAGGAACAGAGAATGTTCTGGAATCCAGGACTGCAGGTGGGGTCTGGCTGAGAAAAGAGAATTTGAACTCAAATTCATTAAAAACTCAGTGGTTTCCTCCTCCTCACTGTGATTGATGTGCATATAAATGACACAGGGAGTTTATGGAAGTCCTTGAGAGGAACAGAGAATGTTCTGGAATCCAGGACTGCAGGTGAGCTCTCCTCACCTGGGCTGCCTTAGGAAAGCAGAATTTAAACTCAAATTCATTAAAAACTCAGTGGTTTTCTCCTCCTCACTGTGACTGATGTGCTGACAAATGCTCACCAGGACAAGAGGAGGCTTTGGGAGAGCTCAGGGCCTGAAGGGGCTCCAGGAGAGCTGGAGAGGGACAGGACACAGGGAATGGTATTAACCTGATAAAAGGCCAGGGACAGATGGGACATTGGGAAGGAACCAAACCTGTGAGGGTGGGGAGGGGCTGGGATGGAATTCCCAGAGGAGCTGGGGCTGCTCCACCCCTGGCAGTGCCCAAGGCAGGGCAGGGATGGATCTGCAGAGCCAGAGCAGGCTGGAATTGAGTGCCAGAGGCAGGGACAGGCTGGAATTGAGTGCCAGAGCCAGAGCAGGCTGGAATTGAGTGCCAGAGCCAGAGCAGGCTGGAATTGAGTGCCAGAGGCAGGGACAGGCTGGAATTGAGTGCCAGAGGCAGGGACAGGATCTGCAGAGCCAGAGCAGGCTGGGATTGAGTGCCAGAGGCAGGGACAGGCTGGAATTGAGTGCCAGAGGCAGGGACAGGCTGGAATTGAGTGCCAGAGGCAGGGACAGGATCTGCAGAGCCAGAGCAGGCTGGGATTGAGTGCCAGAGGCAGCTGAGGCCCCTCTCACCGTTCTGGGTGCTGCTGGAGGTGCACTCATCCCTCTCAGACTGGCTGGTGCTGCTGTTGGAAGCTGCAGGTGGTGGTGATGGGGCTCTGCTGGAAGCTGCACTCTCACTCTCGTCCAGGAGCCGATCCATGTAATCCCTGCAGGACACACACAAGGCTCAGACTGCTGGGAAACCTGGGAATACCCTGGAAATGTTCCTGGGGGATTCCCTGGAAATATTCCTGGGGAAACCCTGGAAATGTTCCTGGGAAACCCTGGAAATATTCCTGGGGATACCTTGGAAATTCGTGTAATCCCTGCAGGACACACACAAGGCTCAGCTGGGCTGGGAAACCTGAGGAACCTTTTGGGATGCCCTGGAAATATTCCTGGGGGATGCCCTGGAAATACTCCTGCACACACTGCAGGTGTGGCCTGGTGTGTGGGAAAGGCTTTCCATGGGCACAGGGCAGGGATGGATGGGATACTGGGAGGAATTTTTCCATGGGCACAGGGCAGGGATAAATGGGATACTGGGAGGAATTTTCCATGGGCACAGGGCAGGGATAAATGGGATACTGGGAGGAATTTTTCCATGGGCACAGGGCAGGGATGGATGGGAATTGAGCTGGAATTTCTCCATGGGCACAGGGCAGGGATGGATGGGATACTGGGAGGAATTTTTCCATGGGCACAGGGCAGGGATGGATGGGATACTGGGAGGAATTTTTCCATGGACACAGGGCAGGGATAAATGGGATATTGGGAGGAATTTCTCCATGGGCACAGGGCAGGGATAAATGGGATATTGGGAGGAATTTCTCCATGGGCACAGGGCAGGGATGGATGGGATACTGGGAGGAATTTCTCCATGGGCACAGGGCAGGGATGGAGGGGAATTGGGCTGGAATTTCTCCATGGGCACAGGGCAGGGATGGAGGGGAATTGGGAGGAATTTTTCCATTGCCACAGGGCAGGGATGGATGGGAATTGGGCTGGAATTTCTCCATGGGCACAGGGCAGGGATGGATGGGATACTGGGAGGAATTTCTCCATGGGCACAGGGCAGGGATGGAGGGGAACTGGCTGGGATTCCCAGAGCAGCTGTGGCTGGCCCTGGATCCCTGGCAGTGCCCAAGGTTGGACACTGGGGTTTGGAGCACCCTGGGACACTGGCAGGTCTGGGCTCCAAGTTGCCTCCCAACCCAAACCATTCCATGATTCCAAATCCTTTTTGTGCTTCCAAGGTGATCCCTTCAGGACTAAACCCTTGGGATTTGCTGAGCCATCAATACCAAATATTGCAGTAAATAAAAATCACATTAGTGCACAAAAACCCCCAGAGAGGTAAAGTGAAAAACTCCAGAGCTCAGGACATTCCCATCTCTGCCATTTATTCCAGTGCTCCAGTTTAGGGCAGGAATGGAAGATGGAAACAAAGGGAGCTGGAGGAGAAAAGCCTTGGATGTGGTGGGAAGGTTGGATGAACTCCAGAAACAGCTTCTGACACGTCACTGGGCTGGAATTACAGCCTGGATTGCCTGAACTGAGCTGCAAAATCATTCAAGAACAGACAAGTCCAGTCCCCAATGGCACTGCTGCTGCACCCCCACACAGCAGGAGGATTTGGAGTGATTAACCTCCAAAATGGCTAATTGGGGAAAGGGAAAATAGGGAAAAATGGGAAATAGGGGATGGAAAATAGGGGGAATGGAAAACAGGGGGAATGAAAAATAGGGGGAATGGAAAACAGGAGAGGAAAAATGGAAAATAGGGGGAAATGGAAAATAAGGGAAATGGACTATAAGAGGGAAAATGGAAAAGAGGGGGAATGGAAAACAGGGAAAAATGGAAAAAAGGAGGGAAAAAAGTGGAAAAAAGGAGGAAAAAGCCCAGCATGAAATGGAAGGAGAGGGGCAGGCAGAGTCCCTGCCAGGTGAGAAACTCTCTGTACCACCCCAAAGTCCCAGATGGCAACTCTGGGTGTCCCAGAGCTCTGAAATGTTTGGAGAAACAAGAATATTCCAAAGAAGGATCACCAGAGGAGCCAGGAAGAAATGAGGAAAGCAAATACTAGTAAAAAAGTTTGGCAAGAGGCAGTGGAAAGAGAGGGGCAGGAAAATCAGAGCTTTGGAATGAAGGGCAGCACAACAAGCTCTGCTCACACATTCCCTCTTTCCTCAGCAAGGAAAATGGGAAAAGGAGCTTTGGGAACCCCCAAATCCTGTGGGATTTGCTGTGGGAATAGGAAAAGGAGATTTGGGGATCCCCAAATCCCCTGGGATTTGCTGTGGGAATGGGAAAAGGAGATTTGGGGATCCCCAAATCCCCTGGGATTTGCTGTGGGAATGGGAAAAGGAGCTTTGGGAACCCCCAAATCCTGTGGGATTTGCTGGTGAAAAGGAATTTTGGGAACCCCAAATCCCCTGGGATTTGCTGGAGGGAATAGGAAAAGCAGATTTGGGGATCCCCAAATTCTCTGGGATTTGCTGGTGAAAAGGAATTTTGGGAACCCCCAAATCTTCTAGGATTTGCTGATGAAAAGGAATTTTGTGAGCCCCCAAATCCTGTGGGATTTGCTCTGGGAACAGGAAAAGGAATTTTGGGAACCCCCAAATCTTGTGGGATTTGCTGGTGAAAAGGAATTTTGGGAACCCCAAAATCCTCTGGGATTTGCTGTGGAAATGGGAAAAGGAGATTTGGGGATCCCCAAATTCTCTGGGATTTGCTGGTGAAAAGGAGTTTTGGGAACCCCAAATCCCCTGGGATTTGCTGATGAAAAGGAATTTTGGGAATCCCAAATCCCCTGGGATTTGTTGGTGAAAAGGAATTTTGGGAACCCCCAAATCCTCTGGGATTTGTTGATGAAAAGGAATTTTGGGAATCCCAAATCCCCTGGGATTTGTTGGTGAAAAGGAATTTTGGGAATCCCCAAGTCCTCTGGGATTTGCTGATGAAAAGGAATTTTGGGAATCCCAAATCCCCTGGGATTTGCTGGTGAAAAGGAATTTTGGGAATCCCAAATCCCCTGGGATTTGTTGGTGAAAAGGAATTTTGGGAACCCCCAAATCCTCTGGGATTTGCTGGTGAAAAGGAATTTTGGGAACCCCCAAATCCTCTGGGATTTGCTGATGAAAAGGAATTTTGGGAATCCCAGATCCTCTGGGATTTGCTGGCCAGAATGATGGACAAACAAATTCCACCTGAAACTTGGGATTCAGGCTTTTCTTTAGGAAATATATTTAATTCAGACAGCATTTAAGAAGAAAACCAACCAAATTCCAACAAAACTCAGATCAAACTTCTTCCTCAGTGCAAAGTGTTGGCCTCACTCCAAATAAATATATTTTACAGATTATTTATACACATTTATGATTTTTTTTTTTTTTACACTCGGGCTGTTTTCCTGCTGCAATTGAGGCTCTGAATCCCTGAATTTTCAGCTGAGAGCAGGACAAAAATCAAGATTAAACCCCCAAAAGATGAAATGAGGCAGATCTTACGTGACCCCAGGGTGCAGGTTGTATTTTTTCTTGCCAAAACGGGTTTGCTGGGCGAAGAAATCGTAACGTTCCGACTTTTTCCACATGTAATAAAAAGCCACACACTCCCCCACGGAGCGAGTCCTCACCTGGGCAGGGCCAAGCACAGCTGGGTCAGCTCCAAAGCAGTTTTCATCCCCAAAAATTCAGGATTTGTAGGAAAAAGTGTCAAATTTTAAGTTAAAGTTGCTCAAATTCTAAGTTAAAGCTGCTTGGAAAAAGGTTCGAAATTTTAAAATTGAGATTTTGGAAATTCTAAGTCAATGCTGCTTGGAAAAGGGACTTGAAATGTTAAAATGGAGATTTTGGAAAAGGGACTTGAAATGTTAAAATGGAGATTTTGGAAAAGGAGCTCCAAATTTTCAAAATTGAGATTTTGGAAATTCTAAGTCAAAGCTGCTTGGAAAGGTGGCTTGAAATTTTAAAATTGAGATTTTTGGAAAAGGGGCTTGAAATTTTATAATTCAGATTTTGAAAAGGGGCTTGAAATTTTAAAATTGAGATTTTGAAAAGGGGCTTGAAATTTTAAAATTCAGATTTTGGAAATTCTAAGTCAAAGCTGCTTGAAATGTTAAAATTGAGATTTTGGAAAAGGGGCTCGAAATTTTAAAATTTTGATTTTGGAAATTCTAAGTTAAAGCTGCTTGGAAATGTGGCTTGAAATTTTAAAATGGAGATTTTGGAAAAGTGGCTTGAAGTTTTAAAATTGAGATTTTTGGAAAAGGGGCTTGAAATTTTCAAATTGAGATTTTGGAAAAGGGGCTTGAAATTTTCAAATTGAGATTTTTGGAAATTCTAAGTCAAAGCTGCTTGGAAAAGGGATTTGTAATTTTAAAATTGATATTTTGGAAAGGGGCTTGAAATGTTAAAATTGAGATTTTGGAAAGGGGCTTGAAATTTTAAAACTTGAGATTTTTGCTTTTGCATTTATAAATTCTGGGCTTTGAGAAACCAATTTGTAAATTTTGGGGTAAAATTCCAAGTGGAAGGATCCCATTTTATGGGATTTTTAAAGTCCTTTCCAAGCCAAACCATTCCAGGATTCTGTGATTTTACAGGAAAAATTAAATTATTTTCTCCTTTTCTTGATGAAGGAGAACATTCAGCCATAATGACTTTGTTTTCAAATGTAAAAAGTGCATTAAAAAAAATTAATTGATAATAAATAAAACAAATAAATAATAAAATAAATAATTAATACTAAAATAAATAGAAAATAAAAATTAACTAATAAAATAAATAATAAATAAAAAATTAATAAAATAAATAATAAATAAATAAATATATAATTAAAAATTGCATTAAAAATTTACCTTATTTGCCTGAATCACGTGGAAATCTTTGCCATAGACTTTCAGTCCTTGTTCAAAGTTCCTGCATTCCTCTTCTGTCCACACAGATAATTCTTCTATAGGAAAATCCAAAATAAAAAGCAAAAAAGATTAAAAAAAAATAAAAATTTGATTTTATAGAACAAGGTTTTGAATGCTGAACTCTGGAAAATCAAAGATTTATTCAGCTCCTTTATTGAGAATTAATTCATTTTGTAATGTCATGTTTTGGAAAATAAAAGGTGAATATGGTCCTTTTTTTAGGATTATTTAACTTTATGTATCAGGGTTTTTAATGTTATATTTTGGAAAATAAAAGGTTCATTTGTTCTTTTTTTTTGGATTATTTCATTTTATATAGCAGGTGTTTTAATGTTATAAAAAAATTTTATTTAGAAAAGAAAATACTAGAAAATATAAATTATTGTAAAGTATTTTATATAATCATAAATTACAATTATAAAAATATTCATAACATAAAAGGTTAATTTGCTCTTTTTTTGGATTATTTAATTTTATATAGCAGGGGTTTTAATCTTATAAAATTATTTATAAAAGAAAATATTAGACAATATAAATTATCGTAAAATATTATAAAATATTTGTAAAAGAAAAGGTGAATTTCCTCCTTTATTGAGAATTATTTAATTTTATGTATCAGGGCCTTTAATGTTATATTTTGCAAATTAAAAGGTTAATTTGCTGGGGTTTTTTTTTGATTACTTAATTTTATATAGTGAGGTTTTAATGTTATAAATTATTCATAAAAGAAAATACTAGAAATAATAAATTATTGTAAAATATTTTATATAATTATAAATTACAATTATAAAAATATTCATAAAATAAAAGGTTAATTTGCTCCTTTATTTAGGATTGTTTCATTTTATATAGCAGGGTTTTTAATGTTATATTTTGGAAAAGAAAATTATAATATTCTCCTTTACTGAGAATTATTTTATTTTATGTAGCAGGGTTTTTAATGTAATTTTTGTAAAATAAAATATTGATTTCCTCCTTGATAGAGAATTATTTTATGTCTCACATTTGTTGCATTCACTTTGATGCCTGGAAGGGAAAAACACAAGAAAATCCCTAAAAAGTTGAGTTGGAAGAAGGAATTTTCAATCTGAAGCTGCTGCTGAATTCTGAGGTATCAAATTTTATCAAATTTTCTATCAAATTTTCTATCAAATCTGAATTTCCACATCTGCCAGTTCCATCCTCCCAGAGAACAATGAGAGATTTAAATGAGGTTGATTTAAATGAGGTGGATTTAAATGAGATTTAACTCAGAATTGAGAATTGAGGAATTCCAGCTGCTTTCCAGCCCTGCTCACCAAATTTGAATTTCCACATCTGCCAGTTCCATCCTCCCAGAGAACAATGAGAGATTTAAATGAGGTTTAACTCAGAATTGAGAATTGAGGAATTCCAGCTCTTTTTAACCAAATCTGAATTTCCACATCTGCCAGTTCCATCCTCCCAGAGAACAAGAGATTTAAATGAGGTTGATTTAAATGAGGTTGATTTAAATGAGATTTAACTCAGAATTGAGAATTGAGGAATTCCAGCTCCTTTTCACCAAATCTGAATTTCCACATCTGCCAGTTCCATCCTCCCAGAGAACAATGAGAGATTTAAATGAGGTTGATTTAAATGAGGTTGATTTAAATGAGGTGGATTTAAATGAGGTGGATTTAAATGAGATTTAACTCAGAATTGAGAATTGAGGAATTCCAGCTCTTTTTAACCAAATTTGAATTTCCACATCTGCCAGTTCCATCCTCCCAAAGAACAATGAGAGATTTAAATGAGGTTGATTTAAATGAGGTTGATTTAAATGAGATTTAACTCAGAATTGAGAATTGAGGAATTCCAGCTCTTTTTAACCAAATCTGAATTTCCACATCTGCCAGTTCCATCCTCCCAGAGAACAATGAGAGATTTAAATGAGGTTGATTTAAATGAGGTTGATTTAAATGAGGTTGATTTAAATGAGATTTAACTCAGAATTGAGAATTGAGGAATTCCAGCTCTTTTTAACCAAATCTGAATTTCCACATCTGCCAGTTCCATCCTCCCAGAGAACAATGAGAGATTTAAATGAGGTTGATTTAAATGAGGTTGATTTAAATGAGGTTGATTTAAATGAGATTTAACTCAGAATTGAGAATTGAGGAATTCCAGCTCTTTTTAACCAAATCTGAATTTCCACATCTGCCAGTTCCATCCTCCCAGAGAACAATGAGAGATTTAAATGAGGTTGATTTAAATGAGGTTGATTTAAATGAGGTTTAACTCAGAATTGAGAATTGAGGAATTCCAGCTGCTTTCCAGCCCTCCTCACCAAATCTGAATTTCCACATCTGCCAGTTCCATCCTCCCAAAGAACAAGAGATTTAAATGAGGTTGATTTAAATGAGGTTGATTTAAATGAGGTTGATTTAAATGAGATTTAACTCAGAATTGAGATTTGAGGAATTCCAGCTGCTTTCCAGCCCTGCTCACCTCTGGCAGCTTTGACATTAAACCTCAGCCTCCTCAAGGATTCCTCAGGATCAAAATTGCACTTCACCAGTTCATAGAGAGCCTGCAGAGAGGAAATTCCACACTTAGCACTCCCAAATTCTGCTGTGCTACACCCACAGAATCCCTGACCCCTCCTGACATGGAAATAAACCTCGGCATGAGCACAGTGTCATTCAGCATCTATTTAGTGTGTCTCAATTTCCAAATCTCTATTTACAGAACCCAGAAAATACCCCAGCAAAGAACTGACACTTTTTCACCCACTACACACATTTGTACAATTAATGGAGGTTTTGTTTTTTTAAATATTTCACCCATTACACACATTTGTAAAACTGATGGAGAGATTTTTTTTATGCTATTTCATTCACTACACACATTTGTACAATTAATGGAGGTTTTACTTTTTTTAAAACTATTTCACCCATTACACACATTTGTACAATTAATGGAGAGATTTTTTTTTTAAACTATTTCACCCACTACACACATTTGTAAAATTGATGGAGGTTTTGCTTTTTTAAAAACTATTTCACCCATTACACACATTTGTACAATTAATGGAGAGATTTTTTTTTTTAAACTATTTCACCCACTACACACATTTGTACAGTTGATGGAGAGATATTTTTTAAAACTATTTCATTCACTACACACATTTCTACAACTGATGGAGTTTTTTTTTTAAACTATTTCACCCACTACACACATTTGTACAACTGATGCAGGATTTTTTTTAAAAACTATTTCTTTCTCTACACACATTTGTAAAACTGATGGAGGTTTTTTTTTAAAAACTTTTTCATCCATTCTATATGTTTGTAAAATTGATGTGTAAGGGGTTTTTTTGGGGTATGAAGAAAAAAAATTAAGTGTGCATTCATCGAGAATTTTATAATTGAAAAATTCTGTACCTGAGAGAATTAATTCTTGCAGATTTATGTCTGAAATAAAAACTGATTTTATTTCTTTTCTATTACACATTTATTTGATAGAAACAACATTAAACCCAAGTTAACAGTTTAATATTCACTGAGAGATAAAATTCACTGGGAGGTAAAAACCTCATCGAGTTTCTATTCCCACAAGGAACAATAAAACCCAATTTTACCTCTGGGAGCAAAATGAAATAAAAAGATGATTAATGCTAGAAATAAGCTCAATGAGTGATTGTTTTCTGTACCTGCTCATTGTCTTTAATGTGGGAGCCCTCAGGAATTGCATCCAGCCCTTTCTCCTCCCCCGTGCGCCTCGAGGCCTCGCTCAGGAATTCTATCACTTTCTCCTCTGCTAAAAAGTCAGGATTCCAGAGCAGCTGGTCATCATTCTCATACACTGCATAAACAACACAAGCAAAGAAAATCATTAGAATGGAATAAAATAATAAAGGTAGTTATTGTCTGTGATCAGCCCTGGGAGATCATTGGAACACGCAGGTAAAACCTCCTGGGTGCAGAGATCCAAAATAATTTGGATTTTGGACTTTGCCTTCAAATCCTGGGCTCTGGATTCTACAACTCATCCTGCAGCTCCAGAATTTTCATCTCCACCTTTTCCAAAGTTTTCACACAGGGAAACCACAATAAAGTGAAATGAATGCGGGCCAAGTGAGATATCCCCTGATTATTTTATTTTGGAAGAGCCAAGCTATGAATTGTAGCAGAATAAAGTGAAATTCTGGCTTTAAAGCAGGAAAAGATCCAGACTTTGTCTGAGGGCTTCAACAACCTGAGAAAGAGCAGCAGGAAAGGAATTTGAAGATTCCAAAAAGAAGCACAGTCAGCAAAGGATGGGGGGAGCTCAGGGGGCTGAAAAAGGATTTTATCATGGAAATAAATTCAAATAAAACCCTAAAAGTGGCAAAGAAAAGGATTAAAAATGTCTTGCAAAGCAAGCAGCTCTGTTTCACCCAGGCCACACTTTGGGAACAGCTCCCAGGAGTTGTTTTCTGGCAGGTTTTTGTTCCAGAGGTTCCAACTCAGCTGATGTTTGGCTGCTCATTCAAGAAAAAAAACAAAAAAACAAAAGGAGTTCTAGGAACCCTCAGAGAATCCTGGAATGGTTTGGGTTGGAAGGGACCTTAAAAATCATCCAATTCCATGGATTCCAAGCCCTGCCCAGCCTGGCCTGGGAATTCCAGGGATCCAGAAGAATCCACAATTTCTCTGGGCAATGAGAGAACTGAGCAGAAACTTGGATTCTAGGAAGGCTCCAGCTTTTGTGGTGGTTATTCAAAACTAAATTACACAAAACTACAAAAAAAATCCATTTTCATTGAGCTGCAGTGTGAGCAAATTCTTAGCAATGGGCTGGATGAGCAGGAAAATTTCCCTTTATGCTTTTATGGGTTTAATCTGGATCTGCATTTTCTGACAGAGCCTCTGCTTGGGATGAAGGGAAAAAAAAATCCACAAAAGCAGAACATTTTATTGCTGATGGAAGAGGTACAAAATGTGAACACCAAAGCTGCTGGGACCACTTTGCCCTTTTTAAAGTGATAATCCAGTTCCAGTTTCTCCATGAGCTGTTTTATTTGCCATAAAAAGAAATCTCCAAGTGAAGAGGTTGTGTGCATCACTAAATGACAATTCTTTTATCAAGAATAAAAATCCCTTTTTTTCCTCTTCCTCCAGCACAGCATGAGCTATAATTTGATGATGGTGGCTCTAATTGGCACTCATTATTAAGATACATGACACCAATCAAATCTTTTCTTTCTCCTAATTAGACATCAACCCCAAACAGCAATAAATAGTCAAATCTCACCTTTTTCATTCTCTTTGTATTTGCAGGTGCCAGCTGGAATTTCAGCTTGAAACATGGAGCCCACCATGATTTCCTGAGTGGGAAGAAAAAGAAGAAGTGAAGCAAACCCTGAGATGTTTTTGTTAGCAAACAGGAACATGAGCACATCTTTTTCTCCTCCCCTCTCAAAACTTTCATTGTTTCAAATCTAAAAATGCAAAATTTGAAACAACTATATGGAAATGGATTTTTTGGACTGGTTAGGGAGGATTTAAAGATTTCTTATTACAAAATTCTCCTATTTATGGGGAAAACCAGAGGACTGAGGTGCTCCACAGAGCTCTGAATACCCAGTAACAGATTAATTAATGAATCATGGAATGTGGCTGAATATTTACCTTTTTCCAGTCTTCTGAGGGAATATAATCTTCATCCTCTTCAGATTCCTCCTCGATTTCACTATCTGCAAGGAATTTGGCAGCCATGGGAGGCCAGAAGAGGCTGGCAGAGCCCCCAGCCCTTATCTCACCCCAGCAGGGCCAGGGACACTTTTGGGGACAAGATTAAAAAAATGACCCACCCACATTTGCAGGAAAAATACAAGCAAGGCAAACTCTGAGAAATTAAAACATAAATAAACACATCCCTAAATTTTGTTACCAAATTCCAATTTCCTTCAGCTTGTAATGATCCCAATTTGTGGGAATATTTTTATTTTTTCAGCTCCTTTTCCACCAGCTCCTGGCTTGGTTGCTGCTGCTCTTTTGCAGGAATTTCAGGTAGGTGTCAGCAGAAGGTGGGAGAAATCTGGGAGTGGGATTTAGGAGCCTGGGATGCACTTCCAGGAGATTATTTGGGATAAGGATTGGCAGGAATTAAGCTCTTTATGACCCAGCCCAGCTGCCTTCCTCAAGGTGCTGCTTTAGAGCAGCATTAAAATTATTTCTACATTAAATGACATTTTATACACAGCTGAGAGCTGTAAAAACCCCCAAGCCTAATGCAAGACACTTGAATTAAATTAATTTTGTGGTTAAAAATAGGAATTCATTGAAGATATTTGCAATCCTCTGCACAGCTACACACTTGGCAATTGCTCATTTAAATTTAAATGTTCCTTGGCAAATTTGGATTTTGTTAATTTAAATTTAAAGGCTCCTTGGCAATTTTGGATTTAAATAAACAGCAAATTAAAAATTTCTACAAAGTTGTAACTAAGAATTATCAAGTGTAAGGTATGGTGAGGAATTTTTTAGTTGTTCAAACCCAGAACAGAAAAAATTCAAACAGCAGCAGGAACTTTCAGTGAATTAAGATGAAATATCTGCTTTGCCAAGCAGCACAAAAGGGTCAGATCCCAGCAGGGGAGATTCCAGGGAAATCAGATTCAGGTGGATGCAAAATCAAATTTTTAAACAAAATAAGAATGAAAATGATCAGTTCAATGCTGGCAACAGAATCAAAAATGGAATTCTTGAAGCAAATTTTTCCTCTTTGTGACCCCTCCTCCATTATTTCAGGGTTAACAGTTCTTGGCCTTTCCCAGATTTTATTGCTTTTCTCTTTCTGAGGTTTATTTGTAGAAAATTTTAAAATCTGGATTTTTTTGTAGGAAATTTTTAGTTGATTTTTCCCTGGAGGAGGATTTTTCCCTCAGAACTCTGAACTCCTTTGGCTGAGGACAGAACCCAAACTCTGGTAAACAACCAATTAATTGTAACCTGGAAAATTTCCATTTTTCCGAAATTGTAACCTGGGAAATTTCAATTTCCAATTCTTTCAATTTTCAACCCTCAGCAGCAGCAGTGCCATGAAGAGGAGACCTGCCTGTTTTTAGGGATGCCAATGCATTTGTGGCACTGGATTTTAACTGGCATTTTTGGACTCACTGGTATCAAAATATTTACAGGAGGGAGATTCCAGGGGAATCAGATTCAGGTGGATGCAAAATCAATTTTTAAACAAAATAAGAATGAAAATGATCAGTTCAATGCTGGCAACAGAATCAAAAATTGAATTCTTGAAGCAAATTTTTCCTCTTTCCCCTCCTCAGTTATTTCAGGGTTAACAGTTCTTGGCCTTTCCCAGACTTTACTACTTTTCTGTTTCTGAGGTTTATTTGTAGAAAATTTTAAAATCTGGATTTTTTGTAGGAAATTTTTAGTTGATTTTTCCCTGGAGGAGGATTTTTCCCTCAGGGCTCTGAGCTCCTTTGGCTGAGCACAGAACCCAAACTTTGGTAAACAACCAACTAATTGTAACCTGGAAAATTTCCATTTTTGAAATTGTAACCTGGGAAATTTCAATTTCCAATTCTTTCAATTTTCAACCCTCAGCAGCAGCAGTGCCATGAAGAGGAGACCTGCCTGTTTTTAGGGATGCCAATGCATTTGTGGCACTGGATTTTAACTGGCATTTTTGGACTCACTGGTATCAAAGTATTTGCAGCGCCGGGGGCGAATCAGCTCCTGGGGGTCTTGGGCAGCCCCAGCTGGGGCTGGGTCATCATTGGAGGACTGGGTCTCATCTTCCTGCCCTGAGGAATCCTTGATGGTCTCCTCCTGTCATAAAATCAAATAAAAATCAATCCTGGAAAAAAATCAGCAGCAGCTCAGTTGTGTCTGGTAGGGAGAAATCTGATTTTAGCAATTTTTTTTGGTCAGGATTAGCAATAGTCAAGGTTAAATCTGTTTTTATTTGTGGTTTGTCCAGGTTGTGCCATCACAAATTTAAATTTTTAACGTGTGAACACATTTTGAGGTTGTTTTTTTAATAGATAAAAGCATAAATTTTTGGGGTTTTTTATTCCTTGTGGTTTCTACTTGATTTAATTTCACTTGATTTTTTACTTTGGTGTTTAAAGCCCTTTCTTAGGAATTTTAAATGAAAAGGGGAGGATTTAGGTGGAAAAAAAACCTTCCATAAAAATCCATGTGAATTCAGTGGTTCAACCCCACAGGAAGTGCACATTGAGTCAAGATTAAAAATCTGAATAAATTCCTTTATCAGAATAAATTCCTTTATCAAAATAAATTCCTTTATCAGAATAAATTCATTTATTCCTTAATTAATAACATTTTAATGTGTGAATATGTTCTGAGGTTATTTTTAGGCAGATTAATTCAGAAATATGAACCCAAATAAATCTTAATCTTGTTTTTTTTTAATCCTCTTGCTTTTTCTTGAATTTCATTTTGCCTGAAATCTTACTTTGGTTTTTAAAGCCTTTTCTTAGGAATTTTAAATGAAAAGGGGAGGATTTAGATGGAAATGGAACCTTCCATAAAAATCCATGTGAATTCAGTGGTTCAGGGCTGGCTCAGAACATTGAGACAAAACCAAAAATTCAAATTTATTTGTAGACAAACCACCTCAAACTACATGAATTATTACAAGCAGAGAAGAAGAAAAATAGAAATATTTTTTTACAGGATTTTTTGTGCTTGCAAGGCTGCTGTGTGTACATTTGGTGTTGCCTGCTGGACACACAGGGCTGTTTGTGGCAGCTTAAAGCAGATTAAAAATAGAATCCAGCCAGGAGCAGGAGGGCAATGGGCTGAGCAGGGAGAGCTGCAGCCAGCCCTGAACGGCCCCACCCCCACAGCTGCTGTGCCCGGGGCTCTGCCTCAGCCAGCACAGCCCAGATGCAACTGGGAGGGACTGGGATGGGCTGGGATGGGCTGGGGAGGGCCTGATCCCAGTGCTGGGATGGACTGGGATGGGCTGGGATGGACTGGGATGGACTGGGATGGACTGGGATGGGCTGGGGAGGGCCTGATCCCAGTGCTGGGATGGACTGGGATGGACTGGGGAGGGCCTGATCCCAGTGCTGGGATGGGCTGGGATGGGCTGGGGAGGGCTTGATCCCAGTGCTGGGATGGACTGGGATGGACTGGGATGGACTGGGATGGGCTGGGATGGGCTGGGGAGGGCCTGATCCCAGTGCTGGGATGGACTGGGATGGGCTGGGGATGGACTGGGATGGACTGGGATGGGCTGGGGAGGGCCTGATCCCAGTGCTGGGATGGACTGGGATGGGCTGGGATGGGTCTGATTCCAGTGCTGGGCTGGGCTGGACTGCAGAGAGTCTGGTCCCAGGGCTGGGATGGGATGGGCTGGGATGGGGAGGGTCTGATCCCAGTGCTGGGATGGACTGGGATGGGCTGGGGGGATGATCCCAGTGCTGGGATGGACTGGGATGGGCTGGGGGCTGATCCCAGTGCTGGGATGGAATAAACTGGGATGGACTGGGATGGGCTGGGGGATGATCCCAGTGCTGGGATGGACTGGGATGGGCTGGGGGGGCTGATCCCAGTGCTGGGATGGAATAAACTGGGATGGACTGGGATGGGCCTGATTCCAGTGCTGGGCTGGGCTGGACTGCAGAGAGTCTGGTCCCAGGGCTGGGATGGGCTGGGGAGGGTCTGATCCCAGTGCAGGGAGTGAATAGACTGGGATGGACTGGGATGGACTGGGGAGGGCCTGATCCCAATGCAGAGCTCAGCTGGGCTGAACTGGGCTGGGATCCCTATGCTCAGGCCTTTTCCCTGAAGGAATTCTCCCAGCAGGAATTCTCCAGCAGGAATTCTCCAGAAGGAATTCTCCCAGCAGGAATTCTCCCAGCAGGAATTCTCCAGAAGGAATTCTAGAGAAGGAATTCTCCCAGCAGGAATTCTCCAGCAGGAATTCTCCAGCAGGAATTCTCCCAGAAGGAATTCTCCAGCAGGAGTTCTCCAGCAGGAATTCTCCAGCAGGAATTCTCCAGAAGGAATTCTCCCAGCAGGAATTCTCCCAGCAGGAATTCTCCAGCAGGAGTTCTCCAGCAGGAATTCTCCAGCAGGAATTCTCCAGAAGGAATTCTCCCAGCAGGAATTCTCCCAGCAGGAATTCTCCCAGCAGGAATTCTCCCAGCAGGAATTCTGCAGCAGGAATTCTCCCAGCAGGAATTCTCCCAGCAGGAATTCTCCAGCAGGAATTCTCCCAGCAGGAATTCTCCAGCAGGAATTCTGCAGCAGGAATTCTCCAGCAGGAATTCTCCAGCAGGAATTCTCCCAGCAGGAATTCTCCAGCAGGAATTCTCCAGCAGGAATTCTCCCAGAAGGAATTCTCCAGCAGGAGTTCTCCAGCAGGAATTCTCCAGAAGGAATTCTCCCAGCAGGAATTCTCCCAGCAGGAATTCTCCCAGCAGGAATTCTGCAGCAGGAATTCTCCAGAAGGAATTCTCCAGCAGGAATTCTCCCAGAAGGAATTCTCCAGCAGGAATTCTGCAGGAATTCTCCCAGAAGGAATTCTCCCAGCAGGAATTGTGCAGCAGGAATTCTCCCAGCAGGAATTCTCCAGCAGGAATTCTCCAGCAGGAATTCTCCCAGCAGGAATTCTGCAGCAGGAATTCTCCAGAAGGAATTCTCCAGCAGGAATTCTCCAGCAGGAATTCTCCAGTAGGAATTCTCCCAGCAGGAATTCTCCAGCAGGAATTCTCCAGCAGGAATTCTGCAGCAGGAATTCTGCAGCAGGAATTCTCCAGCAGGAATTCTCCAGCAGGAATTCTCCCAGCAGGAATTCTGCAGCAGGAATTCTCCAGCAGGAATTCTCCCAGCAGGAATTCTCCCAGCAGGAATTCTGCAGCAGGAATTCTCCAGCAGGAATTCTCCCAGCAGGAATTCTGCAGCAGGAATTCTGCAGCAGGAATTCTCCAGCAGGAATTCTCCAGCAGGAATTCTCCCAGAAGGAATTCTGCAGCAGGAATTCTGCAGCAGGAATTCTCCAGCAGGGATTCTCCCAGCAGGAATTCTCCAGCAGGGATTCTCCAGCAGGAATTCTGCAGCAGGAATTCTCCAGCAGGGATTCTCCAGCAGGAATTCTCCCAGCAGGAATTCTCCAGCAGGGATTCTCCAGCAGGGATTCTCCAGCAGGAATTCTGCAGCAGGAATTCTGCAGCAGGAATTCTCCAGCAGGAATTCTGCAGCAGGAATTCTCCAGCAGGGATTCTCCAGCAGGAATTCTCCAGCAGGAATTCTGCAGCAGGAATTCTCCAGCAGGAATTCTCCAGCAGGAATTCTGCAGCAGGAATTCTGCAGCAGGAATTCTCCCTGCACCCTCCATGCCACAGCAGTTTCTCCCTGTGTGACCCTTCCCTGACCCAGCTAACTCTGGCTGTTCCCTCTGCCCCACAAAGAACAATCTGCTCCACATCTGTCAGGATTCTTTTTTAAAATCAGAAAATTATTTGAAGAGGACACAGAGAAGGAGTTTGAAGATGCTAAGCTCAAAACTAAACATTTGGCAGAGACTTGAAGCATTAGGTTCAGTTAATTCAAGTACAACCAGGCTGGAAAAATGCAATTTAAAAGGCTCAAGCTGGAAAATTTGCAGGATTTCCAAGACCCAGAGGCACATTTAATCCAACCCCACACTTGTGCAGTTTCAATAATCAGCTTTTCTACTCAAAGTAAGTGTTCACTTGGATCTCTGAAGGTGTCTGCAGGCATTTAAAATGTCATTGCTGAAGTTCTGAAGGACAACTCCCATCCCATTGTGCTGCATTTAAACTTCAATTTATTTTAAAAATTGTAAAAATTTCAATTTAAATCCCTATCCATTTGGGATGAGAGAGATGGAAATAAGAGAAATACAGATGGGCAATTAAGAATAAGGTTTATAAAATGACAAATTAGCTCTGCCATGAGCTGGGACACTGAGCAAATCCCAAATTTACAGGTGCACATGAGCTCATTTACCTTGTTCTCCCCACTGCAGCCACTGTTGTCATCATTGTCAACGTCATCCTCATCTTCTCCCTCCTCCTCCTCCTCTTCCTCCTCCTCCTCCTCCTCCTCCTCCTGCAGGGGCACGGTGCCATCGTAGCCATAGCGGCTCAGCAGCTCCTGGATGGGCATGGCACTCTCCTGGGGAGCAAACCACAACGGGGGTCACCTGGGGGATCCACAGGAACTGCTCCACCAGGGGGTCAGGGGCAAATCCAAATAAAACTGGGAATTAGCTGGGGGATCCACAGGATCTGCTCCACCAGGGATAGGGGCAAATCCAAATAAAAACTGGGAATTAACTGGGATACCCACAGGATCTGCTCCACCAGGGATAGGGGCAAATCCAAATAAAAACTGGGAATTAGCTGGGGGATCCACAGGAACTGCTCCACCAGGGATAGGGGCAAATCCAAATAAAAACTGGGAATTAGCTGGAGGGATCCACAGGAACTGCTCCACCAGGGGTCAGGGGAAAATCCAAATAAAACTGGGAATTAGCTGGGGGATCCACAGGAACTGCTCCACCAGGGATAGGGGCAAATCCAAATAAAAACTGGGAATTAACTGGGGGATTCCACAGGAACTGCTCCACCAGGGATAGGGGAAAATCCAAATCAAAACTGGGAATTAGCTGGGGGATCCACAGGAACTGCTCCACCAGGGATAGGGGCAAATCCAAATACAAACTGGGAATTAACTGGAATACCCACAGGAACTGCTCCACCAGGGATAGGGGCAAATCCAAATACAAACTGGGAATTAACTGGAATACCCACAGGAACTGCTCCACCAGGGATAGGGGCAAATCCAAATACAAACTGGGAATTAACTGGAATACCCACAGGAACTGCTCCACCAGGGATCAGGAGCAAATCCAAATAAATCTGGGAATTAGCTGGGGGATCCACAGGAACTGCTCCACCAGGGATAGGGGAAAATCCAAATAAAAACTGGGTATTAGCTGGGGGATTCCACAGGAACTGCTCCACCAGGGATAGGGGCAAATCCAAATAAAAACTGGGAATTAACTGGAATACCCACAGGAACTGCTCCACCAGGGATAGGGGCAAATCCAAATCAATCTGGGTATTAGCTGGGGGATTCCACAGGAACTGCTCCACCAGGGGTCAGGGGAAAATCCAAATAAAAATTGGGAATTAGCTGGGGGATCCACAGGAACTGCTCCACCAGGGATAGGGGCAAATCCAGATCAATCTGGGTATTAGCTGGGGGATTCCACAGGAATTGCTCCACAGCATCACTAAAACACAGGGAGTCACAGGCAAATCCAAATAAAAACTGGGAATTAGCTGGGGGATTCACAGGAACTGCTACACCAGGGATCAGGGACACCTCCCAACCAAAATCTGGGAATTAACTGGGGTTTTCCACAGGAATTGCCCCACAGCATCAAAAAAAAACCCCAAAAAACACAAACACAGGGATCAGGGGCAAATCCAAATAAAAACTGGGAATTAACTGGGGGTATCCCACAGGAATTGCTCCACCAGGGATCAGGGATACCTGATTTTTTTTTAAATTAAAAAGCTGGTCTGCTCTGGAGACATTTCAATTTATACTGTCAGTTCTCATAGAAATTAATTTAAGAATTATTTCATTTTATTAATAAATTTTACTTTATTAATAAAGGCTCCCTAACCTTTATCAATAAAAATACTAATAAATACTATTAATAATTATTTTAAATTAAATTTCACCAATAAATACTATTAATAAAAAACTGCTGGCTCTACAAATTAATCCCTTAATTATTTACTTTTATTTATTTACTTTTAATTCTTTACTTTTAATCCTCAGTTTCCAGGACAATCATCCCTAGGGAGATTTTTCAGAGCAGAAATTTTCAGGGATTATTTAAAAATTCTCTGTTTATGATTTGGAGTTGGCTGCTTGCTCTGAATAGTTTTTGCTTGTATTTAATGCCCATGTTGGCTGATAATCAGATATTTTTAGTTATTGGCTGACCTTAGACTTCCTATCCTAAGGGCCTGCACTGATCTCATTTCTGGAACATCCCAATAATCCCAGTGACAAAAGTGGAGTTGGTTGTGCTCTGGAAAAACAAGGGTGACAGAGGTTACCAGCCCTTAGTAAATGTGCATTTTATTTTATTTTATTTTATTTTTATTTTATTTTATTCTATTTTTATTTTATTCTGATTCTATTCTATTCTATTCTGCTTTATTTTTATTTTATTCTATTTCTATTTCTATTCTATTCCATTCTATTTTTATTTTATTCTGATTTTATTTTATTCTAATTCTATTCTATTCTATTCTGCTTTATTTTTATTTTATTCTATTTCCATTCTATTCCATTCTATTCTATTTTTATTTTATTCTGATTTTATTTTTATTCTAATTCTATTCTATTCTATTCTATTCTGCTTTATTTTTATTTTATTCTATTTCTATTCTATTCCATTCTATTCTATTTTTATTTTATTCTGATTTTATTTTATTCTAATTCTATTCTATTCGACTTTATTTTTATTTTATTTTTATTTTATTTTTATTTTATTTTATTTTAAATCTATTCTATTCTATTCTATTCTATTCTATTCTATTCTATTCTATTCTATTCTATTCTATTCCATTCCATTCCATTCCATTTCCACTCTATTTTATTTTTATTTTATTTTATTTTATTTTATTTTTATTTTATTTTATAGAACTAAGCCATTCTACCTCTTATTCCTTTATCTTTTGGTTAAACTTTACACCCAGCCTGCAAACCCCATGAATTAAATGTTGAATTAAATTAAATTATGTTGTTCATAGTAACTTGAATTAAATGGAATACATCATGTTGTTCACAAGAACATGAATTAAATGTTGAATTAAATGGAATACATCATGCTGTTCACAAGAACATGAATTAAATGTTGAATTAAATGGAATGTATTATGTTGTTCAGTGTAACATGAATTAAATGTTGAATTAAATGAAATACATCATGTTGTTCACAAGAACATGAATTAAATGTTGAATTAAATGAAATATATCATGTTGTTCAGGGTAACATGAAATTAAATGTTGAATTAAATGGAATGCATCATGTTCACAATAACATGAATTAAATGTTGAATTAAATGAAATATATCATGTTATTCACAGTATCATGAATCAAATGTTGAATTAAATGGAATGCATCACGATTTTTGATAAATTCATTCAGCCTTTTCCCCCCCTCTCTTTATTATTTATTTCTGAATGGATTGAGGCTGATTTGTTTTAAATCCCAAACAGAGGGATAATATCAATAATCCTACCCTGTTGAGATCCTCTATCTCAGATCTGAAGTTGGGCTCTCCTTCCATCATCTCCTCCTCCTCTAACGTGCGCTCGTCATCGAAGTCGTGCACCAGCATCTCAGCTGAGGGGTCAAACTCATGGTCATCAGAGGCAGCTGAACCTCCTGGGGAAAACACCACCAACAAGATTTTTAATTCCAGCAGCTACTCACAAATTTGCATTTTTTAGTTGGTTTTTTATGTGATATTCGGAGCAGAATTGTGAGCGAAAATTCAAATTATTTTCCGTCACTCCTTTGTTTTTGTCTTTGTTATTCAGGGAAATTTCCTTTGTGATGAATACTCCAAATAATATTTTTATTATTATTTATTTAGTTCCATCACAGCCTCACAAATTTCCATTTTTTTTGTTGTTTCTTTAGGTGATATTCAAAGAAAAATTATGAGCGAAAATTCAAATTATTGTCCCACGCTCCTTTGTTTTTGCTTTGTTATTCAGGGAAATTTCCTTTGAGGGAAACATTCCCAATAATATTTTTATTATTATTTATTTAGTTCCACCAGCACTCACAAATTTGGATTTTTTTGTTGTTTTATTACGTGATATTCAGAGCAGAACTGTAAGCGAAAATTCAAATTATTTTCCATCACTCGTTTGTTTTTGTCTTGTTATTCAGGGACATTTCCTTTGTGGGGAATACTCCAAATAATATTTTTATTATTATTTATTTAGTTCCATCATCACCTCACAAATTTGGATTTTTTAGTTGTTTCTTTAGGCGATGCTTGAAGAAGAATTGTGAGCGAAAATTCAAATTATTTTCCCTCACTCCTTTGTTTTTGTCTTGTTATTCAGGGAAATTTCCTTTGAGGAAACATTCCAAATAATATTTTTATTATTATTTATTTAATTCTATCATGACCTCAAAAATTTGGATTTTTTTTTGTTGTTTCTTTATGTGATACTTGAAGCAGAATCATGAGCAAAAATTCAAATTATTGTTTCTCACTCCTTTGTTTTTGTCTTGTTATTTAGGGAAATTTCCTTTGTGAGGAATATTCCAAATACTATTTTTATTATTATTTATTTAGTTCCATCATGACCTCACAAATTTGCATTTTTCAGTTGTTTTTATGTGATGCTTGAAGCAGAATTGTGAACAAAAATTCAAATTATTTTCCCTCTCTCCTTTGTTTTTGCCTTGTTATCCAGGGAAATTTCCTTTGTGGGGAACATTCCCAAAAGAATATTTTTAGTTCCAGCAGAGTTGAAAATAAAAATTCATCAAATTAAAACCCCTTTGTTCTTGGGCACCTTCCTCATTGACAACTGCCAAGACAAATTTTAATTTGATTTTTAATTCCAATTTTCCTCAAATTTCCCCCTTTTTCTCCTGATTTTTAATTCATCTTTCCCCCAATTTTTAATCCCAACCCTTTCCCTGGACAATTTAAATTTCTTTATCCAAACTTTGCCCCCACATCAGGGAGGAGTGACTCTAAGGTTTAATTATAAAGCAATTAATTATTTCTCTGAAAGAAATAAAACCTCAAGAGGCAACAACAATCCAGCTGAAGGAACTCCTGGAAAGTTTTTCCACTCATAGGATGCCAAAAAACTTGGAAATTATTTAAAATTATTTAAATTATTTAAAATATTTACCTGGGCTTGAAGACTCAACAGAAGGCTAAAAAAAAAAAAAAGAAAATAAAGTAAATTATTTTTGCTATGTTGAACCTGTATAAATCAAATTATTCAGCTGATACAGAACACATATTTATAAATTATATATATTTTTATATATTTATTATATAGATATACAATATATAAAATATATTTATAAATTATAATTAAATTTATAAATAAAGCAGTAAGTGAAATAATATTTTAGCTCTGATGTAACTCCAGGTATAAATTCCCTGTTCCACAATGCAGGGATATCCCAAATTAGGAGGAATTTTTCTTCCATTCTCCTTCAATTCAGGGACACATTTTTTAAAGGAATCCCAAATCATAATAAGAATTCCTTCAAAAAAAAAATCAATTTAATCTTAATGTCCAATGCAGCCATGAGGAAAAACCAAAAAAAAAAGCAGATTTTTTTTTTTTTGAGATAAAAAAAAATGAGACTTCTCCAATAATCCATTTACCAGAGCCTCTTTTTGGCCCTAAATTTTCTAACCTCCACAAACAATTTTTTAAAAAATAAAATAATAAAAATTTTTAATTAAAAAGCTTTCCCTTGCTTATCCCTTTGCCAATCTTCAGCCTCCTGGGGGGAAATTTGCATCTCAGCTATTCAAAGCTCATTTGTATAATAATAAAAATAAAAATAAAAATAATAATATAATTCCAGCAAATGTTCCCACTCTTTTCAGGCACACAGTAATCAAGTGTTTATTTCCAAGTCAGGAAAATTGAGTTTTCCCTCTGGTGCTCCTGTCACCTCCTGCAAACTCAGATATTGTTTATTGATTCATTAATATGTAATGGTGACCTCAAGGAAAAACTTGGATTTTCTAAAGGATTTTCCTTCTCAATTCAGCCTAGTGATGCAACAAAGCAAAATCTAAAATTGAAAAAAATTCTAGTTTCAAGTTCTTTAATAGCAGCAGCTCTTCAAAGTGAGAAGAGACTTTTTTTTTAGGGAATAATTTCATTTACACGTCTGCCTCCCTTTTGTGGGAGTCTCCAATGTTGAAATGAGCTCAAAATGTGTCCAGAAAAAGGAAAATACAGAGTAGAAACACTGAATTCCATTCCCAGCTCTCCTGGAGCCCCTCAGAATTTCCAGAGAAATTCAAATGAATTGGGTGAACACCACAAACATTTTTGCTGATGGTTGCACAACACCAGGAGAAGTTTTGCTCATCATTACACCCCCCCCAAAAAAATTTCTTTATTTGCAAAGATTATCTTAAACAAATTCCAGAGTCCAGTATTCCTGATCTGGAGCTGAATATCAGCACCAGCCAGCAAGGATTGTTCTTTGTTGGATGTTCTGTTTGCCTGATCAACCTGGATAATTAATAGAATGCAATATGCAATCATTAATACAAATTAAATCTTAATGGGTTTATTGCAGCAATCATGGAAACCAAATAAATTCAAACTGCCCAGGCCAGGAAAAAAGCAATTTTTTTTTTTCATGGAAAGGGCCCAGAACCAGGGGGAGGTGACCCTTGGGGACATGGATTAATGGAGGTGACACTTTGGACATGGATTAATGATGGGATGGGCTCAATGATCTTAAAAAAATCTTTTCCAACCTTAATTCCACCATAAAAAATTATTCCAGAAATGACTCTGCCCTCCCAGGAACAGAGCTGGCTTTAAAGGCCTGAGGAGAATTTATTCTGAGGGATGAAAGATTTTCCTTAGTAAATGATAAATTCTGCAAATACCATCTTAGAACTCCTCTCCAATTAAAATGATTAAAGCTTCAGCTCTGATGTAAGTCCAGGTAGAAATCTCCCTTTCCACAACCCAGGGCTATCCTGTGAGCCCCAGTTTAAGAGAAAGATTCCCATTTGAAGCTGAGCACAAATTCCCTGTTCCTCAATTCAGGAATTTTAGAGGAATCCCAAACCACAATGAAAATTCCTCATGGAATGAAGGAAAAACCATTATTACAGCCATTAAATTGTGTTTTTATTGGGAGCCTCTTACACAAATTAACATTCATTTTACAAAAAAAACATCTTTCCAAAATATTCCTGCTTCCCTGGATAATTTCTGACGTGACAGAGGAGTTTTGGGGAGATTGGAAAGCAGTTTATGGATTTATAAATCACTCTTGATTTTGGGCTAAGCCATGGGGAATTCTGGCTGCACCAAGGGCTCAGCTCCAGCCTGGGAAGGGAAGCTCAGAAGGAAAACCAGGATGTAAAGCAGGGCTAGAGGAGCTCAGGGAGCCAAAATGCAGCTCCAGGAGCAGCCTTGGGTCCCTGCTCCTTCTGCCACACCTGCCCTGATGTGGATTCTGCATCTGCATTTCCTGCTTTCCAGAGCTGCCAGTCCTTTCCTGCTCCTGGTCCCAGCTCCGGGCAGTGCCCCACTGCAGCTCATCTTTATTAATGGCCAGCTGCTGCCCACAGCAGCCCCGAGCTCCTGTGCCAGCCCAGCAGCCCCCCCAGGAGGGCTGGCACCATTTTCCAGCCTCTCCATGACTCCAGCCCAGGCCTCTGCGAGCTGCAAACACGAGTTTGAGGCTGGAGAAGGAGCTGGAAAAGCCTCCAGTGCCAGTCTGGCTGCTCAGAAGGTGAAGGAGCATCCTCTGCTTGAAGAGCTGTCCCAGACAAGCTGCAAGGCTTGCTCAGTCCCAGTTTGTGCCAGGGGACCACAGATGGCTTTGGGGGCATTTAATGATGAAAATTCCCTGGCACTGGTGAGGATTGCATGGCTGTGTTTGCAGATTCTCATGGATGGCACATGGAACAGGAATTCCTGGGAAAAGGCCACCCCTGCTCTTCAGTGCACCTTCATCTGCTGCTCAGCCACTCCCAGGGAAGCACACAGCACTCTGTGGGAACAAAGAGCTGCTACCTACCAAAGGATAACGGGGAGAGAAAAACAGAAGCACAGGGGATACTGACAGTGGCCAGGCAATGCACACTGCAACTGTCCTGAGCTGCACCATCAGCAAGGGCAACACTGCGAGCTCCAAGGAATGAAAAACCTTCCAGGAACTCCTGACTCGTGGACAATGAGGGAAACTCCAGTGATCAAGGATCCCTGCTCACTGAGGAGCTCGTTTGCTAATGCTCCAGAGCAACCTGAAGGAGATCCCAGCTCTGAGGGGAAGGGAACTAACTCCATGTAAAGAGAAAAAAGAGACACTGAGCCCCAAGTCACCTGCACTGCAGGAATGCCACTGTTTTATTCCAGAGATGCTTTCAGGAATCTCAGAAAGGACAGGACTGCCCAAAGTTAGGGACACTTGGCACTTGGCAGCAACAACCAGCCAGAAGATCACATCCTACAGATTTCCAATAAGATATGGAATAGATGGGACAGATCCCATCCCATACACTCCTCAGGTATGGAATAGATGGGACAGATCCCATCCCATACATTCCCTGGATATGGAATAGATGGGACAGATCCCATCCCATACATTCCTCAGGTATGGAATAGATGGGACAGATCCCATCCCATACATTCCCTGGATATGGAATAGATAAGACAGATCCCACCCAATCCATTCCCAGGATATGGAATAGATGGAACATATCCCATCCCATACATTCCTCAGGTATGGAAGAGATGGGACAGATCCCATCCCACACATTCCCAATTGTCTGGATATGGAACAGAAGGACTGAAGTTGCTCAGTCATTGCTCCTTCAGACCCCTGTGTGATGCATGAATGCAGCACAGAAGTGCCAGACATGCAAACACCCACAGCATTCCCCTCAAACATCTCCCTGACTGTGGGATCTGCGTGCTGCCATCATTTGGGATGGAGGTGAGCCCGTCCCACTGAGCTGCACTGTTGATTCAATGCAAGCAGCCTTCCCTTGCAGGCTTTGCTCCAGGAACTGCCAGTGCTGCACGCTGCCAGGACATGGCCAGCCCTTGGAGTGCACTGGGATATTCCCTGAGCTTTCTCTCTTTCCCCTACTGCAAAAACCCCTGAACAGAAGGGACAGGACACAGTTTCACTTCCACCCACAAAACTGTTGTCTTTGCTGACACCTTTCACACTATTTAACATGCCTGATGAATAATGAAACATCTTAAAATTTGCAGAATAATCTGCAGTGTCTACAAGATAAATACACATCCTGTCCAAATTGACTCAGTTATCTTTAATAGCTCTTGAAGTGTTACAGAAAGCAGTTAAAAACTAGAATTAAATTCACTTTATATTGATAGCAATACACCTAACAAGACCATCAACTTGTTCAGCTCTTGAACTCTGCCACAGGAAAATATCCCAAAGTTAAAAAACTCTCCTGTGAGTAGGTCATGAAGAAAAGAACTGGGTAAAATAGGGAATAACATCTTTTATTCCAGAGGGAATGTGTCCCTTTCCATAAGAGGAATGCTACATCCCAGCCTGCCCCTCTCTGTGTGTTGTGTGACAAATTAACTTGTGTTAAAATATTTTAAAAAAGCCACATTTTTAACTTGGGGAGAAAATAGCAACATAGTCAAGCAAGGAAAAAAGAAAAAAACACTTCTGGTCCACTTTTCCAGTTCTGCATGGGAACACTTGCACAGCCCAAAGTGCAGTGACATCCATGGATTTTTACTTTTTTACTTTGGTGGCTACATGAGACAATTCCTGTCCTTGCAGAGGACAAGGACCAAGTGCAGTGTGTGAACTCACAGATGCCAAATGTGAACATCACAGCCTTGAAGCTTCTCCCTCAGCAAAGCTGCCCTGGCTGGGCCATTCCCCTCTGAGCCTCGATCCCTGTACCAAGAGGAGATTTCCACAGTGTTTTTCCTTGGAAGTTTTCAAGACCAGGCTGGAGACAGCCCTGAGCAAGCCTGGAGACCTCAGAGCAGAGAAGGTCTGAGCTCCCTTGCACCCCAAATCATCCCATAATGCTGAGGTTTGAGATTTTTGAGAGCTGTGTGTGTTCAGCCTGGAGAGGAGACCTGAAATGCCATCCCATCCACGGCAGGGACAGCTCCCACCATCCCAGGCTGCTCCAGCCAGGCTTGGGATCCAGGGCCTGCCCTCCCAGCCAGGAATCCTTTCCCACATCCACCCAAACCTCCTCATTTTCAGCTTTTCTGCAGTTCTTGGGGTGCTGAGTCCCAGGCTCTGTCCAGGATCCCACCCCAGAACCACCAGGCAGGGATTTTCCCAAGGGACTGGTGCTCCAGGCTGAGGAAGCTCTGGAGGGATGATGCTCCCTGAAATGCCACCAGGAGAATTTCCCATTCCAAGAGAATCATGGAGCACCACACCACAGGCAATCAACTCCACCTGAAGCACACAATTCCACACTTCCCCATCTCCTATTTATTTTCACTCCAGCATCTTCCTCAACTCCTTGTAATAACCTAAAATACTGGGATTCTATGGAGAGCTTGGATTCCAGCACAAAGCAGCCTCAGTTGCATGGCAGGCACCACAAGGAAACATTCCTATGGACAATTTGTGACGTGAAAGGATTAGGAGGGAAATATTAATGCAGCCTGGGGCTCCTGGCCAGGAAAAAGCTCAAAAAGAAACAACTTTACAACAATTCCAGTCTGCCTAAATCCCTCTGCTGCGTCAGGAAGGACTTGAAGTCCTGACTGGAAGCCCATAAATATCAATGTTTTATCACATGTGAAATATAGCCTCAAAACCCTTCTATTATGACAAAATAACTTTTTTTTCTTTTTTAAGATTAGAAAGCAGAGTGACACTGTATTCCCTGCAATTCCCTTGAGGGATTTTATTCCCTCATCAAGGAAGAAAAAAACCAGAATTCCCAGCTCTCCATACCTCAGTTTGTATTCTACAAACACTGCTGTCCTGGGTTGATGACACAAAAAGCTCCAATTAGTTACAGCTAAGATCAAACCAGGAAAGATATGATTGACTGATGTCAATCCCTGATTTAAATTGTGATTTAATCTATTTTGACCTTGTTCTGTATCCAGGAGCTCCTCAAAAACTCTGACTCAATTTGCAAACACATCAGTGGCTGTGTGAACTTTGCTGCTGCTTCCTACTACACCTTAACCCAATAAAAATGCAAAAAAGTTACTAAGAACAGTTATCAGAGCACATATTCCTTCAGCATTCTGTCCTGAAGCTGTTTCAAGATAGGAATATAAGAAAGCATTGCTCAAAATGTAAAAACAGAATTCAGTGACATTCCCAAAGTTTAAAATTCTTCAGCTGAAAGAAGCAGAACATTGAAGACATAGAAATTTTTTCAGACAATAGGAATTTATAGATGACTTCTTAAAGCCTACAATGCTAATAAACTGATTTTTTGGTTGAAAACAACTAAACTTTCAGAGACTGAAAAACATGAAAGTGCAATCCAAGGAATTAGGTTGACATTTAATTGTCCACTGACATCACAGGAGAGCTCCTGCACAAAGACAGGTCCAGCTTCTTCCTGTACTTTCCCAACACCATAAAATGCCAATCCTGACTTTCAACCCCTCAGAAATTCATTCTGCAGAAGCAAAACTTTGAGTTCTGATTTCAGCAAGTCAGAAAATTGAGGGAACCTCAGAGGTTCTGGGTGTGAACCACAAGGACCTGCTCAGCTGCCTGCTGGAGGTTTGGGACAAACAGGAATTATGATCACTCACATAAGGAATGTGCCAGCCCTTTGCAGGAGGAATTTTCCCAAATATCCAACCTGACCTGCCCTGGCCCAGCTTGATGCTGTTCCTTGGGATCCCAAATCCTCCCTGGCTGTCCCCTCCTGGCAGGGAGCTGTGCAGAGCCAGAAGGATCTGCTGATCCCAGGTTTGCTCCTGCTGATCCCAGAGCTGCTCCTGCTCATCCCAGGGCAGCTCCTGCTCATCCCAGGGCAGCTCCTGCTCATCCCAGAGCTGCTCCTGCTCATCCCAGGGCAGCTCCTGCTCATCCCAGAGCTGCTCCTGCTCATCCCAGAGCTGCTCCTGCTCATCCCAGGGCAGCTCCTGCTCATCCCAGGGCAGCTCCTGCTCATCCCAGGGCAGCTCCTGCTCATCCCAGGGCTGCTCCTGCTCATCCCAGGGCAGCTCCTGCTCATCCCAGAGCTGCTCCTGCTCATCCCAGAGCTGCTCCTGCTCATCCCAGGGCAGCTCCTGCTCATCCCAGAGCTGCTCCTGCTCATCCCAGAGCTGCTCCTGCTCATCCCAGAGCTGCTCCTGCTCATCCCAGGGCATGCTCCTGCTCATCCCAGGGCAGCTCCTGCTCATCCCAGAGCTGCTCCTGCTCATCCCAGAGCTGCTCCTGCTCATCCCAGGTGTGCTCCTGCTCATCCCAGGGCAGCTCCTGCTCATCCCAGAGCTGCTCCTGCTCATCCCAGGGCTGCTCCTGCTCATCCCAGAGCTGCTCCTGCTCATCCCAGAGCTGCTCCTGCTCATCCCAGAGCTGCTCCTGCTCATCCCAGGGCAGCTCCTGCTCATCCCAGGGCAGCTCCTGCTCATCCCAGGGCAGCTCCTGCTCATCCCAGGGCAGCTCCTGCTCATCCCAGAGCTGCTCCTGCTCATCCCAGAGCTGCTCCTGCTCATCCCAGGGCAGCTCCTGCTCATCCCAGAGCTGCTCCTGCTCATCCCAGAGCTGCTCCTGCTCATCCCAGAGCTGCTCCTGCTCATCCCAGGGCTGCTCCTGCTCATCCCAGAGCTGCTCCTGCTCATCCCAGGGCAGCTCCTGCTCATCCCAGAGCTGCTCCTGCTCATCCCAGGGCAGCTCCTGCTCATCCCAGGGCAGCTCCTGCTCATCCCAGAGCTGCTCCTGCTCATCCCAGAGCTGCTCCTGCTCATCCCAGAGCTGCTCCTGCTCATCCCAGAGCTGCTCCTGCTCATCCCAGGGCAGCTCCTGCTCATCCCAGAGCTGCTCCTGCTCATCCCAGGGCAGCTCCTGCTCATCCCAGGGCAGCTCCTGCTCATCCCAGAGCTGCTCCTGCTCATCCCAGGGCAGCTCCTGCTCATCCCAGGGCAGCTCCTGCTCATCCCAGGGCAGCTCCTGCTCATCCCAGGGCAGCTCCTGCTCATCCCAGGGCAGCTCCTGCTCATCCCAGAGCTGCTCCTGCTCATCCCAGAGCTGCTCCTGCTCATCCCAGGTTTGCTCCTGCTCATCCCAGGGCAGCTCCTGCTCATCCCAGGGCAGCTCCTGCTCATCCCAGAGCTGCTCCTGCTCATCCCAGGGCAGCTCCTGCTCATCCCAGGGCAGCTCCTGCTCATCCCAGAGCTGCTCCTGCTCATCCCAGGGCTGCTCCTGCTCATCCCAGGGCAGCTCCTGCTCATCCCAGGGCTCCTGTGGCATCTTTCCCTCCTTGCCCTGCAGGAAACTTTTAGGTTCTCAGCCAGAGATGGAGCAACCCTTGGAAGTTTAGGGCCATCACACAAAAGCAGCATCAGGAGCAGGATCTCCCCTTTGAGGAGCTGTCAGATCACCTCAACCCATAACTAAACCAGCCTGAGGTTAATTCCAAGCTATGCCAACCAAAAATCAGGGACGTTTAGTCCCCAAGGCTCCCACCTCACCTCTGACCACACATGCCCACCCTCTTTCCCACAAAGCAAACCTAATTCACTGAAAAACAACAAAAACCCCCAAACCCTCATATTTTTCCCTTTAGTTTTGCATGCTCAGTATCCTGGCAAGTGCATCCCTTCAGGGAACAAAAGGAACAGCAGGAATTGGGCACTTCTGGAAATTACAGCAGGTATTGAGCTGCCTCTGTTCAACACAAAAGTCTGACCTCAGCTCTTCCAGGTTTGGGATCAGAAGATCTCATTCTCTCACTTACATTTCACTCCAGTGTTATAAAGGCTGAATTAACAAAACCTATTCTCTTTCAGCTGCTAATCAAGCTTTTCAGGCCCAATCTTTTCTTCTCAGGAGGCATTAGAATACTTATTTTGGAGAAAATCTGTGTGTATCAGCATTCCCTCCACCAAAACCACCCTGTAAGCAGCTTAGTGCAGGATATTGTAACAGTCACAAAGCTTCAGCTGATCTTAAGTTAGAGATATTTTCTTTTCAGTTTATGCCTGGAACAAACTTCTGACATGTTGAAATATGAGGAATCACATAAAAGTAAAAAGAACCATAACACAGGTTATTAATCTCAAATTTAATATATATTCAAAATCTTTTTTTTTCTTTGTCTGTCCTGTATTCAAATAGCTTCTGCAAAAGTGAAGCAGCACTTTTGGTGACTTTAGTTTCACTTTCTGGCCTCCAGCCCTGCTTTCTGAAGAGCCTTCCTGTGCAACTACAAGTTTCAGAATCACACTGTGCTTTGAGGGTTTCTGATTCTCTGCAACACAACATTTTAGGATGGTTCCTGAGGGAAGGAGGAGCTCCTGTGCCTCCCTTCAGAACAGCCAGCACAAGGTTTGCTGTTAGAAAATGATGGCAAAGAGGACAGGAACCATCAGACTGACACCTCCCCATCCATATTTTGATCATCTGCAGCTCCTCCAGGCAGTGGCTGACACCAGAGCTGTGAGGAAATGCCATGCTCAGGAGAATTCCCACTCTGTTCCCTAAATTCATAAAATCCTGGAACCCTAAAGCCCATCCAGCTCCAACTCCCTGCCATGAGCAGGGACACAACTGTATCCAGGATGTTGCAACAGGTTAAATCACTGAGAGGATTAATTTGCTCAAATTATTACTGTTTCTCCATGCAGATGCAACAGTTGCCTGGGAATGAACTCCAGGTGCCGCTGCCCCTGAACTCACCCAGGGATGGATCAAACCTCCAACACCTCACACAGGACAAGGAATTCAGCTCCAAAAAAGCAAAGATGAAAATCCCTGTTCCTGCCTGAGACTGACACACAGCAAAGGCCTCACCCATTGAACAACACCCACAGAGGGAGAAGCCAAAGGCGGCAGCTCCACATCCTGCTGGGATTCTCATCCTGGTGGGATTCCCATCCTGGTGGGATTGCCCATGCCAGTGGGATTCCCCATCCTGCTGGGATTGCCATCCTGGTGGGATTGCCCATGCTAGTGGGATTCTCATCCTGCTGGGATTCCCCATCCTAGTGGGATCCCCATCCTGCTGGGATTCCCATCCTGCTGGGATCCCCATCCTGCTGGGATTCCCCATCCTAGTGAGATTCCCCATCCTGCTGGGATTCCCATCCTGCTGGGATTCCCCATCCTGCTGGGATCCCCATCCTGCTGGGATCCCCATCCTGCTGGGATTCCCATCCTGCTGGGATCCCCATCCTGCTGGGATTCCCCATCCTGCTGGGACTCCCCATCCTGCTGGGATTCCCCATCCTGCTGGGATTCCCATCCTGCTGGGATCCCCATCCTGCTGGGATCCCATCCTGCTGGGATTCCCATCCTGCTGGGATCCCCATCCTCCTGGGATTCCCCATCCTGCTGGGATCCCCCTGCCCTGGGCAGCACAAGCCCCCAGCCCTGGGGCTGCCACTGCTGTGACTTGCACGTGAGGACGTGACACGGAGCAGGAAGTGATCACAGCACAGAGCCCGTGGAATACTGGCATTATCACAGGATATTTGGGCTAATCCATGACAAAATGAACCAAAACTCCAGCCAAACATCCCAAATACTCCAATGCCCACAGCAAGGCCCCATTTCTCTCCAGCTCTGTAGAATCCCCACATTTTTTGGGATCAGACCTGTGATTCCCTCTCGAGATACAAAACCACCCAGGCAGGTTCTCAGAACTTCTAAGATTAGCTCAGGACGTGCTGTCCCAACAACAGGAAGACTGCTCCATTAAAGTTTTGTTTTGGGAGGACAAGAGAAACTGATTTAAGGAGAAATCCCCATATATTCAGGAATTTCAAGGGGAGAAGCTTCATGTGTAAAATCGAATTTTGACACTTCCAGCTTGCCCTGGAAGCAGCACCTGTCCCACAAATTTTACTTTTCCAATGTATACTTTTCAAACTGTCATTTCTGACACTTTTGTCAATACTGTTGGAGCAGCAAACAGCCCTGAGATTGGGATCTGGGGATAATTCGAGGAAAACTTAATGGAATATCAATTCATGAGTCCCAATTCCACTCCTAAAAGGGAAAGGATCCTACTGGGATGGGCAAATCCAACCCCCACCAACTCAACACCGCCATAAAGAGGCTTTTTTTTTTTCCATTTCCCCATTATTTCCCTACCATTACCATATCACATCCCCATTCTACCCCACAACACAACTCCCATTATCCCCAGATAACCCCCCACTCCCCGCCAACCCCGGCAGTTCCACGAGAACACTCTCCCTGCCGGGACACCGCGCTACCTTTTAAGCAATTCCCCTTTGTTTTAAAAAAGATATTTCAAGGAAATAAAGCGATGTTTTAGCGTGTAAAAACGGGGAGGCGCCGCGCTCGGTGCCGCCCGCTCCGCTCAGGGGCCTGAAGCGCCCGGGAGGGACCCGAAGGGGCTGAAGGCCGCCGAGGGGGGCGGCCGGGAGCGCCGGTACCCGCGGGCCTCCGCTCCCCGCAACAAACTTGCGGCCCCGCGCAACAAGTTGGCGGGCGGGCCCCCGCCGCTCTCACCTCAGCCATGGTCGCTGGTGTTCCCGGGAAAGGGTCACATCGCCGGCAAGCGCCGCCGGGTCCCGCTGGGAGCGGCGGGAGCGGCGGGGACGGGACCGGGAGCGGCGGCGGGGCGGGAGGGGCGTGGCCGCGTTACGCACGACGTCACCGCGCACCGCGGGAAGCGGGCAGGGCGCGTGCGGCGGCTGTCAGTCAGGGGAGGCCACGCCCGCACCGTCTGTCAGTCAATAGGAAGACACGCCCCTTCGTGTGTAATATAGCGCTGGTTCCACCTGTCAGTCAGCGTGGGGGCCACGCCCCCTTCCCGTCACTTGGGGCTTGACCACGCCCCCGCCTGTCACTCAATGCATAAGCAAGGCTCCATCTGTCACTCCGCCTTACACGTCAATCAAAGCGCTCACCGCTCCCCACCGCCCGCCGCTCAGCGCACAGGCCACGCCCCCGCGCCTGTCACGGAGCCCACAGGCCCCGCCTGTCAGTCAAACCGCAAAGCCACGCCCCCAGCCCGCCGAGGCTGGCGGGCTCATGCCTATATATGTCATTGGGCACAAGCCACGCCCCCTCGCGCGTCACTCAAGTAACAAGCCGCGCCCCCTCGCATGGCAATCACGCGCAGGCCCCGCCCCCTCCGCGCTCACTCCACGCCCCGGCAGCGCTGAGGCTCCCGCTCGCCGCGGCCCCTCACGGTGCCGGGTCCCCTCTCGGTGCCCGGGTCCCCTCACGGTGCCCGGGTCCGCTCACGGTGCCCCGGTCCCCTCACGCTGCCCGGGTCCCCTCACGCTGCCCGGGTCCCCTCACGGTGCCCGGGTTCCCCTCACGGTGCCCGGGTTCCCTCACGGTACCCAGGTCCCTCACGGTGCCCGGTCCCCTCACGATGCCCGGGTCCCCTCCGGCCCCGCAGCATCGCCCGCGGTGCCGGTGCCGCTCCCCTCCCCGGCCCGGCCGCCGTACTCACGCGGGGAGCCGCAGAGGCGCGGGGGGTGTCTCATCGGCAGGGGCTTCCTCGGGGAGCGGGGGCTCTTGCTGGGCGTGAGGCTTTTGGGTGACACAATAACAGCTCTAGGTTAAACATAAAACCCGCAAAACCAGGCGAAATAAACAGAAAAAAGATGCAGAAGCAGCGGTAATTCACCGTGTCTCATTCACCGTGTCCTCCCTGCAGGCGCGGTGCCTCTGCTGCCCGGCTCAGCGCTGTGCCCGGGCTGAAGCGGGGCAGCGCCCGGCGCGCACATCGGGCATGGCGGCCGTGGCTCGGCGAGGACACCGCGGCTGTCACGGCGAGGACACCGCCCTGTGTGAAACGCGCACGCCGAGCCCCTGCGGAGCCGCGCCGCTCAGCCGAGCAGCCGCATCCCCAGCCCTGGCACGCTCCGGCGGGCGGGGCGGCGCTGACGGGGGGTGACTCCCCCGCGGGAAGGCCGGGCCGCGGGCGGGGCGCTGCGCGGGCAGCGCCGCTCCCTCACACGGGGCGGGGGCGGGACCGGCAGCGGGGCCGGGGCGGCCGGCACAGCGCGCGCCGCGCGGGAACCAATCAGCGCCGCCCTTGCAGGCAGCCAATCCCCGCGCGCCGCTCGCTAACCAATCAGCACCGCCCTTGCTGGTAGCCAATCCCCGCGCCTTGCGCGGTAACCAATCAGCGCCTCCTGCTGCCAGCCAATCCTCGAGCGTCGCTCGCTAACCAATCAGCGCCGCTCCTGCTGGCAGCCAATGCCCGCGCGCCGCGCGGTAACCAATCAGCGCCTCCTTGCTGCCAGCCAATCCCTGCGCGTCGCCCGCTAACCAATCAGCGCTGCCCTTGCTTCCAGCAAATCCGCGAGCGCCGCGCAGTAACCAATCAGCGCTGCTCTTGCTTCCAGCAAATCCGCACGCGCCGCTCAGTAACCAATCAGAGCCGCCCTTGCTGGCAGCCAATCCCCGCGCGCCGCTCAGTAACCAATGAGAGCCGCCCTTGCTGGCAGCCAATCCCCACGCGCCGTCTTGGGCGCCGTCGTTATGGTAACGGCGTGACGCCATGCCTGGGCCGCGGCCTCCGCCGTGAGTGAGGCTGCACCGATATTGGAATTAAAATGCTTGAAAATCTTTAAAATACCTGTGAATAGATGTATTATATAGTATTATATGTATTTATGTCACATTTATAATTATAATTTTAATTATAGTTTTAAATGTGATATAATTTTAATTGTATCCATTTTATAATGGATAAAATTCTTATAATAAAATTATAATACGGAATCAATTAGAACTATAATACAGAGTTAGAATACAGGATCAATTATAATTATAATGCAGAATTGTTATATAAATTATTTTAAATTCTAATTATAATTATATAATAATTACATGTATAATTATAATTATAATTATAAAACAGAAAACTTATATATTATAATTATCATACATTATTATTATTATTCAGAATCAATTCTAATCATTTTATTTATCATAATTATAATACAGAATTATTATATTTATTATACTACATAATTCTAATACATTAAATTTATGATTTTTAATTAATATAATAAATTATATTTATTATAATTATAATACAGAATCAATTCTAACAGATCATTAATTATAATTAATGAATGTGAAAAAATCCCTTTGTTATGTATGGATTACACCCCTTAAAATATTTAGCAATGCATAATAAATTATAGTATATAATAAGTTATAGTATGCAATAAATTATATTCTGTAATAAATTATATTCTGTAATAAATTATCTGTAATAAATTATTTTCTGCAATAAATTATATTCTGTAATAATAATTTATACTTAATAAATTACATCAATGGCCAAAATTCTTAATTGGAAATGGTTTACATAAATTAAAATAAAGGGTAACATTTAATGAATTATAACATGCAATAAATTATATTCTTTTATAAATCATAATAAATCAATTGTTAAAAGCTTTTTATTATAAGTGGTTTACATATTTAAATTAATGAGTAGTAGAATATGAATTGTAATATATAATAATATTATGTAATAAATTATATTCTAGAATAAATTATATTCTATAATAAATTATAAGGCATCAGAAATTATAACAAATAGTCAAAAGCCCTTTTTATAAATTGTCTAAATCCTAAACATAAATCCATAATTGGCAATATATAATTAATTATTATGTACAGTAAATTGTAATAAATGGCTGCAGTCCTTTCTTATAAATGGTTTAAATACTTTGAAATAATTATTAACATATAAATATATAAATTAATATATACACTATAGATATATATAAATATATTTATATAAATAAGTATATAAATATAGATTTACCATATATAATATATATAATATATATTTATAAATATATAAGTAAATGTATAAATATATAAATATAAATATATAAAATATATAAATATATAAATATGTAAATATGTAAATATGTAAATATATAAATACATAAATTAAAAATATATATATATATATATATAAAAATTGGTAATATAGAATCAATTATAATATATAGGATATGGTAAAAAATTCTTTATTAGGAGAGATTGATATCCATTAAAATAATTGGTAATATATAATCAATTATAATATATAAAAATGGTGAAAATCCTTTAAAATATTTGGTAATATATAATCAATATAATATTAAAAAATGGTAAAAATTCTTTATTAAAAGAGGTTGATATCCATTAAAATAATTGTTATAAGAAATGGTAAGAATCCTTTCTCATCAATGGTTCACATCCTTTAAAATATTTGGTATTTTAAAATAAATTAGAATATATTAGAAATAGTAAAAATCCTTTATTATAAATGGTCATAAATTGTCAAAATAGTTTAAAATAATTGGTAATATATAATCAATTACAATATGTAAGAAATGGTAAAAATCCCTTATTATAAGAGGTTGATATCCATTTAAAATATTTGGTAATATATAAGAAATTATGAGAATCCTTTATTAGAAATGGTTATAAATGGTGAAAATCCTTAATTGGTGATATATAATAAATTATGTAATAAATGGTAAAAAAACTTTCTTATCAATGGTTTATATCCTTTATATACAATACATAATAAATGAGGATTTACAAAAATAAATTGGGAATTAAATTAGATAAATGATCACACCTTTAGTATTAATTTGCTATTTTATAAAAATCAAGATTTCTAAGTGGTGATTCCAGGGCAAATGGTAAAAATTCTTTCTTAAATATGTTTACATCCCTGAAAATAATTGGTAATATATAATCAATTACAATATGTAAGAAATGGTAAAAATCCTAAATCCTTTATTATATGAGGTTGATATCCAGTAAAATATTTGGTAATATGTAATCAATTATAATATATTAAAAAAATGGTAAAAATACTTTATTAAAAGAGGTTGCTATCCATTAAAATAATTGGTAATATATAAGAAATGGTAAGAATCCTTTCTTATCAATGGTTCACATCCTTTAAAATATTTGGTATTTTAAAATAAATTAGAATATATTAGAAATAGTAAAAAACCTTTATTATAAATGGTCATAAATTGTCAAAATACTTTAAAATATTTGGTAATATATAATCAATTACAATATGTAAGAAATGGTAAAAATCCCTTATTATAAGAGGTTGATATCCATTTAAAATATTTGGTAATATATAAGAAATTATGAGAATCCTTTATTAGAAATGGTTGTAAATGGTGAAAATCCTTAATTGGTGATATATAATAAATTATGTAATAAATGGTAATAAAACTTTATCAATGGTTTCCATCCTTTACATCCCATCCTTATATCCCAATTGGCATATAAATACATAATAAATGAGGATATACAAAAAATAAATTGGGAATGACATTAGATAAATGATCACACCTTTAGTATTAATTTGCTATTTAATAAAAATCAATATTTTCAGTGGTGATTCCAGGGCAGCAGCAGGAGGTGCTGGAGCCACCAAAGGCCCAAATTCCAGGAGAACTTCTGCAGCTTCCCAGGGGAAAGGCAGCAGGAGCAGAGCCCTGCTGGGCAGCCAGGGAGCTGGGCAGGTGAGAGCAGAGGGAAAGGGGGAGAGCAAAATGCACCTGGGGAGGCACCACAGAAATTCTGGGATGGTTGGGAAGGGTGGGGAGAGATCCAAATCTAACTGTGGAATGGATCACAGAAACAAAAAATGGTTGGGAAAGGTGGGGAGAGATCCAAACCTACCTGTGGAATAGATCACAGAAACAAAAAATGGTTGGGAAAGGTGGGGAGAGACCAGATCTACCTGTGGGAGGCACCACAGAAATTCTGGAAACAAAAAATGGTTGGGAAAGGTGGGGAGAGAACAAAATGCACCTGTGGAATGGATCACAGAAACCATGGAATGGTTGGGAAAGGTGAGGAGAGAACAAAATCCATCTGTGGAATGGATCAAAGAATCCAGGGAAAGGTGGGAAGAGCCCAAAATCCATCAGTGGAGGGATCACAGAAACAAAAAATGGTTGGGAAAGGTGGGGAGAGATCCAAATCCATCAGTGGAGGGATCACAGAAATTCTGGAATGATTGGGAAAGGTGAGGAGAGAACAAAATCCATCTGTGGAGGGATCACAGAAACAAAAAATGGTTGGGAAAGGTGGGGAGAGACCAAATCTACCTGTGGAGGGATCACAGAATCCAGGGAAAGGTGGGAAGAGCCCAAAATCCATCCGTGGAGGGATCACAGAAATTCTGGAATGGTTGGGAAGGGTGGGGAGAGAGCAAAATCCATCAGTGGAGGGATCACAGAAATTCTGGAATGGTTGGATTGGGAAAGGTGGGGAGAGCCAAAAATCTACCTGTGGGAGGGATCACAGAAACAAAAAATGGTTGGGAAAGGTGGGGAGAGAACAAAATGCACCTGTGGGAGGGATCACAGAAATTCTGGAATGGTTGGGTTGGGAAAGGGGGGAAAAAGCCCAAATTACCCATGGGAAGAACCAAAAATCCTGGGATGGTTGGGTTGGGAAAGGGGGAAAAAGCCCAAATTACCATTGGGAAGAACCAAAAATCCTGGGATGGTTGGGTTGGGAAAGGGGGAAAAACCCCAAATTACCCATGGGAAGAACCAAAAATCCTGGGATGGTTGGGTTGGGAAATGGGGGAAAAACCCCAAATTACCCATTGGGAAGAACCAAAAATCCTGGGATGGTTGGGTTGCACCTCCAAGCTCATCCCCTGCCCAAGGACAGGGAGTTCCCACCATCCCAGCTGCCCTTGGACACATCCAGGGATGGGGAAGCTCCAATCTGACAATAATTAACATTCCTCATCTGAAATTTGTTATTGGAACAGCTCCTGTACTCACCCAAAATCCAGAATATTCCCCAAACCTACCCTGGGAATCACTTCAGCACCTCACCTTCCTGCACTGACATATTTTAAACACTGTCATGAAAAAGGTGTGTAATTGTTCATCTGATTTATTTGGCTGCTCTGTTAATTGGAGTGGATTAACCAGAATCAATAATGACCCTTGGTGGTGGTCAGGGAATAAATGAGCTGGGAAAGCCACAGGGAGGAGCAGAAGTGGGGCTGGCAGTGGCAGGAATGCAAATTTCCCAAGGAATGGCAGCAGCTGAGCAGGAATGCAAACCCCTCCCAAGTGCCATTCCTTGGGAGGGAGCACAGGGAAATCATCCTGATTAATTCCATTTTTCTTCAGGTTTTTGATGAGGAAGGGAAGAATGTGACACCCCATCCCCTCTTCCAGCCAGGCCCAAATGCTGCTGTAACCAGGCAAGAAAATTTTATCTTAAAGTGGTTTATCTGGTTTAGTGGTGTTTAGTAAGTGCAGACAACCTTTTATGCAAAATTATTAAATATAGAAATTAAATACTGAAATAAAATATTAAAAATATCAGTTCAGCTATCAAAATATTCACAGAATGGCTAGGTTGGAAGAGACCTTCAAGATCAAGCCCAAATATGTTTAACATTATAAGAATTCTCAGCTTTAATAATATTTAAGCAAGTTACCTCTGTGGGATTATGTGCATGCATCTCCAAAAAATGCTCTTGAACAAAAAATTTGGAGTTAAAACTCCTAAGTTATGTTTCACTGCAAAGAAACAGAGTCAGTGGAGTTTGGGCTGACAAACTCAGTGAAGTCATGCAAAGAAGATCAATAATTATTGGTGTTTTAAATGAAAAATCCTGAGCCATGGCATTATCAAAATGCAAGGAATAACTGTAATTATCTCCAATTTATAATTGCAATTGTAAACATTGATTTCTGAGATGAAGATTTTTTTTTGCCACATTTCCCAGGCTGGTTGTTCCAAAGAACAATCCCAGGGGTTGGGATATCAACCAGGAGCAATTATAATAAAAATGACTTAAAAATACAAAGTACCTCCAGAAAATAAACACTTTTTTTCGTTTTTTGAGACAATTTCTGCTTGTTTTTTGTCCCTGAAGGACACACAGAAGCAGCATATCAACAACCAAGCCTGGCTCAGATGAAACAGAACCTCACCAAGACCCAACTTTGAGCTTGTCTGGTAAAGAACACACCCAATATTTACAAATTGAATACATAAAATTATATATTCTGGGATTTGTGAGACCCTGGGACTTCCAGAATTCGTTTTTCTATTAATTTTGTGTTGTTTTGCTGCCCTGGTTTTTGCAGCTGAGCAGGAGGAGGGGGAAGCAGCCCTGACAGAAGCAGAGCTGGAGCAGAGGGTGGATATTGTCCTGTCAGAGACAGACACGCTCTGGATGTTGGATCTGCCAACTGCTCTGGTGTCCACGGAGGCAGAGGAAGCTGGGAGAGTTCTGTGAGTGAGGACTGAGAGTTCTGGGAGTGAGGATTGAGAGTTCTGTGAGTGAGCACTGAGAGTTCTGTGAGTGAGGATTGAGAGCTCTGTGAGTGAGCTCGAGGGTTCTGTGAGTGAGGATTGAGGGCTCTGTGAGTGAGCACTCAGAGCTCTGTGAGTGAGGATTGAGAGCTCTGTGAGTGAGCTCTGAGGGTTCTGTGAGTGAGGATTGAGAGCTCTGTGAGTGAGGATTGAGAGTTCTGAGAGTGAGGATTGAGAGCTCTGTGAGTGAGCACTGAGAGTTCTGTGAGTGAGCACTCAGAGTTCTGTGAGTGAGCTCAGGGTTCTGGGAGTGAGGATTGAGAGTTCTGTGAGTGAGGATTGAGAGTTCTGTGAGTGAGGATTGAGAGTTCTGTGAGTGAGCACTGAGAGCTCTGTGAGTGAGGATTGAGAGTTCTGAGAGTGAGCTCAGGGTTCTGTGAGTGAGGATTGAGAGCTCTGTGAGTGAGCACTCAGAGCTCTGTGAGGATTGAGAGCTCTGTGAGTGAGCTCAGAGTTCTGTGAGTGAGCACTCAGAGCTCTGTGAGTGAGCGCTCAGAGCTCTGTGAGTGAGGACTCAGAGCTCTGTGAGTGAGCACTGAGAGCTCTGTGAGTGAGCACTGAGAGCTCTGTGAGTGAGCACTCAGAGCTCTGTGAGTGAGCACTCAGAGCTTTGTGAGGATTGAGAGTTCTGTGAGTGAGGACTCAGAGCTCTGTGAGTGAGGACTCAGAGCTCTGTGAGTGAGGACTCAGAGCTCTGTGAGTGAGCACTGAGAGCTCTGTGAGTGAGCACTCAGAGCTCTGTGAGTGAGCACTCAGAGCTCTGTGAGGATTGAGAGTTCTGTGAGTGAGCTCAGAGTTCTGTGAGTGAGCTCAGAGTTCTGAGTGAGCACTCAGAGCTCTGTGAGTGAGCTCAGAGCTCTGTGAATGAGCACTCAGAGCTCTGTGAGTGAGCTCAGAGCTCTGTGAGTGAGCACTCAGAGCTCTGTGAGTGAGCTCAGAGCTCTGTGAGGATTGAGAGCTCTGTGAGTGAGCTCAGAGTTCTGTGAGTGAGGATTGAGAGTTCTGTGAGTGAGCACTCACAGCTCTGTGAGGATTGAGAGCTCTGTGAGTGAGCACTCAGAGCTCTGTGAGTGAGCTCAGAGCTCTGTGAGTGAGCTCAGAGTTCTGTGAGTGAGGATTGAGAGCTCTGTGAGTGAGCACTCAGAGCTCTGTGAGCACTGAGAGTTCTGTGAGTGAGCACTCAGAGCTCTGTGAGTGAGCACTGAGAGTTCTGTGAGGATTGAGAGCTCTGTGAGTGAGCACTGAGAGCTCTGTGAGTGAGCACTCAGAGCTCTGTGAGTGAGCTCAGAGTTCTGTGAGTGAGCACTCAGAGCTCTGTGAGTGAGCACTGAGAGCTCTGTGAGCACTGAGAGCTCTGTGAGTGAGCTCAGAGCTCTGTGAGTGAGCACTCAGAGCTCTGTGAGTGAGCTCAGGGTTCTGTGAGTGAGCACTCAGAGCTCTGTGAGTGAGGACTCAGAGCTCTGTGAGGATTGAGAGCTCTGTGAGTGAGCACTCAGAGCTCTGTGAGTGAGCACTCAGAGTTCTATGAGTGAGCACTCAGAGCTCTGTGAGGATTGAGAGCTCTGTGAGTGAGCACTCAGAGCTCTGTGAGTGAGCTCAGAGTTCTGTGAGTGAGCTCAGAGCTCTGTGAGTGAGCACTCAGAGCTCTGTGAGTGAGGACTCAGAGCTCTGTGAGTGAGCTCAGAGCTCTGTGAGTGAGCACTCAGAGCTCTGTGAGTGAGCTCAGAGTTCTGTGAGTGAGCTCAGAGCTCTGTGAGTGAGCACTCAGAGCTCTGTGAGTGAGGACTCAGAGCTCTGTGAGTGAGCTCAGAGCTCTGTGAGTGAGCACTCAGAGCTCTGTGAGTGAGCTCAGAGTTCTGTGAGTGAGCTCAGAGCTCTGTGAGTGAGCACTCAGAGCTCTGTGAGTGAGCACTCAGAGCTCTGTGAGTGAGCACTCAGAGTTCTATGAGTGAGCACTCAGAGCTCTGTGAGGATTGAGAGCTCTGTGAGTGAGCACTCAGAGCTCTGTGAGTGAGCACTCAGAGCTCTGTGAGGATTGAGAGCTCTGTGAGTGAGCACTCAGAGCTCTGTGAGTGAGCACTCAGAGCTCTGTGAGTGAGCACTCAGAACTCTGTGAGTGAGCACTCAGAGTTCTATGAGTGAGGACTCAGAGCTCTGTGAGGATTGAGAGCTCTGTGAGTGAGCACTCAGAGCTCTGTGAGTGAGGACTCAGAGCTCTGTGAGCACTGAGAGCTCTGTGAGTGAGCTCAGAGCTCTGTGAGTGAGCTCAGAGCTCTGTGAGTGAGCACTCAGAGCTCTGTGAGTGAGCACTGAGAGCTCTGTGAGTGAGCACTCAGAGCTCTGTGAGTGAGCACTGAGAGCTCTGTGAGTGAGCTCAGAGCTCTGTGAGTGAGCACTCAGAGCTCTGTGCGGATTGAGAGCTCTGTGAGTGAGCACTCAGAGCTCTGTGAGGATTGAGAGCTCTGTGAGTGAGCACTCAGAGCTCTGTGAGTGAGCACTCAGAGCTCTGTGAGTGAGCACTCAGAACTCTGTGAGTGAGCACTCAGAGCTCTGTGAGTGAGGATTGAGAGCTCTGTGAGTGAGCACTCAGAGCTCTGTGAGTGAGCACTCAGAGCTCTGTGAGGATTGAGAGCTCTGTGAGGGATTTTTGCTTTTTTTGGGTTCTGCTCTCCACATGCCATTCCTGTTTTAGAACAGCATCACAAAGATCAGAGGGAGCTGCTGAATGATGCAAAGGCTGAAATAACATCCAGCAGCCCAAAAAGCAGAAAATTTAGCCACAGAAAAGCCTCTCTTGTTAAAGACACTGAGAACTCCAGGCAGAGTTCTCCCAGGGAGTCACCAGCCAGTGTTTCCTTTGTTTTCCAGGGAGAGGAATAAGATTTATGCAGAGATTTGCAGTGCTAAGGTTGGCAGTGAGTACTTTGAAGAAAAAATGGTGCAAACCATCTCAGGAGCTGCCAAGACCAAGGAAGAGCAATGTGAGACAATCACCACGGCAGACAAAGGTAATCCTGGCAGAAAAGGGATTTTTTACTTCTATCTCGAAGCAGGAGATGTTTCCTCAACTTCCACTTCCAGAGCTTTAAGTTCAGGCAGTCTGGGTTGTGCCCCTCCTAAATCTTGAATTTAGTGCTGGAACACTGAATCCATTGCAATTAAAATGTTGTTAGCACTCCCAGAAATGTTATTTTTGTGTGTAAGAGGCCAACAAAGTGATGGGGAATGCTGTTCCCAACACTTTTCCTTTGTGTTAGTGTCTGTAAAATGAGGGAATAAACCCACAAAGTAGGTAATAATCTGTTTTGAAAAGCTATTTGCCACTTTTTTTGTGTGCCTGGAATATGAACAGGGCTCATTCCAACCCCTGAGTACATCAAGGCCAGTTTTGGGTGGGTGCTGCTCAAGGGGAACCACACCCCAAAAAAAACCCTGATGGAGCTGCAGCAGTCACACAAGAGGAGGAATTTTAAAGTTATTTTATCTGCTTGCATGATTCTTACTAAGCACAGGCAAGCTTTGCTGTAAATTTGCAAAGATAACTCTTAAAAGATGAAATTAAAGCATGAAATCAGAAATAGCAGTTCAAATATCAACATCTTTGGGAGCAGAGCTGGTTCCAAAGCCCCCCAGCCCAGCAGTTGGGGTGTAGGAAGCTCCTTGCAATAATTCACCAAAAACAAGAGCCCTGTGTGAAGGGAAATTCATTCCCAGGGATCATGGTGACTTTCTGGGATTTGGACAACTCACTGGAGGCCTCAGAGACAGAAGCTGCACAGACAGAAGTCACAGCCCCAGCAGGGAAAATCAGCAAATCTCCCTCAGCTGAAGAGCACAGTCAGGCTGTGGCTGCCCCTTCTGCCAGAGGTAACATTTCCCAGTTCTCATCCTCCTAATCCAGAAACATCCTGGGATTTGTGGGAAAAACTCCTGAAAAACAGTCTGGAACCTGCAAGAGAGTTTGCTAAAGGATCCTGGGCAGGGCTGCACTTCTCTGCACACTGCCATCAGAAATTATCTCAAATAAAGATAAATACTCAGGGACAAGGTTTGCTGGTACTCACCTTAAAAAGTGGAAGCAAAAAACTATTTGAGAAAAATTCCAGAAGTATCTGAAAAAGGTAAGAAAATTATACTAAGATAAGATGATAAAATTATAAGAAAAGAAAATTACAGCAAGAAAAAATTCATAGTGAAAGTATTTTTTTGAATCCTCTGCTTTTTGCAAGTGGAGAATTCTTATCCCCTTGATTTTCCTGTGTGAAGTTTTATCACATTCAAAGCATTTCTATCCCATTTATCTCTTATCAGGCAGGATGGGCCTGTTGATCCTCTGATCCTTGTGGATCCATTCCAACCTGGAATTTCCCATAATTGTGTGATTCACCTTCTCCCATGATCATTGCAGAGAGTGCTGAGCCTGCCAGGAGCCCTGAGGAGAAGGAATGCAGTTCAGAAGAGATCTTGACTTCAGCAAACCTGCAGCAGGATTTAGTTGTCATGGAAAGGATTCTCATGGAGAACATTTTTCAACCCAAACTCGCACTTTATCGGCAGATTCCTGTCCTGATAGGTTTGTTCTTGCTCAGTAACCTCTCTCCAGCCAGGAATTCCTCATTTTCCACAGAAATTCCTGTCCTCATAGGTTTGTTCCTTGCTCAGTAACCTCTCTCCAGCCAGGAATTCCTCATTTTCCACAGAAATTCCTGTCCTCATAGGTTTGTTCCTTGCTCAGTAACCTCTCTCCAGCCAGGAATTCCTCATTTTCCACAGAAATTCCTGTCCTGATAGGTTTGTTCCTTGCTCAGTAACCTCTCTCCAGCCAGGAATTCCTCATTTTCCACAGAAATTCCTCACTTTTGGCTGGGTAGCTAAACCCACCTGCAGACCTGGCTCACTCCAGCCCAATCCAGCTGTCTGCTCTGTCCCCAGCCAATTTTAGTCACAGTTTCACAAGTTAGGATGTCTTAATTCCTCAAATCTTAATTTCTATTTTTTTTTCACTACAAAATATCTGCTGAAAAGGCAAATTTTTCTTCTGCTGTGAATATTTAGAGTGGGGTAACATCTACTCAGATTCTACATCTGTGCATTTTAGAACCTGTTGTTGTCTCAGAGACTGAGGAAGAAGCTGAAGAGGATGAGGAGGAAAAGGAAGAGGAGAAGCAGGAGGAAACATCCTTGCCAGACCAGAGCTCAGCAGAAGGTGCAGGTCCCAGCCTGGAGCAGCTCTGGTCATACAGGTGTGATTTAACCAGTGGTCACAGTGTGAGCAGCATGGCTTGGAACAAAGTGAACCCTGTGAGTCCCCAAATCTTCCCTGAGCTGGTCCCAAACTGGGTGGTGGCAATAAACTCCTGATTCTGGGGTGATTTTCTCAGAGGGATCTCAAAGGTGGATCCAATCCCTTGCTGCTTTCATCTACAGGCTGTACTTGGCTTTTTCTATACATCACAGCTTTAATTCTGTTAAATTTCATTTAATTTAACTCCTGATTCTGGAGGGATTCCCTGGGAGGGATCTCAAAGATGGATCCAGTCCCTCACTCTTGCTGCTTTCATCTACAGGCTGCACTTGGCTTTCCCTACACATCACAGCTTTAATTGGCCCAGAATGTCATGAATTGTTCCAGTTTACCCTGAACATCAATGGTCTGTCCTAAAATTGAAATTTAACTCTTGCTGCTAAACTTTATCATCATTGATGGAGTTTATTTGTCTCTAACAAGAACCTCCCAAAAAAGCAGAATTCCTCAAGATTTAAGGATAAGATGCACAGTAACAGCACAGAAGCCAAAGCTCCTTTAATCTGGTCATGTAAAGCTCTGTTTCCCCAACTGAACTCACTTTTTAAACAAAAATAATGGATGGAAAAGAGATAAAAAGCTGCTGAGAAACCAGAAACACAGTGGGAGAAAAAATAAAAACAATTCATACTTTTAGTACCCCAAATCTCCAGATATTAAAAAGTTAGACACATTCAAAGACTTCAGTCTTAGAATACTTAGGGCAAACAATCAGCTACTTTTAAAATGTGAGTTTCACAAATGGCTTGAATGCAAGAAAAAAAAATTAATGGAGCTGAAGGCTAAAGACTTGCTGCTGGTTTTTACTTCTGCCTATGAAAGGAATGAAGGGAATTCACTGGAGTGTGGAAAGCTAAAATCCAGGAGTCTGAGGTGCCCTCTGAAGCTCCTCTTACAGCTAACCCTGAGAGGGAAAATTAGCAGAATTCTTCTGTACTCCACTAAATAAAGCACATTAAAATATGATTTTAGATCCATGTATCTCCAGTTTTGCCTTGACACAAGGGTGCTTTTGGGAATATCCTGCTGAGCTTCAAGTGGGGCTGAGCTGTTGCTGCTGCTCTGTGCTTGCAGGATCTCGTAGCAGTTGGTTACAGAGAGTTTGTTTCTCAGGATCAGAAGAAAGGCCTGGCTTGCTGTTGGTCACTGAAGAACCCCATGGTAACGAGTCCCTTTGTTTGCTTTTCCTGCAATCTGCTTTTCTCTGGACAATTTCTGCTTTATTTGCCTTTTAGCTCCAATTATTTACTCTAACTTCTCACAACACTGTCAACAAAAGAGGAAATTTTATACATGGAACATTTACACCTCTGCAGATGCATCTGAAAAGGGATCCTTTTAAAATCAACCATTAAAAAAACTATTTGCAAATCTCAAAGTGTCCCAGTAAAAAAATTCTGATTGCCATAAATTAAAACATTTCAGTTTGATTTTTACCACAAACTTCTCTTGGCCAAAACTGTATTTGACTAATTTAAACCAGAAAGGCAGAGTCAAATCTTTGAAGCATCTTTGCCACACTAAAAACTCTCATGATTCTCTGCTGTCACCAAAGACATTTTTAGGTGTTTGGTTTGGAGCAGCCCTACCTAACTTATATATTTATCAGTTAATTTTATAATTTTATCAGTTGTAGCAAGAAATACATGGAGCCAGTCAGAATAGGGAGTAATTTGTAGTCACTATCATGAGTTTTGCAGCATTTAGTGCTCAGTGTTAAGAAAAGAGAGGTGACTAATCACCCAGCTCACACCTGTGCTGTGTCTCTCCCCGGGGCAGTGGCCAGAGCGCATTTTCCGCTGCGAGCACGGCGTCACTGCTGTGGATTTTTCCCTGGCCAGCCCAAACCTCCTGGCAGTGGGGATGGCCAATGGCTGCGTGGCCATCTACGACGTGCGGAGCCGCAGGGACGCCGCGCTGCTGGACAGCAGGTCAGTGTGGAAGATGTTACTTCCCCCAAAATGTGCCCCTGGGATTCTATCCCCTGGAACAAAGGAGTTCCTTGAAACAGGACCCCTTTTCCTTATGGAAATTCCTGTTATCTCTTAAGATTTCTATTGGTTCTTAAAGTTACAAGATGATTGGTTCTTTTCTTACTTAGAATTTTAAGGTAATTGGTTAGTTTGTAATTTGTAGTTTTTATTGGTTAGAAGTTCAATCCTCTAGAAACCTATAAAAACCCTTTGTTGTCTGATGTAACTAGACCGTTGTTAGCAATTCCCTTCGAAGAAATAAAGTTATCTTAGGAACTTTTGCAACATGATCTCAGCCTTTGTTCTTTCACTAGTGAGTAGCTGCGGGCTCTGCAGCCTGAGTTCTGAGCTAGCTGGACTCGAGGGAGCAACCCTGGGGTTGGAAAGCACCCAACCCAAAAACAGCTACAGGTCAGCCTGCAGCTCCCTCCTCTGAGCAGGCAGACTTTGCAAAGGGCCACCAAAGGAGTGTCACTGCCTCACCCTTCAAGGAATTGCAGATTTTTACCCTCAGCTGTCCCCATTCCATGTCCTAATATAATGGTTTTGAAAGCAAAACCAGTGGGAGACTCCAAGTCAAAAATACAATTTAAAGGGAAAAAAGAGAAAAAATAGCTGCAATAGTAGAAAAGAAAAATCACTGCCAGAGTCAGAATACAACCTGACACCCCACTAGTCAGGGTGGTGGTAGTGCAGATGGAGTGCTCTTGTTGAAGCAGTGATCCTGTAGAAAGGTCTGGTAGCTCTTGTCCTCTGGAATCCAGTGGGTAAAGAAGGTGCCTTGGTGTTCCAAATCTCAGTTTTTATCTTGGTAGGAAAGGCTTGGCTCCTCCCCCTGGCTGGAGCATCTCCCAGTGGGATGATGGAATTTTATCAGTCATGCACTGGAACTCCATGGCCCATTAACAGGAGATATTCCCACAGAGAGAAGGATCACTGTCACACCCTGTTTTTAACAATGGCCCATTAACTGGAGGGAGGATGGGCTGTGGGAAAGATAAAGAGGATTGCCCAGCTGGTTTAAAGATGGCCCATTAGCAGGAGATATCTCCCGTGGAGATAAGGGTCACTGCCACACCCTGGTTTTTAACAGCTGGCCCATTAACAGGAAATATCTCCCACAGAGATATGGATCACTGCCACACCTGGTTTATAACAGCTGGCCCATTAACAGGAGATATCCCCCACAGAGACAAGGATCACTGCCCCAGCTGGTTTAACAGATGGTGATAGAATATAAACTTTTGGGCACATCTTTACATTGTAACCTAGGACACCTAGCTAGCACAATCCAAATCCTTATGGGAGAGCAGTGGGAGCTTTTGGTGCTTTCTCTCTGATCCCTCTTGCCAAAAATGGAGAGAACATCAGAGGAAGTGAGGGGTGAGCAGGAACGAAGAAGGAAATGAGAGAGGGGATGGGTGGAGGTTGAGGGAAGCAGCTGCCCCAAGGGCAGCTCCCCAGGCCTCAGGCACTCTCCTACAAGGTGCAGACTGATTTCATGGTGCAAGCACATAAACAGTGCCCTGAAACAAATTATCAAACATGTTTAATAAAGGAAACATTTTCCTGGAGAAAACAACCAATGTTCAGACCATTTGTTTAAAAGAAAAGCTAAACATTTCTGCTATAGGACTTAACACTCATTATGAAGTGGAAGCTTAATTACTTTTCAAACATGTTGTCTTGTCTTTGCTGATCTATGATTTACCACATGTGGTTTTTTTTGTCCCAGTGCATCCCTAAATAAGCACAAAGGTCCTGTGTGGCAGCTGAGGTGGGTGGAACAGGACAGAGGTGACAAAAAAGAGAGACTGATGTGTATCTCAGGAGATGGGAGAATGACCCAGTGGTTCATCCAGCAAAGGCTGGATTGCTTTGGTGAGCACCTGAAACTGCTCCCTTTGATTCCTGCTGACATTCTTTCCACCACTTATCCCACAAAACATTGCAGAGCTGCTGGGCATCCCACAGCAGCACGAGTTCCTCACACCTGTTTGCCAAAACCTCCTGCTCTTCACACAGATGTGATGAAAATCAAGCGAACACAAAGTGCGAAGAAAAAAATACCAGGTGAGAGAGAAAGGAAAAGTGAAGGTCCCATATCACAAGAGGCAGCTGGAATGTGCTTCGACTTCCATCCAGAGGTAGGCTCAGAAAGCCCATCCTGGCTGAAGTACTAGCCAGAAAATCTCTGTAGCAGAGGTGGGATGCTCAGCTGGAGCTGCTTTAATGGGAGCTGGCCAGGGACTTTGGCACTGCTATTTAAATCACATTCATTTTGAAATAAATTGTTTTCTAGCTACTAAGATTTACCCCAAATGAAATGGTAAAACAAGCCCTGTTCTCCTGATGCCTAAAGAGAGGCTGCCTGGGACAGAGGCTGGGCAGAGTCAAAGGAATAAAGCAGGGATTTATTAAAAGCCCTTCCAAGGATTCACCTTGACACAAGAGCCTGACCATGCCTACAACCAAGATGGACCCAAGTCATGAATTTTCACACTTTTTTAAAATTCTGTTCCATTTCCATCTTGGGGTTCACTGTCCAATCCCAGCTCCAGGTTCTGCAGTCCCACCCTCACAGATTCTCTCCTCAATTTGCTGCTGTTTGCACTTTTTGGGACTGAAGCTGCAGCGTGTCCTTGGTTCTGGGGCTGGAACAGGATTGTTGTGTGTGACTGAGCTGGGAGGAGAACTTGTAACACTTTGTATGAAGTTCAGAATTACACACCAATGCAGTGCAGAGTCTGGAAATTATGAAAGCTCAAATTTAAGGCATCACTCCCAGCCGCGTTACTCACATTTCCTTGGGGCAGTTCCCCTCTGAGTGATGGCGAAGCCTGGGAGAATTTGTTCAACACCTCCCACTTCCAGGACTCAGCTGAGCTTCTCTTCAGCCAGCTGAGTACTTCCTCCACAGAGCACTCGAAGAATTCCTGCCTTTTCCACGTGGATTGCTGAAAATCCAAGACTTTCAGGAGTCAAACCCCAGCACACTGTTGGAGAACTCCCCCACCAAATGTGCAGCATTGTGGTTCCACTTCACTCACCACTCACAGGAGCTCCTCCTTGGCTCTCAACTCCTCCAGCCCTGGATGATTTCTGCAGGAGTGATCAATTTAACCAACCTAGGCTGCTTTTCCCTTTCTTGCAGGATACTGATGTTTTTCTTGCTGGAACAGAAGAGGGCCACATCCACTGCTGCTCTTGCTCAGGCAAGGGGCAGATTCTGGGGACATACAGAGGCCATAAGGTGAGTGACACACTAAACAAGGACAGCAGGAACTGCTCAGTTAAAAAATGTAGTGAAGATCTGCAACAAAAGAAACCTCAACTCTTTCTCTGATATTAGGAATTAATTCCCATAGCATAAAGCATCACAGTCTTACAGGATTACTTTCTACACTGTCAGGAGTTTTTTCAAGTCATTTCTTCAAACTGGTACTATAAACTGTTTGAAAGCTTCAGTTCTGGCTTTATTTTAAGACAGCAATCAGAAATCTGATTGTCCTGTATAGTTAAACAGTCTTACCTGTGGGAGGAAGGCTGGGCAGCTCTAGAATAGATTCTGCAGCTGTACAGCAACACCAAATTCTGTTTTATCTCCAAACAGGGCCCTGTGTACAAAGTTGCCTGGAATCCCTCCAGCACAGACACTTTCCTCAGCTGCTCTGCAGACTGGAGCATCCTTTTGTGGCACCGGGACTCCCACACCCCCCTTCTAACCTTCACTTCTGTCACAGCTTTTGTTCACGACATCAAGTGGGCTCCACAATCAGCCTTCATCTTCGCAGCAGTCAACGAGAGGAGGGTGGAGATTTGGGATCTGAGCGTCAGCATGTGAGTAATGAGGACTCTGAAATCTCTTTGTCACACATTGTGACCTCATCAGTGCTTTTATCAGATCATTACAGCTCCACATTCTGCTTGCTCAAACCATTGCATTTTGAAATACTCCTTGTGCAGATGGTGGTTACCAGAGATTTGGGGTTAGAAGAGGAGGAGCTGGATGCCTCAGGGAGCTGATAAAGTATAAAACTGCCCTTTTTTCTGCAGAAATCGTGTCAGTTAGGAGGAAAAGTAACAACACTGATCTGCTTTGGTAAAGATTGGTCTGAAGTTGAGATGGCTCAGTTACCTGTGACCTTGTCCAGCTGCTCTGGTTTTGTGTTACTGACAGGGTGAAGTCCTGGGGGACCCAGAGCCCTGCCACATCCTGCAAATTATTCATCTAATAAAAATATTAACCACCACTCTCCAGGTTAGCACAGATTTTAGGCAAGCAGGATTATCTTAGTTAACAGCAACTGGGATTTTTTCTTCTGGCAGAGCCCAAACCAAACACTGCCTCACTCCCCAGTTTTTGAGATAACCTAGAGCACAGAGAGTGAAATGTGCAGCTGATAAATGCATGGTACCCATTAACTGTCGGGTTGCAGCTTCCAGCCCGTGCTCTCCTGTGCTGCCAGCCCTGAAGGGAACCTCAGCTCCCTCCTGTTTGCCAGGAATGCCGAGTGCCTGCTCCTGGGGGACAGCTGCGGCCAGGTGGGGGTGTGGCAGCTGCACAACCTGGCTGTCCCCAGCACCGAGCAGGTAAGAGCTCAGAGCTTCCTCTGCAAGGCAATTCTGGGAAACACCCAGCTGGGGAGCACTGGGATAGGTGGGATCACAGTTCCAGCAGCAGGTTAAACGGTGGTGGCTGCTGCTCTCCTGCTGCAACACCACTGGAAATTAATTTCCTTTATAAACCAGAGAAATGTTTGCATGCTGCCAAATGTCACAGCACAATGCAACCCAAGTGCTGTTTTCCAGCATTACCAGAATTCCAAAGAAGAATCAGCTCCTTTTCCTCTTGTTTTCCAGCTTGGTTCCTTGTGTGACATTGTTGCTCCTGCTGGAGCTGTTTAGCAGGAGCTGATATCCCTTCTCCTTCAGGAAACACTGTAGTATGAACATAGACTGGTTATCCTTTTGTAATCAATAAAGTTTCTCTTTGAAGCCACACTGCTTAGAAACTTCTTTCAAATCTCTCGATTTCCTCCTGGAAGTCTCAGTGCATGAACAGTGTTCATGGATGGTCCTTTCTGGAATCCTGATCATGGAAAGCTCTCTGTGTCTTTTCTCCTTTACCCCTTTCTGCTTTTCCCCCAAAGTCCTTTCCCCCAGGGTTGAAAGCAGGCAGTGTTTGGCTGCCTAGGCTGGCTTTTTGGGGGAGCAGAGCAGAAGAAACAGAAAAAAATAGCCAGCTGGGAGATTTCCTGCCCCCAGGAAATAGGGAGCATCTCCAGAGGAGTGATGAAGCACAAGTTGTAGCCCTGCTGCTGAGCACATTACATATGGAAAAGTGTATTTTATAGATCCAGAACATCCAGCCTCTCTCATTATCCTGACAATAAACACCCAGCACTCAAACACAGCACTGAATTAAGGATCATTTGTGCTGCATTAACATCCACTTCCTTCTGTGTGCTGCACACCTGACAGGGGACATGCAAACTTCCCCCTGACATAAAATTCATCTTGGTGTGTTTCAAAGAAAGGCACTCGTTAAGGTGAATCATTTGTTAATCATTATTATAAATCTGACCAAAATACACCCTATATTTTCCATTCATGCCCATGACTGTTTGCTTACTGCTAAAAAGCAAGCTTTCTGTAACACATCATAACCCACCCTGCAGACAGTGAAAATTAATTACCTGTAACATTATGGTGCTGGAAAATCCTTGTGGTGCTAGGAAGGGCTCAAGATCTCCAAAGTTCCTCATGTATTTTGTCCTTAAACATGGAATTTCTGACCATATAATTGAGAAATTTCCTCCCCTGGAGGCATTTTATTGCAAAGATTTTTTTATAGAAATGTAAATACAATGTTAGGAACCAGTAACTCAGAACCAAGCTCTCCTCCCAGAGCAGACTCAGCTCCATGTGCTGTAGGATCATGTCCTATCTCTTGGCACACTGGGAATCCTGGCTGGGATACCAATATCTGCCCCAAACCCCCTCTGGGGTGGATTTCCTCAGCAAAGTTTTCCCCACAAGCATCCACAGTTAGCAGTAAACAGGGTGGGGGAATGAAGAGGTGCACACAGACACCATGGCAAGGAGTTAATTCCATTTTTCTTTGGGATCACCAACACAAAAAGACCCCAGTCAGGATGGGATCAGGGAACACAGACACCAAACCCATGAAGCACAAACCATGTCATAAACACCCTCCTGTTCTGGCAGAGCACACATGGACTGCCCCCACCTAAGCCATACCCCATAAACGTGTCACACCTCAGGTGTTCCCAGTAAAGACTTCAGAAATCTTTAATACCTGCCTGACATCCCAAAGCACTTCAAACATGACCAGAAACAAGCAGTTTATTTGTTTTTAGCAAACATTGCCACCCTCAGAGTGAGCTGCTACCCAGTGGAGTGGACAGACCTGCAGTATAAATGGGAAGGTTCCAGCAGAATTCCCCACTTGATCCCTCCTGCCCTGCCCACAGCCAGCTGGGGAGCACCAGGCTGGCAGCATGAGGGGCACGGTGCTGGCCCTGGGCTGCCTGCTTCTCCTGCTGCTGGCACAGCAAGGGCAGGGGGAAGGGAGCAAGGTGAGGCTCTGCGGGAGAGATTTCATCCGAGCCGTGGTGTTCACCTGCGGCGGCTCCCGCTGGAAAAGGGACCTCAGGCAGCAGCAGCAGCTGCAGGGTGAGTACCAACCCCCAGCCAGGCTCCTCCCTGCCTGCTGCAGCCACACCCCAGGGCATCCCAGGGCATCCCAGGGCATCCCAGGGCACTGGCAAGCTGCACATCCCCTGCTCCCCTCAATTCCCTGCACCACACTCCCTGCTGGGAGGCAGCTGCAGCTCCTCACCTCCCCTCTCCTTGCACCTTCCTGGGTCATTCTGCTAAAGAAAAATAACTTAGCTCACCTGAGGAACAGGATCCAAGGCAAGGCTGCCACTGAAAATCTCTCTGCCACCACATCTCAAGTGGCAGTGACAAGTTTTGCTGAAGTCAGTGCATCTTACTGCAGTCTTCACTTTCCCCACTAGAAACCAGAAACTTTATGAAATTTGTCATTAAGGCATGCTGAATATCTGCTCTGCAATTTAATGCTTTTCTGTATATTTATGCTTATTAGCAGATTTTTTTGATATGAGAAAATTTTGATTCGACAGCCAGGAAATTCAACCATTACACGCCCAGCTAGAAATCTGTACTCTGACAGATTAAAATAAATAGAGAAAAATAGAAACAGAGAAAAAGAAAAATAGAAACAGAGAAAAAGAAAATAACTGAGGTAGATGAGAGCAATAGAAGCTTTCTGCACTTGCCACATCTGCATTTTTGGAAAATTCTCTTGTAGCAGCAGCTTTAAACAAATACAAAAGTGGTAATATGGGCAACAACAGCCAAAATCTGTTGAAGAAACTTGCTTTTAAAGTGAGAACTACTACACTCTCAGAGACTGCTCAAGGCCCAGCTGTACTGAGGTGTTTCAACTGCAGCTGGATGGTATTTTCTGTAGGAACACCCAGAATTTTGGGGTACCTGATGCTTTAATGCAACACCTGCAGTTCAGGAACACCCCAGGTCCAGCTTAACGTGCTGGTCAAGAGCCTCTGACACATCAAATCCCAGTTTTTCCTGGAGAAGCAAATATATCAAGGTGAGACTGAGAGCAACACAGGACACTCCTCAATATAAATCCCTAAACTACTGAGTTTCACCACTTTGATCACAGACTGTTCCTCACAGTGGTGTGGTGCCCACATCAGAGGGTAACACTCAGCTCCCTGGCTGCAGCTTGGTCTCTCTTTCTAGTTAAGATAAAATGCATTAATTACTCATTTTTCAACTTCTAGCTTCTCATTTTCCTGTGACAGAGAGTGAACACCCCCAGCATTTCCCACACGAGGGCGAGGGTGACGCTGACTCCTCATCACAGCCAGAGCTGAGGCTGGGGATCCACAGCAAAGAACCCCAGGATGTCAAACCTGAGCAAGACCTGCAAAGCAGCAGCAAAGTCTCTGTGCTAAGCAAACGTGAGGCAGCTGATCTGCTGGCCACATCCTGCTGCAACCTGGGCTGCAGCAGGAGAGAGATCAGCTCCCTGTGCTGAAATGCAGTGCCACAGCTCCCAAGATTAAAATAATCATGACATGAACCACAGCTCTTCCAGTTGTGTTCTTTAATTGCAGCTTTTGGGTGTTAAAATGTCACAGTGCACACCAGCAACTGGCTTCAGGTTGTCTGCACTTCACAGTGGGTTAAACTTTGAGTCATGAGCACATGAAGTGTTTCTTCCCAACTAACTACTGTCCTGGTTCTAGCTTTGCATCTAAAATGTAATAAAATAAGCAATTTGTGATAGGTTTGTTCTCTGAGTTAGGGAAAATCTAACAGCAGGTTTCAGCTGGGAAATAGGGGCAGCAAAAGGTCTGGTTTCAGATTCAGAGCAAGGTTAGTGGGGAATAGCAGCACCAGGAGAGACTTGGGACCATTAGCACCAGGCAGGTAAAACCCATGGTTTATTTCGTGCTCCAGATGCTTCCAGCAATGTTCCCTGGAGGAGAAAAGGGAAAACTTCAGCAACTGGCTTCAGGTTGTCTGCATTTCACAGTGTTTACAGTGGGTTAAACTTTGAGTCATGAGCACATGAAGTGTTTCTTCCCAACTAACCACTGTCCTGGTTCTAGCTTTGCATCTAAAATGTAATAAAATAAGCAATTTGTGATAGGTTTGTTCTCTGAGTTAGGAAAATCTAACAGCAGGTTTCAGCTGGGAAATAGGGGCAGCAAAAGGTCTGGTTTCAGATTCAGAGCAAGGTTAGTGAGGAATAGCAGGGCTAGGAGAGACTTGGGACCATCAGCACCAGCCCCAAAACCAGGCAGGCAAAACCCAGGGTTTATTTCCTGCTCCAGATGCTTCCAGCAATGTTCCCTGGAGGAGAACAGGGAAAACTTCAGCAACTGGCTTCAGGTTGTCTGCATTTCACAGTGTTTACAGTGGGTTAAACTTTGAGTCATGAGCACATGAAGTGTTTCTTCCCAACTAACTACTGTCCTGGTTTTAGCTTTGCATCTAAAATGTAATAAAATAAGCAATTTGTGAAAGGTTTGTTCTCTGAGTTAGGAAAATCTAACAGCAGGTTTCAGCTGGGAAATAGGGGCAGCAAAAGGTCTGGTTTCAGATTTACAGCAAGGTTAGTGGGAATAGCAGGACCAGGAGAGACTTGGGACCATCAGCACCAGGCAGGCAAAACCCATGGTTTATTTCCTGCTCCAGATGCTTCCAGCAATGTTCCCTGGAGGAGAACAGGGAAAACTTTACTTACAGGGAATATTCTGAAAATATCTCCCCTCCAGGCCAAGTGCTGAAAGCAGCAATCAGCTGCAAAACTGTGCTATGGAAAGAGAAAGCCACTTCCCAGAGAAAACTCATCCAAAGCAGGTGAGAGTACCTTGGTCCCTCACAGATCTTTTCAACAACAGAGACAGGAAGAGCTAGGCTGAATATTCACCCTGCTGCTGCTCAACTCCACTACCTCCCTATTCAAAATACACACTGCAGACACTTGCCACAGCAAACAGTGAGGTGCTTTTGAACACCTGGGAGGAAAATGTGTCACCCTTGGGATGCCAGAGGCACCTGCTGCTGATCTGCAGGCTCTGCTCACCCAGCTGCCCCACGTGTGCCACCACCACCACCTTGCACCTGGGCACTGCCAGCTTTGATCCGTGCCTTGACAGCCTGCAGAGAAAAACAAACATGTGCTCAAAAATGGGGATGGATTTACAGCAGGGCAAGGGGGAATTGAGCTGACAAGAGGGCAGGGATGGATGGGATACTGGAAGGAATTGTGCCAGGGGAGGCCCTAGGAGTTGCTCACAGCTGTGGCTGTCACATCCCTGGAAGGCTCCAAGGCCAGGCTGGAGCAGCCCGGGACAGTTTAAGGTGTCCCTGCCATGGCAGGGGTGAGGCTGGGTGAGCCTTGAGCTCCCTCCCCACCCAAACCAGCCTGTAAATCTATTAATTAACTCCTAGATGTCTGCACCCCCTCTGAGCAACCCTGGCCAGCACCTTGACAGCCACCCCCAGCCTTTACCTCACACTTTATTGGCATTTTGGGGGGATATTTAAGGCATGAGGACAAATCTGCCACCTCAGTGATGCCCCTGGCCACTCCCAGCCCTCACCTCACACTTTATGGTAATTTATGGGGGATCTTTCAGGTATGAGGACGAATGTTCCACCTCAGCCATATCCTTGGCTACCCCCAACCTTCACCTCAAACTTTATCAGCATTTTGGGGGATATTAGGGGCATGAATGTCCCTCTTTGTTGATGTCCCTGGCTGCCCCTATCCTTCACCTCACACTTTATCAGTATTTGGGGGATATTAGAGCCACGAATGTCCCACCTGGGTGATATCCCCGGCCATCCCTATCCTTTATCTCACACTTTATCAGTATTTTGGGGGATACTAGAGGCACGAGTGTCCCACCTGGGCGATGTCCCTGGCCGCTCCTATCCTTCACCTCACACTTTATCAGTATTTGGGGGATATTAGAGGCACGAATGTCCCACCTGGGCGATGTCCCTGGCCGCACGCCGGCACGGCCCGGGCTCGTCCCTCAGGATCGCCGCCACCGGGAAGCGCCCGCCAGGCCCTGCGGGCACAGCTCGGCTTTAGGAGGAAAAGCCCCAAGTGTTGAGGGGTTTTTGGAGGGGCAATGGAGACCCACCCGAGCCGGGCCCGCTGGAAGCTCCGCCGCCCTCCATCGCCCTCAGGTGCGGCGGGGAGGCGGTGCCGGGAGCGGGGCCCGCCCGCCGGGTTCCCGATCCGCCTCCATCCCTTAGTATTCCCGATCCGCCTCCATCCCTCCTCCGTCCCGCCTCCATCCCCTCACATTCCCGATCCGCCTCCATCCCTCTTCGTTCTCGATCCGCCTCCATCCCTCTTCGTTCTCGATCCGCCTCCTTTCCTCTTCATTCCCGATCCGCCTCCTTTCCTCTTCATTCCCGCCTCCATTCCCCTCATTCCCGATCCGCCTCCATCCCTCTTCGTTCTCGATCCGCCTCCTTTCCTCTTCATTCCCGATCCGCCTCTTCATTCCCGATGCGCCTACCATCCCCCTCTTCATTCCCGATCCGCCTCCATCCCTCTTCGTTCTCGATCCGCCTCCATCCCTCTTCATTCCCGATCCGCCTCCTTTCCTCTTCATTCCCGCCTCCATTCCCCCTCATTCCCGATCCGCCTCCATCCCGTCACGTTCCCGATCCGCCTCCATCCCCTCACGTTCCCGATCCGCCTCAGTCCCCTCACGTTCCCGATCCGTCTCCATCCCTCTTCATTCCCGATCCGCCTCCATCCCCTCACGTTCCCGATCCGTCTCCATCCCTCTTCATTCCCGCCTCCATCCCCTCACGTTCCCGATCCGCCTCCATCCCCTCACGTTCAGCGATCCGTCTCCATGCCTCTTCATTCCCGCCTCCATTCCCCCTCATTCCCGATCCGCCCCCATCTCTCTTCATTCCCGCCTCCATTCCCCCTCATTCCCGATCCGCCTCCATCCCTTTTTATTCCCGCCTCCATCCCCTCACATTCCCGATCCGCCTCCATTCGCCTTCATTCCCGCCTCCATCCCCTCACGTTCCCGATCCGCCTGCATTCCCAGTCATTCCCGATCCCGCCTTCATCACCCCTCATTCCCGGTTCCATCCCCTCACGTTCCCGATCTCGCCTCCATCCCTTCTCACATTCCCGGTCCCCATCGCTCCGTATTCCTGTTCCCCGCCTCCATCCCTCCCTGTTCCCGTTCCCCACTTCCACCCTCCCCATTCCTGGCTCCATCCCCCCTCATTCCCAGCTGCCATGCCTCCATCTCCCTACACCTTCCACGGGTCCCCCATGTCCCCACACCCCGTTCCCTGCAGCTCCTTCCATCCCCTCACTCCCTGTGGGTCCTCATGTGTCCCCACATGCCACCCTCGTCCTGTCCCCGTGCTGGGACACTGCACATCACTCCAGCACCAGTGATGGTTTTTGGGACAGGGACCCTTTTTAGACCCATTTTTTGGGCCAGATTTCCATCCCTCTGCCTGCTCCTCTGTGGAAGCAAAACCCGCTCAGAAAAAGAAATGTTTTACCTTTTTTTGTTTATTTTCAAGGAAAAAAAATAATAATAATAATCACATTTAAATTGCAACTCAGTTGGGTATTCCATGTGGTTCTTATGTATAGAATGAATAAACTTTGTTCTGACGTGGGGGATTTCTTTGTCACAACGCTCTGCATGGTAAATAATTGCATATTTGAGAGTCGGTGAAATGGGTGAGGGGGAGGATGGAGGAGAGACATTTATAAAAAACAGTATTTACAAAAATGATATCCACATAGTCGTACTCTAATCTATAAGGCAAGTAACATTTAAAATATGTTGTTTCATGATTATCTTCAACAAGTCAATACAACACATTCATATTACCAGTGGTCAAATACAAAGCTTCGCTGCAGTAGTCCCTGTGCAACAAACCTGTACGTCTTTTATAGGTTTTTTTAAATTTTTTTTTTCTCTGAGAACAGTAGGAAAGCAGCAAAGTTTTCATCACAGACTAAGCAGTACCTAGGCCATCGTAGACTAAAGGTATAATATATCTCATTGCACGTTTAGGCAGAAAAGGCCAGCCAGTCATTAACTTATTTAACTTAAATCTTAAAAATAGACCTGTGCATCTTCATCCACAAATATTTATAAACATTTTGTACACGAGGGAGTTCATTGAACAGTCCAGGGTGATACCTGGGGGTATTGGATTCACTGCTGGGGTGTCACATCCTCCTCCCACCAGCCCTGGGAGCTTCCTGCCACATCCCAACTCGACTCCTGGCTCAGAGCACCACACATCCCTGCTTGTTTCATGGCATTCGAATTATTTCATCCACCTCAGGACCTTTGGGAGTGAAAACCCCCCCAAAAAACCCAGCATTGGGACAGCAATTCCCAGAACACCTGGATTTCTAATGGATGGACAAAATATCCCCAAGGCCTCACTGGGATCTGCTGCTCCACCACATCCTGCTTGTCCACAAATCTTTGAAGAGCATCCCCACCATCAATCTGTGCTTCCAAAAATCACTGCCAGCAGCATCATCCCTCCTAAAGGGACAAGGGAAGCCAGGCATAGTCCTGCAAATCCTCTCCTTGTCTTGCAGTGAAAAATTAATTAAAATCCTGACTGGAATAATCCTGATTATCACAAAGCCTCCCTGGTTCTACACGGATTCATTTCCTTGGGAAATTGTGAGGAAAAGAAGAGCAGAAGAATTCTGGCTATGAAATGAAATCTTTGAGATGGTGTTTTCTAACCAGGGAAGTACAGTAAGATGGTGTTAAGTATTTTGGTCAAAATTAGGTGTTTTAACCAATATATTTTTACATAAAAACAACAAAAGGGTAAGGAAAAAAAGTCTGGCTCTCTCTTAGGTAAATTAAAAACGTGTCACCTTTTCAGTGCACTCCAGCAATTTAAAAATGCTTCTGCTGGCAGAAAGAGGTGGTGACTCTTTTTTTAATTTTTTTTTTTTTTATGTTCCAGCTGGAGGAATTTTGGAGAGCAGCAGGGGAAGGGTGGCAGAGGGGCTGTACCTTCCCATCCCCACTCTGCCTGGCTAAAAAGGGAGAACATTCCAACAGAAACTTCCAGGCTTTTCCCACTTAAGATTTAAAAATTAATAGATAAAACCTGAAAGGGCAGAGTGAAAATGCATTTCACTGAAATACTGAGTGACAGCAAAACCACGAAGATTTAAACAGGGCAGTGATATTTAAGAATAAATGCAGACACCAAACAAAAAGCTCATTATTTGGTGGTTTCCCCTACTATTGAGAGATTTCAGGGTTATGAAGAAATATTGTTAGAGTAGAAAACTGCTCTGCAAGGTCTGTGGCTGAGAATTGTGACTGCAGCAAAGAGCAGGAGGGTGGCAAGAAAACGACTTCCTGCTCCTGCCATGTAAGATTCCAGGTCTGAAGGTGTCCTGGGGGAAAAACTCTGCTCTGCAGGTGTGGGCTGCCAAATTCCCAGGGGAAAATCCCCTTGGGAGAGGTTGCTGAGGACAGAGTCTGAAGGGAAAGGTCTGTGGAAGGAACAGAGCTAAAGCCTCGCTGTGCATGCATCCACATTTTTATGCCTGAAAATTATTTGATTTCTTTTTTCTTTCTGTTGACTCAGATGGATCCTGGTGCTGCTGAGCTCAGGGGTGCCAGGGCTGAGCCCCCTCTCCAGCCTCACTCTTGGAAAAAAGGTGAGGAAAATGCTGCAGGGCTGGAGCCAGGCTGGGAGAGGAGAAGGATCCAGGCAGAGCTCAGAGCCCTGGCAGGGCCTGGAGGGATCCAGGAGAGCTGGGGAGGGGCTGGGGACAAGGGATGGACAGGACACAGGGAATGGATTCCCAGAGATGGATGGGATATTGGGAATTGGGAATTCCTGGCTGCTGAGGCTGCCCCTGGATCCCTGGGATTGTCCCAGGCCAGGCTGGATGGGTTTGGAGCATCCCTGGGACAGTGCAAGGTGTCCCTGCCATGGCAGGGGTGGAACTGGATGATTTTTAAAATCCCTTCTCACCCAAAGCAGTCTGGGATCTGTCTGAAACCAAAACCATTTCCCCTCCCTGCTGCCAACCCCAAACAGACAAATTCCCTGAAAACACACATTTCCCTTCCTAAAAACCACAGAAGAGTGAAACCTGCAGAGCTTGAATGCCCTGAACACCACAGGCCCCTCTCTGGAGCCAGGTGCTCTCACCAAACTCCCAACAAACCCAAATTCCCTGGGGCACTCAGGAAACACCGTGCCAAAAATTAGCAAGAACAGCATGAAAAAAACACCTGTCCCAGGTCTCTTCTCGTGGTGCCAGTGTCACAGGGCTGGTGTCACCTGCCAGGGCTGGAGCTGGGATTGTGTCCCTGTGGGGCTGGGACTGCTGGCACATCCCACATGTCCCAAAAACAGGACAAAATGTCCCCAACTCTCTCCCCAGGCCATGAGGGCTGCATCCCAAAAAAGTGACTTCTGTTTTGTTCACCAGCTCAAACAGGATGAGCTTGGGAGCTTTGGGTTATGGGTTTTTCTGTTCAAAAAGCACTCGAAAACCCAATGCTAATGTAAACACCTTTGTCTTTCAAATGAAATATAAAGTAAAATCTCTATGCTCTGGTAATATTTACATTATAAATCCATTTTTTTCCAGGTCTATGCAGTAGTTCTCTTTTTGGAAGGATGGGTTTGGAACAATTGTACACACCATAAACCTGATTCTTAGGGTTTGCCCTGTATTTCTGTGTCAGAAAGGGGTGAGCTCCACACTTTACACAAATTTCCAGTTCAGGGGGGAAATCATGGGGTGGAACACTGCACTCCCAAAATCTGTGAGGATGTGGGAAGCTGCAGGAGTGATTGTGCTTTTCCTTTCAACTCACACGCAGCTCACCCCCTTACCTCAGCCTGGGAGCCACCCCACACCTGAAATATCCCCACAATTCCTTCTTTCCTTTCAGGAGGGGCACAGATCTCTGTTCTCCCACACCAAGCACTTCCCAACACGCCCAGGCTGTTTTCCAATGCAAATGCACCACCCTAATCCTGGCAACACTTGTAAAACCCGAATTTTTCATCATCCTCCACATCCCCAAAGCCCCAGCACCCCGCTGGGTGGGTGCTGCTCTGCTCCTCCTCAGTGCACCTGCGTTTCATTCCACAAAGATTCTTTCATTTTTCACTCCCAATATTGCCAAATTCTCCTGCTCAAGTTACATTTGCAGCACTGTGAGTGCCACCAATGCTCTCATGGCATTGCCAGGAGTAGGATGAGGCTGAGACCATGGGAATGAGCACAGTGGGACAGGGAAAACACTGAGGGATAATGTTTTGTCCCATTCTCAAGTTCAGCCCTTCCATGTGTTTTCCCATCTCAGCTCCTGACTGCTATCAACACCCCCTGTGCTGCCCCTGCTGCCTGGGGAATTCATTTCCCTCTGCTTTCCCACACACATTTTCCTGCCTGAGTGCTAAAACAGAGAAGCAGGTGCGGCTGCAAGTCTTTAAAGCCTTTTTTAAACCCGTAGAGCTTCCAAAAATGGGGAGGGGAAAGGCAGAAAAAAGCCAACAAAGCAACATAAAAACAAGCAAACATCTGGAGGCAGCTGGGAAAACACACCCTTGAACCCAAAATGCCATTTCATGCCATGGTGAGCTCAGAGTGACCACCCAGCCTCTTTGCTGCTCCTCTCCTCACCTGAATCCCTGCAAAATACCCGGGCAAGGGGCAGGGAAGGGCTGCTGGGATTCCAGCAGCTGTTGGAGAACAAGGGGCTGGAAATTTGGAGTAAATACTCCTTGCAAAAGTGAGATTTTTCTTCCTGGGAGAGCATCCTAGGAACCTCCAGCTTTCCAGCAATATTCTTCTGGAGTTAAACTTTTTATTGATTGCTGTGAGACGTACTAAGGACTGAAGGAAAATTAAATCAGCCTGTGGGTTCTACTGAACTCTCTTTTGCTGAGGCACCCCCTTCATAACAGCTACCAGTATTTAAATTGTATATATTGACAAAATGCAATCTACCTCTGTAAGCATTGTGCCATTCAACAGTACTACTATTAGATTGATATACCACAGTTTAAATTACATCCATTTCATGAATGGTAAAATGCTAAAACTCAAGGGTCTAACTGCCAAAATACAGCCTTACTGGAATGAGTACAATTTACAAATACAATAATTACATTTTAAAACCATTAACAATGTTACATCTAGAAGTAAATACTGGAGGACTGGTCAAGACGGTGTTTTCCAAGGAAAAAAAAATGCTGAAAGTTGTCGACACTTCCAACAGAAATGTCCCGAGTGCAGGATTTAGTTCATTTTCCTTAAACTGTAATTAAAACCCGTTCCACGCACAGCAGTCCTTGGGTATTTTCCATAGTATTTTCCTTAGACTTGCATAAGCTTCCATCAGTTATCTGCCAAATATTTACCTAGAAATGGAAGCAGAAATCAGATGGAAAAATCCTCATTGTTCCCTGCAGCAATGAGCACAAGGGAAAATCCTCTTTATTCTTATTCTCTGCAGGAATGAACACGAGGAAAAATCCTCATTATTCTCTGCAGCAAGAACAGGAGGAAAAAATCCACTAGGAAAAATCCACAAGGAAAAATTCTCATTATTCTCTGCAGCAATGAACATGAGGAAAAATCCACGAGGAAAAATCCACAAGGAAAAATCCATGAGGAAAAATCCTCATTATTCTCTAAAGCAAGAACAGGAAGAAAAATCCACGAGGAAAAATCCACTAGGAAAAATCCTCATTATTCTCTGCAGCAGTGAACATGAGGAAAAATCCACGAGGAAAAATCCTCATTATTCTCTAAAACAAGAAAAGGAGGAAAAAATCCACTAGGAAAAATCCATGAGGAAAAATCCTCGTTGATCTCTGCAGCAGTGAACATGAGGGAAAATCCACGAGGAAAAATCCTCGTTATTCTTTGCAGCAACGAACATGAGGAAAAAATCCAAGAGGAAAAAATCCACGAGGAAAAATCCACGAGGAAAAATCCTTGTTGTTCTCTGCAGCAGTGAACATGAGGAAAAATCCACAAAGAAAAATCCACGAGGAAAAATCCATGAGAAAAAATCCTCTTTATTCTCTGCAGTAATGAGCACGAGGAAAAATCCACGAGGAAAAATCCTCACTATTCTCTGTAGCAATGAGCACGAGGAAAAATCCACGGGGAAAAATCCTCGTTGTTCTTATTCTTTTCAAGAACGAACACGAGGAAAAATCCTCATTGTTCTCTGCAGCAAAGAGAACAAGGAAAAATCCACGAGGAAAAAATCCTCATTCTCTGCAGCAATGAGCACAGGGAAAAATCCTCTTTATTCTTATTCTCTACAGGAATGAACAGGAGGAAAAATCCTCATTATTCTCTGCAGCAAGAACAGGAGGAAAAAATCCACGAGGAAAAAATCCACGAGGAAAAATCCTCATTATTCTTTGCAGCAATGAACATGAGGAAAAATCCACGAGGAAAAATCCACTAGGAAAAATCCATGAGGAAAAGTCCTCGTTGATCTCTGCAGCAGTGACCATGAGGGAAAATCCACGAGGAAAAATCCTCGTTATTCTTTGCAGCAATGAACATGAGGAAAAAATCCACGAGGAAAAATCCGCATTGTTCTCTGCAGCAATGAGCACGAGGAAAAATCCACGAGGAAAAATCCTCGCTATTCTCTGCAGCAATGAGCACAGGGAAAAATCCATGAGGAAAAATCCTCATTGTTCTCTGCAGCAATGAGCACAGGGAAAAATCCACGAGGAAAAATCCTCATTGTTCTCTGCAGCAATAAGCACAGGGAAAAATCCACGAGGAAAAATCCTCATTGTTCTCTGCAGCAATGAGCACAGGGAAAAATCCATGAGGAAAAATCCACGAGGAAAAATCCTCATTATTCTCTGCAGCAATGAGCACAGGGAAAAATCCACGAGGAAAAATCCTCGCTATTCTCGGCAGCAGTGAACATGAGGAAAAATCCAGCTGGTGAGTGGCAGCAGGATTTATTCCATGAACAGGAGCTGCTGCCCCACCCTGCGTGAGCTGTGGCACCAGTGCATCCCCAGCACACCCCCAGAAATCCTGCAGGGACACCCCAAAGAGCCTGCCCGAGTCACCCACCTGCTGCAAACCTCTTCTTGATGAGGGAGAAGCGGTAGCCGGCGCCCACCAGCTCGATGTCGCAGCTGGACAGGGTGCTGCCCTCGCTGGTGAACTGCACGGCCAGCGGGGCGGGGGAGCTCGGCCCCTCGGCCAGCTGGAACCGCGCCAGCAGCGACCCCACCCCTGCGGAGAGAGCCGGAGACAGCCCGTGAGAATGGGGCGGGTCTGTACCCGCGAGGGTTTGGCAGGATCCGACCCCACTCCTGCAGTGAAACCCCAAACAGAGCTGGTGAGAATGGGGCGGTTCTGGTACCCACAAGGGGATGGGCAAAGAGACACAGAGAGAAACTGGAGAGATGCCCCTGGTGAGAATGGAGGGGAGCCTGGAGTGTTTCTGGTACCCACAAGGGCTTGGCAGGGTCTGACCCCACTCCTGCAGTGAAACCCCAAATAGAGCTGGTGAGAATGGGGCGGTTCTGGTACCCACAAGGGGATGTGCAAAGAGCCATAGTGGGGTCTGACCCTACACCTGCAGTGAAACCCCAAACAGAGCCTGGTGAGCACAGAGGGGAACCTGGAGTGATTCTGGTACCCACAAGGGGATGTGCAAAGAGACACAGAGAGAAACTAGAGAGAAACCCCTGGTGAGAATGGGGCGGTTCTGGTACCCACAAGGGGATGGGCAAAGAGACACAGTGGGGTCTGACCCCACCCCTGCAGAGAGAGCCCAGAGAGAGCTGGTCAGCATGGAGGGGAACCTGGAGTGATTCTGGTACCCACAAGGGGATGTGCAAAGAGACACAGAGAGAAACTAGAGAGAAACCCCTGGTGAGAATGGGGTGTATCTGGTACCCACAAGGGGATGGGCAAAGAACCATGGCAGGGTCTGACCCCACACCTGCAGACAAACCCCAAACAGAGCCTGGTGAGCACAGAGGGGAACCTGGAACATTTCTGGTACCCACAAGGGGATGGTGGGGTCTGACCCCACACCTGCAATGAAACCCCAAACAGAGCCTGGTCAGGATGAAGGGGAGCCTGGAGCATTTCTGGTACCCACAAGGGGATGTGCAAAGAGACACAGCGGGGTCTGACCCCACACCTGCAATGAAACCCCAAAGAGAGCCCCGTGAGCTCAGAGGGGAACCTGGAACATTTCTGGTACCCACAAGGGGATGTGCAAAGAACCATGGCAGGGTCCAACCCCAGACCTGCACAGAAACCCCAAAGAGAGCCTGGTGAATATAGAGGGGAACCTGGAACATTTCTGGTACCCACAAGGGGATGGTGGGGTCTGACCCTACACCTGCACAGAAACCCCAGACAGAGCCTGGTGAGCACAGAGGGGAACCTGGAGCATTTTTGGTACCCACAAGGGGATGGTGGGGTCTGATCCCACACCTGCAATGAAACCCCAAACAGAGCCTGGTCAGGATGAAGGGGAGCCTGGAGCATTTCTGGTACCCACAAGGGGATGGTGGGGTCTGATCCCACACCTGCAATGAAACCCCAAACAGAGCCTGGTGAGCATGAAGGGGTGCCTGGAGTGTTTCTGGTACCCACAAGGGGATGTGCAAAGAGCCACAGTGGGGTCTGACCCCACACCTGCAATGAAACCCCAAAGAGACACTGCTCAGCACAGAGGGGAACCTGGAGTGTTTTTGGCACCCACAAGGGGATGTGCAAAAAGCCACAACCCTGCAGCATCCCCAGGAGGGGGCAGAGCCAAACCAAACCCCCTCATCCTCATTTTCACACATCCCAGTACCCGACCAAAACCTCAACAAAAACAACTTCTACCTCTAATTAAAACTTTACTTCTGTTTAAAACTCTATACCAAAAACTTGGGAAGCTGTTAGGAACTGCTTCCCGCACTGCAAAGCTCTGGTGGGAGACAGAAATCCTCCCAACTGGGATGCAAGTGGGGCCTCAGCCTCCAAAAACTGGCAAGCCAGCCCATCCCAGCCCGTGTGTGAATGCCCCTCGGGATGCCAAGCTGGTTGGCACAGCAGTGCTGGTGGCACACAGCCCTGCTTTTTAAGCTCCAAAATTAAACAGCTTTGTCCCCAGCAAGCCCCAGCAGGAATCTGAGTGTCTGGGCTTGTGTGCTGGCACCATCAGCGGGTCAGGGTCTGAGGGAGGGATTCTGAGTTTAAGGACGTGCATTTTTGCAGGATTACCTCCATTTTCTGACTTCTGGGAGATGTCAGGGATCTTCCACAATATCCTTTGCTGCTCAGCGTTCCTGCAAACACACAGAGAAGAGCATTTCTGTAGGAATCAAGGAATTGCTGGGGAGTAATTTGAATTTTGCTCAAAGGCTGGGGGAGAGGAAGGGAAACTGCTCTGGTGCTGCTTTCTGGAGCAGCAATTCCGGGAGCTTGGATTTGGGTTTCACAGTTCATGGGTGGATTTGATAATCTTAGAAGGCTTCTCCAAACAAAATAATTGTATGATTGTTGTGAGGATTGCAAGTGAGCTGTGGGCAAGAGACATGGAAATGACAGCCATGCATCTTTCCATAGAATCCCAGACTGCTTTGGTTGGAAAGGACCTTAAAATTCATCCAATCCCACTCCCTGCCATGGCAGGGACACTTTCTACTGCCTCAGGCTGCTCCAAGCATTGTCCAACCTGACCTTGGACATTCCAGGGATTCAGGGCCAGCCACATCTGGGCTGTGACCCCTCTAAACCCAGGACAAAGCAGCCAAAACACACACAAAAAAACGGGCTGCCTGCACAGATCCCTCCATCTCTGACCATTTTCTTGCAGGAACAACAAGAAAAAGCCAACCAGGGCGAGGTTAAACATTTCCTCCTCCAAGAGGAGAGAACCAACATGTCACAGCCCCAGGTGTCCCTTAGCCCTGAGATCACCTCTGCAGGTGGTTTGAGCCCAGCTCTTTCCATGGGAGGCTGCAGGAGCTGTTCTGAGAGGTTTTCATGTCTGTTTGTTCTCCCTTATCTCAGGATTGCTCTGCCCAGCTCACAGCTCTGCTCGCCAGACGTCCAGGGCAGAATCTGCCTGGAGAGGCAGGGCTGATCTTTTATACTCTAAATTACCTACTAGGGATTTACAATTATTTTCCAACACAACACAACTTTGTTAAACAGTCCAGCTCTGACCCCATCCAATCTGACAGTGCCAGCATGTCACCCAGCATGGATGGCAGGAGAAGGAGGAGGAAGAGGATCCACACCCCAAATTCTCCATCTTGGCCACGTGTCCCTTATCACAAGCATCCCCAAAAATCTATTTATCTACGTTCTAACAACCTAATTTACACTTTACTAATTTTGGTGGCTTGTTCCCATTCCCTCTGTGTTGGTAATTTCCCCCAGGGGTTGGAATTCAGACACCAGGGTCTCACTCAGGGGCCTTTGAGACCCTCGCCAGGGGGGTTTGAGACCCCCAAGGAGGCCAGGGGACCACTCTGGCTGCAGGATGGGAATTCCAGGATGCCTGGGTGAGCAATCCCTACCAGACAGCAGGAGGAAGCACAGCCTGAAGCTTGGTTACTCCTCCGTCGACGGGGACGAGGAACTGGACGTTGTTGAGAGCCACGGGAGCGGTCATGGCCTCCGTGTTGTATTTGTAGTCGATGCGCAGGTCAGTGCTTGCAGGATCACAGCGCCAGCTCACTGCAAGGTTTAATGGAGTAGACTGAATACCCTGGGCAGACACCTTCCAAAATGACAGAAAAAACATTTAGTTTCCGTAGGGCTGAAGGGGGAAGTCCCGTTTTTACCGACGCGGACAGCGCGGTTGGAGGGGAGGCCTTGAACTCGCCCTGAATTTAGAGCTGGGCTTAAAGGCAGGCAAGCCAGTGCCACACAGAAGGGACAGTGGGACAACATCCCCCACCTCACATTAACTCCACTCTGCACTAGGGAAACACCATTTTTTAACCAGCACACTTTTTTTTTTTTTTTTTTTTTTTGGCACGGTTTTATCTCATTAAAAAAACCCCTACCTGGTATTTGAGCATATCCACATTGTAATAGGTGGCTTGAGGTTTCTGTTCCGATACCTTCTTTAGGTGAGTCATCAGATTTGGCATGTTGACCCAGAACTCCTTGGAGTTGGAGTCACTCTGCACGTTGTCACTGCACAGAGGAGAATGAACCCCTTGGATAACCTGCCTGGGCACAGGGACTGCATCAATCCCCCCTCCAGGGGAATTCTGGCTCCCTCCCACACAGCTCCAGCTTGTCCTGATCCAGCTGGGATGCAGAATCCCCCCAGTCCTGGGCTGATCCCCCAGTGTGGGCAGCAGGAAAGGGGGAATTCTGCCCCTCTCAGGTGAGATCCCACTTGCAAGCTGCCCCACCCTGGGCAACAACATCAGCAGCACCTGGAGCTGCTGGAGAGAGTCCAGAGGAGCCCTGGGGCTGCTGCAGGGCTGGAGCCCCTCTGGAGCCAGGCTGGGAGAGCTGGGGGTGACACCTGGAGAGGAGAAGGATCCAGGCAGAGCTCAGAGGCCCTGGCAGGGCCTGGAGGGCTCCAGGAGAGCTGGAGAGGGGCTGGGGACAAGGGATGGGGGGACAGGACACAGGGAATGGATTCCCAGAGGGCAGGGCTGGATGGGATATTGGGCAGGAATTCCCAGAGCAGCTGTGGCTGCCCCTAGATCCCTGGAATTGTCCCAGGCCAGGCTGGACAACCTGGGACAGTGGAAGGTGTCCCTGCCCATAGGACAACCCTGATAATCCATCAACCCCAACCCACTGAGGGATTTTATCAAGTATTTAAAAATCTGAGGGTTCCATTCCCAAAATCAGCAAAGAAAACCCTTCAGGCCACATTTTCCTGCAAACACCCATTTCCCTGGAACCCTGGCATGCAGCTGAGGCGAAAGGCTCACCAGCAGAGCAGCTGGGGGTTTGGCAGGACGTGCTCCAGCCTGTTGAAGTTGAGCACACGGAAGGTGAGCACGGCGGGCGCGGGGTTGTTGGCGAAGTGCCGGGTGATGCCCGCGGGGAAGGACAGCACCATCTCCCCCGTGATCTTCACGATGCACCTGCAGCACCCAGCACACACAGGTTAGGACAGACTCAGGAGCTTGCTTTTTATTTTTTCTTTTTATTTTTTTTCTTTTTTTTGTGGTTTCGCAGTTTGTAGTTTATCATTAGGGCGTGGGTAAATGAGGGAGAGAGTGTAAGAGGCAATAGAGAGAATAGAAGAGAATAAAGGGAGGATAAGAAGCGTAAAAGAGCAATTTTTTTGTTTACAATACAGTAAGTATTTTCTTATGATGAATATTTTAGTTTCTGTATTCTGTATTCTGGTTTTGAAGTTTGTAGTTTATCATTAGGGCGTGGGTAAATGAGGGAGAGAGTGTAAGAGATAATAGAGAGAATAGAAGAGAATAAAGGGAGGATAAGAAGTGTGGAGGATAAGAAGCATAAGAGGTAAATTTTTTGTTTACAATACAATAAGTATTTTCTTATGATGGATATTTTAATTTCCATTAACCAATTTTCTACAATATACTGCTAAGTTCACTGTAATTCCCTCCTAACTATTTATTAATCTCTAAGAGGGAGTTGGGCACTAGCATGTGATAAACAAAGGATCCAAAAGAGGCTCTGTGCCTTTCTCAAAACTCGTTGTTTATTGCATGGTGGTCCCAGGGCACAAAGAGGAAGAGGATTTTAGATAATGATCTTTTCTAGAAAGGGTCTGGGAGGGGGATTGGCTTTTTTTTTGGGGGGGTTAAGCATTCATTATACCTCTTAGTATTGAATTACATCATACTAATTTCTTAATATTTGCATGCAACTCATAGAAATTACTAAATCACCATGTTTTGTGGCTTTCTTATCTATAAACCTTATCTTCAAACCTTTTCTGCCAGTGGAACAGGATGTCTGTTGGTTCTTTGGTATTTGTGGCATTTGGCACCATCTAAACTAAAGAAGAGGCCTCAAACCTTAACATGGCTGCTTTCAGCCTCAAAGTCAAAAATTGCTATCATTTCTACCTCACTTACAGTTTCAAAACTTTTCGCTAGGCACTCATATTTAAGATTTTTCTATTTCCTCCCCAACAGCAAAGGGGGCTCAGAACGCAGCAAAGAGGGGGGATTGCAGCCCCTCACCCCCCCAAAATATCTGAGCTGCTGGCGGCCTCAGAGAGAGCACAAACAGCACAAGTAATCTTATTAAATGTGCCCTGTTAAAGGTTCTTATCATTGCTGTCGTTCAGTATTTCAGTGAAATGACTTTGTCTTTGCTTTTGTTAGAGTTTGTGGTTTATTTCATGGTTTATCCCGTAGTTTATTTCCCAGGGCAAAAGAGGATCTCAGATAACGGTCTTTTCTAGGAAAGGGTCAGGGAGGGGAATTTGGCTTTTTTTTTCTGGGTTAATACATTCCTTATACCTTTGGTACTGGGTTACAACAGCACCCTGCCAGTTTCTGTTGGAACTCCATCCCTTTTTGGGCACGGGAAGGGGAGGCTGCAGCCCACCTGACACCTTCCAGGTGGCTCTTTAAATGCTGTTTATTGCATCCAGATAACACAGCAATTTATTTATTATTTGAAATGCTGTTGATTGTATCCAGAGGATACAGCAATTTATTTATTATTTTAAATGCTGTTTATGGTATCCAGAGGACACAGCAATTCACAGGGTGTGGGTGACAGAACCCAGTGTGGGCTTGTCTGAAGCCACTCTAGTTCTGGTTCCAATGCATTATTTACTTTTCTTTTAATACCTAACAACCAATCAATCCTTTCACTATTACCTATAGCCTATTCCCATATCCATGTTACTGTTTTCCAATCACAAAAAGTTAGTGTGTCACAGTTTAGGGTAAAAGCTCTTTTTCAGTTTTCCTGCTGTGGAAAATTCTGAGATGTTTTTTCTACTTGCAACATTGGCTTTCTTGTTTGCCTGTAGAACCATTTTGCTTGGTAAAAACATCTTCTGTTTGGGGTGGGTTTATCCTTTGCTCTGAGCCATAAAAACCCTTCCAACTCCCATACTAACATACCTTATGCTTTCTTAGTTATCCAGTAAGACTGGCTCAGGAATTCTTCTACATCAAAACTTGCTTTCATTTCTATTCCTTCTTCAGATTTTACAAAGATCTTTCTGCTTGTCTTGGGTTGCAATACAGGATGTGGCCAGAAATGTGAATTCTGTCCCCAGCTGTTAAACCAGGTGTGGCAGTGACCCTTATCTCCATGGGAGATATCTCCTTTTAATGGGCCATTGTTAAAAACAGGGTGTGGCATTGATCCTCCTCTCTGTGGGAGATAGCTCCTTTTAATGGGCCATTGTTAAAAACAGGGTGTGGCAGTGAGCCTTCTCTCTGTTGGAATATCTCCTGTTAATGGGCCATTGTTAAAAACAGGGTGTGGCAGTGACCCTTATCTCCAAGGGAGTTATCTCCTGCTCATGGGCCATCTTTAAACCAACTGGGGCAATCCTCTTTATCTTTCCACAGCCCATCCTCCCTCCAGGAGATATCTCCTGTTCATGGCCATTGAGTCCCAGGGCATGGCTGATAAAATTCCATCATCCCACTGGGAGATGCTCCAGCCAGGGGAGGAGCCAAGCCTTTCCTACCCAGATAAAAACTGAGATTTTGGACACCAAGGCACCTTCTTTCCACTGGATTCCAGAGGAAAATCAGACCTTTCCACATCATCCCTGGAGCTTCAGAGGAAACTGCACCTTCTCCAGGAGCACTGCTCCAGCTGAACCACATCTGCCCCTGCAGGAGGATGCAGCCACCATGGAATGGGACTGCTGCCAACACCCTGACTGACTGACGGGTGTCAGCTTGGATTCTGACTCTGGCAGTGCTCTGGGATTGTTCTTTGTAATGCTGCATTTCTATCTTAATTTTTCTAGTAAAGAACTATTATATCTTTGCCTGAGGGCTCCTTAATTTCAAAATTACAATAATCTGGAGGGAGGGGGTTTAAATTCTCCATTTCAAAGAGAAGCTCCTGCCTCTATTGCAAGACACCGGTCCTACAAACCAGGACATCAGACCTCCATCCTTCCCAGCACATCTCTAGCCATCCCCACCCCAAAACCCCTCCCAGGGACACCCCAAAATCCAGGGGCTCAGCACCTACTTGCTGGGGTCAGCCCCTTTGAAGTACGCATTGACGGTTTCGGTGAAGGCGGCGGCCACGGGCAGAGTGTCCTGAGCCCCCATGGTCAGGGGGCTGGGGCCTCGAGATGAGCCTGCAACAGAGCAAACAGCCCCCCTTGGCACCTGCCCCAGCCCTGGCAGCTCACCCTGCCCCCCCAGCCTGCCAAAAAAAAAACCCCCAGGCTTTGGATGAGGCTTTTGGAGAATGATCTCTGCCCCCCTCCCAAAAGCAAGCAAAGAAAAGGATGGAGTGGCAGGAGCAGCATGCGGGGCTGCACGAGGCAGGCTTTGCATGACAGTTTTTGCAGTTGCTTTTTTTGGGTGTTTTCTGCCCCGTAAAAAGGGGCTGGGGGGGCTCGTTGTGTCACCCCCGGGGTGCTCAGTGGGATCAGGGTGCTGGCAGTGTCCCCCTGGTGTCCCCACGCGAGCTGAGGGGACTCCTGCAATCCCCAGCACGCTCTGCTCTCCTCTCCTGCCCTCTGCATGCACCTCCACGCCCCACTCGCTCCACAAAACCCTCGGTTTCCAAGTGTTTTCCCAAACCCATCCCAGCAGGAAATCTGCAAACGGTCAGAAACCTGGAAAAACAGAGGCACTGCTTGTGCAGAGCAGCTGTGGCTGCCCCTGGACCCCCTGGGAGTGTCCAAGGCCAGGCTGGACAGGAGCCACCTGGAACAAGCTGAGATTTAAGGTTCTTTCCAAACCAAACCTTTCTAGGATTCCACAATTTGAAAAATGAGAGAAGTTTGCTTCAGTGGTGCTGTGAATCCATGGGCACTTGCCAGGCTCTGAAACAATTCAGCCCAGGTTTCCCTTTGCTGGCCAGGAATTGTTTCCAAAAGACATTTGAGGATGAAATTGTCACTGCAAGTGCTCCTCAGGAGCTCCAGGAGTGCTGGAAACCCTCTGGGGGACCACAAGCCCTGTGCCCACCCCCCCAGGGGCTGGCACAGCCGAGCCCTCACCTCTTCCCCATGGAAAATATCCAAAGATCAGCCCAGATATCCGAGGTGATGATCCCACAGACACCCAAAAAATCCTGGGGAGGTCACTCCCAGCCCTTCAGCCTCATCTATTTCCTGCACTGCACCATGGGGGAACTATTATTCAATACCACATTAGCATTATTATGAGCTGAAGCATTATTATGAGGATTATTTTGCCCCAAACAGGCTAAATAAAGACCAGCAAAGGATTCCAGAGGGGCAGCTTATCCAGGAGCCCCCTCACTCCATCACCATCACTGCCAGGAGCGTGGAAAGGGGATGGATCCAGCCTGGGGTTTGCTCAGAGTTAAAGCTGTAGGAACTCCAAAGCTGTAGGAATTCCAAAGCCATAAAAATTCCAAAACCATAGGAATTCCAAAGCTCTAGGAACTCCAAATCCATAGGAATTCCAAGTCCATAACAAATCCAAATCCATAGGAATTCCAAAGCTGTAGGATTTCCAAAGCCATAAAAATTCCAAAACCACAGGAACTCCAAAGCCATAGGAATTCCAAATCCATAGGAATTCCAAAGCTCTAGGAACTCCAAATCCATAGGAATTCCAAAGCTGTAGGAATTCCAAATCCATAGGAATTCCAAAGCTGTAGGAATTCCAAATCCATAGCAATTCCAAAGCTGTAGGAATTCCAAAGCCATAAAAATTCCAAAGCCATAGGAATACCAAATTCATAGGAATTCCAAAGCTGTAGGAACTCCAAATCCATAGGAATTCCAAAGCGGTAGGAACTCCAAATCCATAGGAATTCCAAAGCTGTAGAATCTCAAATCCATAGGAATTCCAAAGCTGTAGGAGTTCCAAAGCCATAAAAATTCCAAAGCCATAGGAATTCCAAATCCATAGGAATTCCAGAGCTCTAGGAACTCCAAAGCCATAGGAATTCCAAGTCCATAACAAATCCAAATCCATAGGAATTCCAAAGCTCTAGGAACTCGAGATCCACAGGAATTCCAAGTCCATAACAAATCCAAATCCATAGGAACTCCAAAGCTGTAGGGATTCCAAATCCATAAAAATTCCAAACCCATAGATATTCCAAAGCCACAGAAATTCCAACAGCAGCCCCAGGAAGGGCAGCATTCCACGGGCAGATAAGGGGGAAGCAAAGCTGAGCAAAACATGTCACGTTCCCTGTGAGCTCTCCTGCTTGGGCCATCCTCATAAAATGATCCCTTCCCTTTTCTCTCTGCTGCTTCCCTTGGGAATAAAAGGGATTTGGGAGCAGGAAATTGGGCTTGGCAGCATCTCCCACAGGGAAGCACTGCTGCCACCTCAATTACTCTGTAAGTTTGGGAATATTGATGGGAGAAATGATGGTTTCCACCAAGGAGGAGAATCCTCACACCTCCCCATGGGTTAATGGAGAAATCCTAAATGCTCTTCCCTAAAGGCACAGATGAGGGATTCTCCCCTCCAGTGTCTAATGCAGAATAAAAGTGTGAAAAGCTGCTGCAGCCACACGTGTCCCTCTGGTCACACACCTGGAGAGGCTCAGGGAACCAGAGATTCCAGCTGGTCCATCCTGGGAGCAGATCCAGCTGTTCTGGGCTGGGCAGCTGGGACATCCCACCCACATTAATCACCCTAACGAGCCCAGAGCCTCCTGCTGCAGGACAGTCCCCAGGGGTTCCCTGATGGAATTCCCACTGAAGAACAGCCACACTTCCCAGGTGAGGGCACAGGCAGCTCCCCAAAACCATGGAACACAGGATTTCCTAAAAATCCTCCCCAGGGACACCACTGGGAGCAAATCCTTGCTCCCCACCCACAGCAACAACCCCTCAGAGCATCAAACCCCAGCAGGGGGATATTCCAGTGGAAATTCTGATGGGATTCCAAAACCCCCACGAAATCTGGCTGGGGAGGGAGGAAATGGAGGTGTCAGCCAGCAGAGGAGCCCCAGGCTTGTCTCTAGGGAAAGCACAAGGGCTTGGAAATGGAACAGTCACTGCTGGGAGAAGGAAAGGAAAATGTGTGTGCTCCCAAATGCACAAATTCCAGCTGGGCTTAGCCTGAGGTGTGGAATGAGGGGCAGGGGTGTCTCCCACACACCACACTTCTCATCTTCCACCTCTCCCTTTTCCTCTGCCCCTCTGCATCTGTGCCCTTGACTGTCCAGGATGGAAAACCAGGAATAAACAGGGGGGATCCCATGGATGTGGGAATGTGGGTCCATCTGAGCAGCAGCAACAAAATATCCTCATTTCTAATGCTCTGAAGATCATGTGGGTGGAACTGGGGTTCTTGGTTCCCTCCACTCTTCCTTCATGAATCCATAAATCTTCATGGCTAAAGAGAATAAATTAATTTTCACGACTCGGTTTTTTCACTTAAAAATAATAAAAAAAGTATTAAACTCTTTTTAAGTGATTGGAATTATTGTCCAGAAACCTGAGAGACAAATCCAGCTGCTGTGGCACAACTCCACCCCGAACCTGCCTTTTCAGCTCCTGCTTCAAAAAGTCATTTTTACAAACATTTTATTTGCACAAATGACCTGATAACAACAGAGAAAAAAAAATATAAACCCATTTTATGGAGCCTTAGATCCAGCCATAAGCAGCAGAGCAGCTTAATTTGCTTTATTTTTCCCCACAAAAGGTGGAAAATGCGGCTGTGCAGGGATCCCAGAACATCAGCACATCTCCTTCCACACAGGGACAAACTGCCCTGTGCCCACCAAGCACTTGGATCTTGCCACAAAAAACCAAAACAAACCACCCAAATCCAGAAATAATCATTTCTGGATCCAGAAAACCATCAATGAAAAAAAAATCCAGAAACCATCAACTCCCTTCTGGCACTCCATGGCCTGAGTTCCAGATGCCAAACTCAGCAGGATCTCCTCTCACTTCCCTGCACATTAAGTTTTTTTTTCAAGTTGGGATTAAATATTCCTGCTGAGGGGTAACACTGCTGTCCCCAGAGCCTGAGAGAGGAAAGCCAAACAGGGATATGGGCTGGAAACAGCTCCAGGGGGAAGCAGCTCCTCCCTGACCCCTCTGGGGTCAAAGCTGGGAGATGCCATGGGAGTGGGGACAGCAAAGGGGGAATTGTCAGAGTGGGACAGCAAAAATTGTCAGAGTGGGACAGCAAAGGGGGAATTGTCAGAGAGGGACAGCAAAAATTGTCAGAGAGGGACAGCAAAGTGGGAATTGTCAGAGTGGGGACAGCAAAGGGGGAATTGTCAGAGTGGGGACCTTGGGGCTGAGGCAAAAGGAGGGTCCCAAACCCCCTGGGCACCACCTTGATCCCGGCCTTGTGCTGCTGCTGGCACCAGGGTGGGTTTGCTGGGTGATCCCAAGAGCCCATGCCAGGCTGTGCCACCCTGGGTCACTCCTGTGCTCCCTAGCCAGGCTGTGCCACCCTGGGGTCACTCCCCAGCCAAGCAATGTCACACTGGAGTCACTCCCCAGCCAGCCAGTGCCACTCTGGGTCACTCCTGTACTCCCCAGCCAGGCTGTGCCACCCTGGGGTGACTCCTCAGCCAGGCAGTGTCACACTGGGGTCACTCCCCAGCCAGGCAGTGCCACTCTGGGGTCACTCCTGTGCTCCCCAGCCAGGCTGTGCCACCCTGGGTCACTCCTCAGCCAGGCAATGTCACACTGGGGTCACTCCCCAGCCAGGCTGTGCCACCCTGCGTCACTCTCCAGCCAACCAGTGTCACCCTGGGTCACTTTTCAGCCAGGCAATATCACACTGGGCCACTCCTCAGACAGGCTGTGCCACCCTGGGGTCACTCCCCAGCCAGGCAGTGCCACCCCAGTGCAGGAGGGACACTTTGGGACCGCACATGGAGCCATCCTCCAGGCTGGCCCGTGCCAGGATCACCCCCCAGCTCTGCCTGAGGCACCAGAGCATCTCCCAGGAGCCTCCCCGGGATTTACAGGATTCCCTCCGGCTGCCACAGAACCTCCTGCCTTTCCCTCTGCTGTTAAACGGAAAATGAAACTTCCCCCAAAGCCGGAGCTCTCCCAGCAGGACTCACCCTTTGTCCTCTCCGGGATGTGACACAGCTCGGCCCCATCCCGAGCTTCTCCCCTCCCTGCATCCTCCCCTCATCCAGCGACCCAAAACCTCCAGCCTGGCACAGCCTGGCACAGCCTGGCACAGCCCGGCACAGCCCGGCAGTGCCAGCGCACCCCGGCGCCCTTCCTGCCCAAATCCGGTTCGGGAGCGGGGGAGGAGGCGGCGAGCCCGATTCCCTGGGGCTGGAACTCCCGCAGCAGCTCCGGCAGCGAGCGGGAGAGCGGGAGAAGCCCGGGCTGGCAGAGTCAAGGTCCTGGGCAGCGCAAGCGGCTCCGCTCCCTGGTTCTCACCTCCCTCCGGCAAAATTCCGAATATTCACTCGGGGTTTTGCTTTGCTGGGGACGGATTTTCTGTTTTGTTTTTTTGGTGGGGTTTTTTTTTGTGTGTGTGTTTTTTGTTGTTTTTGAAATTTTTGTTTTGTTTTGTTTTTTAGGAGATCAAAGATAAAAGATGGATAAAAGAGATCAGCGGGACAAACGGCACAAACCGAATCAAAACGATCGGAGCGGCGATGCGCATAGCATTCCTCACGGGAAGCTGGATTAGATAGAGCCTGGAAAACTGAATAGGATGGAGCCTGGAAAAGTGAACAGGATGGAGCCGGGAAAGCTGGACTGGATGGAGCCCTGGAAGGGAACCCCGGGAGCGAGAGAGCGAGGGGAGCGAGCGGTTACCGGGCGTGCTTTGCACTACTTACCTTCGAAAGTCAAATAAAACTTTCCTCTGTCAAACCAAACGAGGGAAGGCTGTTCATTCTCTGTATGGCCGGGAGTTGAAGCGGGATGGGAAAGGTCAAGGAGAGGGAGAGAGAAGGACACAGTGTGAGTCACAGAGCAGGTCATCAGTGTCGCCAAGGGAGGGGCGAGGCGGGGCGGCCACGCGTGCGGGGACAGCGCGGCGACACCGCCGGCTCGGGGCGCAGCAAGCGGGAAGCAAAGCTATGGAAGGCCGGGTGGAAGAGTCGCTCCGCTCCGCAGGGAGCTCTCGCTTTGCGCTGCCCACGGTAGAAGAGGTTTTGTCGGCTCGTTCCTGCGGAGGGCTCCGCCCGCGCCGCGCAGCGCTCCCGGCGGGACGCTGCGACACGCGGGGACAGGGACACCTGCCTCAGGACACGACACTCGGCAGAGAACCGGACACACACACACACAGCAGCGGATCCCAGCCGGAGTCTTCCCTTCCCCAGCACCACCAGCTCCGGCGCCGCCACCCTGGAGCAACTGGGATGGAGAGCCGGGGGTGGGGGTGAGCGGGGCGCGGCTGCCAAATGAACCTCTTGGAATTCGGGAGGTGCCGACTTTTCCACCTCCGAGTCCTTGGAGTCACTGAGAAACTGTCATGCAAGGTGCTGCGAGCGGTGGGGGCCGCTCCAGAGGCGGAATTCTTGGAAAACTCCCCGCTAGTACAGTACCTGCCGGCGTTTCACTGCGCCTTTCAAACGCGGGCAGTTTGGCAACAAAAGCATCATCCTCTGATAACACAAGCAGAAGAAACGCAAAGGAAGGAAAGGAATAAAAAAAAAAAAAGAACACAAAAAGAATGAAAACACGGATCCCAAGCAGAGCACTTGTATCAACGTAGAGACAGAGAAATGACGGGGGGCACCGAGACGGGATCAGAGCTCCGTGCTCGGCCGGGAGCTGTCCGGACTGACGTGAAGCCAACGAGGAAAGCAGAGCAGAGCAGCACGGGGGACACGAGCGGGAACTGCCCCTCCAATTCCGTGGATTTCGCCGCGGGGAGCGCGAGATGCTGGGGACAGGCTGGATTGGGGTGTCCCGGCCCCCCAGGACCTGCAGGTCCCTGGTTCCGTCCCTGCCGCCTCCCAGCCCGGCTTCTCCTCTTTGGGGACTGCAATTCCTCCCTCCCCTGCTGGGGGTTTTCCTGGTGTCCCCTTTTGTCCCCAGCGCAGATCCCAAACCCCGGCCGTGCCTGGGCCCCACGCAGCTTTCCCCAAGGTTTGGGCTGGATGCCAGCAGGAAAACTTCCTCCTCCGGAGGGTGCTGGGCGCTGCCCAGATCCCCAGGGAACGCCAGGGAGCAGCTCCAGCAGTTTGGACACCTCTCCCAGGGATGCCAGGGTGCGATTTTGGTGCTGGGCGCTGCCCAGATCCCCAGGGAACGCCAGGGCAGCTCCAGCAGTTTGGACACCTCTCCCAGGGATGCCAGGGTGCGATTTTGGGGTGTCTGTGCAGGGCCAGCAGCTGGAGCAATGATCCCGGTGGATCCTTTCCCACCCAGCACAATCCATGCATGGAGCCTGGGATGCTCCTCCTGGCTGCCCCGCCTGGAGTTCCCAGTCAGGGGTGACCCCAGAGCCCCGATTTTGGAAGGAAAACCTCCGTGGAGAGTGTGGGACCCCAACTTCTCCCCCCAGCCCATGAGATACTTTCTTTGAAACCTTTTCAAGCCCTTCCCCACACACTTTTAGCTCCTCTTTATTTTATAAAACATTTTCTGGATGTTCTGTCCCTGTCTCCAGCGTCCTTGTCCCTGTCCTTATCCCTGTCCATGTTCTGCCTGTCCCTGTCCCTGTCCTTATCCCTGTCCCTGTCCTTGTCCATGTTCTTGTCCCTATCCATGTCCTGGCTGTCCTTATCCCTGTCCCTGTCCATGTTCTGCCTATCCCTGTCCTTGTCCCTGTCCCTGTCCTTATCCCTGTCCATGTTCTGCCTGTCCCTGTCCTGCCTGTCCCTGTCCTTGTCCCTGTCCCTGTCCTTATCCCTGTCCATGTTCTGCCTGTCCCTGTTCTTGTCCCTGTCCTTATCCCTGTCCATGTTCTGCCTGTCCCTGTCCCTGTTCTGCCTATCCCTGTCCTTGTCCCTGTCCCTGTCCTTATCCCTGTCCATGTTCTGCCTGTCCCTGTCCCTGTTCTGCCTATCCCTGTCCTTGTCCCTGTCCCTGTCCTTATCCCTGTCCATGTTCTGCCTGTCCCTGTCCTGCCTGTCCCTGTCCCTGTCCTTATCCCTGTCCCCGTCCCTGTGTCCCCTCCACCACAACACGTCCCTGTGGCCCCCGCGCCCTCAGGCAGCGCCACCAGCGGGCACAGGGGACACTCGGGGCTCGCTGCCAGGTGACATTCCCCCAGCGAGGTGCTGTGACAGCGACAGAGAGCCAGAACAGGTACGAGCACCTGCGACACCCGAGAGTGAAGCAACAAAGGACGGAGACGCCAACAAAAGCCGCGGGGAGGGCTCGGTGCCATCGGTGCCATCGGTGCCACCGCGCGGCGGGGACAGCGCTGCCACCAGCCCCTCCCGGCCCCGCAGGCGCCCCCCGCGGTGACAGCGGTGACAAAGCGCCGGGCTGGGCTCTCCGGGGGGACGAAAAGACAAAGGAGGAGGAGATGGAGCTGCGGGAGCGAGGGGCGGCAGCGGGGACAGAGGGGACAGGAGGGGGACGGGAGGGGACCGGGAGGGGACAGGGAGGGGACAGGAGAGGGGACAGAGAGGGGGACAGAGAGGGGACGGGAGGGGACAGAGAGGGGACAGAGGGGACAGGAGGGGACAAGAGTGGGACAGGAATGGACAGAGGGGACGGGAGGGGGACAGAGAGGGGGACAGAGAGGGGACACTGCTCTAAGGGCGAGTGGGAATTTAAGTCGCCCCAACAGACTGAATATTCCTGCATCCCAAGTCTGGCTTCCAGCCCCATCCCCTCCAGTCACAAACAACAAAAAAAAGCTGATTTTGCTGAATTTCCAACCCAAAACCACATTTCCCATTGCAATTCCCCCGCCTAAAATCCCTTTCCGCGTGCACACACGGGCTGACACATCCCCAAAAACCGCCCGAGGGCCGAGTGAGGGCGCGGGGGCGCGGCGGGCGCGTTACCGACGGTGGGAGTGGTGGCGGCGCTCAGGGAGTTGGTGGAGGAGATGGACGAGGTGCTCTCGGCGCGGGCCAGCGGCGCCACCGCGGGCGGGCTGAACGGCCGGGGCTGCGGGGACACAAACCACACCAGATTAAAGCAAAATCCGCGCAAAAGCATCCGCGGATAAATTAAATTGTCGCCGTCGCGCTGCTGGTGGGCTGGAAGGAAAATTTATTTTCCCAGCTCCAAGGTAAAAGTTTTAATTAAATCCAATTTGTTTCCCCCACCCAGCCGTGCCCAAGGTGGGAGATGCAGGGGCAGTGGGTGGGGGTTTTAGGGGGTTTAGGGGTTTTAGAGCCGGTTTTAGGGGGTTTTCAGTCTTAGCAAACACTCTGAAATTCGTCAGAGCTGCTGAAATATAAATTATGCTAAATTTAAAAAAAACCACAAAAAACAAAAAACCACAAAAAAACCACAAAAAAACAAACAAAAAAAAACCCCCAAAAAACCCCCAACCAGAAAACAAAATACCAAAATTTAAAAAATGAAAATAAATAAGCAGTAAAGCGCTAAACTATAACCAATCATATTTCCTGCAAAATATAAACAAAACACGGAAACAAAATAAAAACACGGATGAAAAATGTGTAATCATGTAAATAATCATTGTAAAATATAGAAATAAAATATAAAATATAAAACTAATATATAGAATATATAAATAAAATATATAAAATATAAAAATCAAAATAAAATATATAAAATATAAAATATAAAATATGATAGAAAATAATATAAAATGTAAAATGTAAAATATAAAATAATATAAAATATAAAATAAAAATATAAACCATAAAATAATATATAATATAAAATATAAAATAATACAAAATATTGGATATATAAATAAAATATAAAAATATGAAATATGAAATATAAAATATAAAATATATTGACTTCTGCATTAATTCATCATTCAGAACTCCTTTATTCCCGCACAGCTGGGCATCGGGGAGGGAGCAGTGCCCACCAGTGCCAGCCCCCCGGTCCTTAGGGGTCCTTTGGGGTTGTTTTATACCCACAGCAGCAGTGCCACCCCAGCCCTGGCACTGTCCCGTTCCAGCCTGGCAGTGCCACCCCGCCCCTGGCACTGTCCCGTTCCATCCTGGCAATGCCACCCTCCTCCCTCTGTCCCATTCCAGCCTGGCAGTGCCACTCCCGCCCCTGGCACTGTCCCATTCAGCCCGGCAATGCCACCCCTGGCACATCCCCTGTCCCATTCCATCCTGGCAGTGCCACCCCTGGCAAGTCCCTTTATCCCATTCCAGGATGGCAGTGCCACCCCTGGCACTGTCCCGTTCCAGCCTGGCATTGCCACCCCTGCCAAGTCCCTTTATCCCATTCCATCCTGGCATGTCCCCTCCACTCCTGGCACTGTCCCGTTCCAGCTGGCAGTGCCACCCCTGGCACATCCCCTGTCCCGTTCCAGCCTGGCAGTGCCACTCCTGGCACTGTCCCGTTCCAGCCTGGCAATGTCCCCTCCACCCCCGGCACTGTCCCATTCCAGCCTGGCAGTGCCACCCCTGGCACTGTCCCGTTCCAGCCTGGCAATGTCCTCTCCAGCCCTGGCACTGTCCCGTTCCAGCTGGCAGTGCCACCCCTGGCAAGTCCCTTTATCCCATTCCAGGCTGGCAGTGCCACCCCTGGCACTGTCCCGTTCCATCCTGGCAGTGCCACCCTCCTCCCTCTGTCCCGTTCCAGCTGGCAGTGCCACCCGCCCCCGCCCCCGCACGTACCGCGTCGCCCACGGGCGGTTTCCCGGGGGGCAGCTTGGGCCGGGACGGGGGTCGGGCGGCGGCGGGGGCGGGGTGCCACACGCGGCCAGCGGCGTCCCGGGCCGGGCGGGGGACGAGGAACCTGCAAGAGACGGGAGCGTGAGCGCCCCGCGGCTGAGCCCACCCGAGCCTGGGGACAGGGGAGCTGGAACGTCCCAGAATGGGTGATGGCCGCGGATTCCTGCTCCAAACCGGGATGGGATGGCAGGGGCTGCTCAAACTGGGATGGGATGGCAGGGGCTGCTCAAACCGGGATGGGATGGCAGGGGCTGCTCAAAATTGGGATGGGATGGCAGGGGCTGCTCAAAATTGGGATGGGATGGCAGGGGCTGCTCAAATTGGGATGGGATGGCAGGGGCTGCTCAAACTTGGGATGGGATGGCAGGGGCTGCTCAAAATTGGGATGGGATGGCAGGGGCTGCTCAAAACCCGGATGGGGGGAGTCCTGGAGCTTTGACAGCAAATATGGGCAGGAGAGTTTGGGGTGATGGGTGCTCCAAGGGTGGCACAGCTGGAATTGGGGATGCCCAGCACAGGGCAAAGAAGGGAAAGGGGGGAGAGGAAGGGTTTGGGATTTGCTGTTCCAAGGCTCTGGAAGGGTTTCCCAGAGAAGGGCTGATGGTCTCAGGGCTCAACAAACGGGAGCTGTGAGTGCCCCACGGGCTGTGCCCACCCAGAGCCCCGGGGATGGGACAGGGGAGCTGGAACGTCCCAGAATGGGTGATTCGCACGGATTCCTGCTCAAAATTGGGATGGGAGGAGTCCTGGAGCTTTGACAGCAAATAGGGGAAGAGGATTTGGGGTGATGGGTGCTCCAAGGGTGGCACAGCTGGAATTGGGGATGCCCAGCGCAGGGCAAAGAAGGGAAAGGGGGGAGAGGAAGGGTTTGGGATTTGCTGTTCCAAGGCTCTGGAAGAGTTTCTCAGAGAAGGGCTGATGGTCTCAGGGCTCACATGGACCGTGCTGCAAAGGGGATTTCTGGGATCAAATGGGGATTTCTGGGATCAAATGGGGATTTCTGGGATCAAAGGGGATTTCTGGGATCAAATGGGGATTTCAGCACGGGAGATCAGGAGCCTGCTTGGCTCCACACCCGGGAATCCCTCCCAGGAGAACTCCAGCAATAACTGGAGCTGTGCAGAGCAGGCAGAGGTGGCACCAGGACACAGCAGGAACGGGAGGGAGGAGCTCAGCCCTCATTCCCCAGGGTTTGCCATGAATTCCACGGAGCACAACAGCTCTGTGCCCAGCTCACACCGAGGAGATGATGACTCCATCACTTCCCCACTTCCAAGAGAACAGCTCCCTAAGTTTTTGGGTGATAGCTCAGATTAATCAAAGATCAAGGCTGGGTTTATAGAAACAAGAAGAGGTGAAGAAGAGCAGGCTCAGACAAGAGAGGGCCTGGCTTAAAGGGAGTGAATTCCAGTCATTCCTTTGCACAGCTCCAAAATCCAAGCCACCTTTATTTCAAAGCCTAATTTGGGAACCAAAGTCGGAATTTTTTCCCACTAAAATAGGAAACACTGAGGGGAAAATAACCTTGCAGGCCTGACAGAGGATGGAACCTTCCTGGGGGGTTTCTGTGGGGATAGTGGCTCCACCCAGGGAATGGATAATTTCCTACTCCAGGAGCTGACAGCATGTGGAAACCAGCGTGGAATCAGAAATCTGCTGGAATTCTGGGTGTGGAGGGGTTTGGAACAAGCTGAGCTTGGAGATCCCTCACAGCAGGAGGAGCCTGGGGTGGCTCTGCTGCACAGCACCCAAAAACCAGCCTGGGGAGGTGGGAGGAGAGGGGCAGCTGCTGGATCTGCTGCAGCCCTGGGAGGATTTGCAGCACTTGTGTGGCTGTGGCCACACTTTGATTTCCCAGCAGTTCAGGCTGAGATTGGAGCAGTTCCTGGAGAAGGGATGTGGATCTGGGACAGGCTGAGCTTCTCCATCCATCCATCATCCATCATCCATCCATCCATCCTCCATCATCCATCCATCCATCTTCCATCATCCATCCATCCATCCATCCATCATCCATCCATCCATCCATCATCCATCGTCCATCCATCCATCATCCATCCATCCATCATCCATCCATCCATCATCCATCCATCCATTGTCCATCCATCCATCATCCATCCATCCATCATCCATCCATCATCCATCCATCCATCATCCATCCATCCATCCATCCATCATCCATCCATCCATCCATCATCCATCCATCATCCATCCATCCATCCATCATCCATCCATCCATCCATCATCCATCCATCATCCATCCATCATCCATCCATCATCCATCCATCCATCCATCATCCATCATCCATCCATCAATCCATCCATCACATCCATCATCCATCAATCCATCCATCCATCATCCATCAATCCATCCATCCATCCATCATCCATCCATCCATCATCCATCAATCCATCCATCCATCCATCCATCATCCATCCATCCATCATCCATCATCCATCCATCATCCATCCATCATCCATCCATCATCCATCCATCATCCATCCATCATCCATCCATCCATCATCCATCCATCATCCATCCATCAATCCATCCATCCATCCATCATCCATCCATCATCCATCCATCCTTCATCCATCCATCCATCCATCCATCCATCCATCCATCCATCATCCATCCCCACCTGGGGAGCCCCTGGCCCGTCTCCACCCCGTCCCAGCTGGGAAGGAGCAGGGCAGGAGGAATCCTGGTGGTGCAGCCCCCCCAGGGACCCCTCCCACCCCCCGAGCCAGCACGGAAAAGCCACCAGCACTGAAGCAAAGCCACACGTGCAGCAGCAGCCCCACCCAGGGGACCCTCCTGGAGGTGACAAACCCCGGCAGCGGACACCAAACCCCGGCAGCGACACCAATCCCAAGCTCCCGGGGGGAGGGGGCAGGGCTGGACACGGAGCTGGGGGGCTGCACACCCACCCCACCACCAGGGCAGGCTCCTCGGGGCTCTGCGGGGCGATCCCGTCCCAAAATCAGCCCTGGGGGATGCAGGATGGGGCTGGGCTGGCGCCAGGCTCGGGCTGCAGCTCCTCCAGCCAGGAGTGTGGGTAACCTGAGCCTCCCCCGGGCTCGTTTGCCTTGATGAACATTTATAATTAAGCAGCTGAAGGCTTGAGGTTCACCCTGGAGCACATCTCCCCATGCCCAGAGCCGGGAAAGAACCGAGCACCATCCATCCACACCCGTGAATTACCGGGGTGAGAGGACGCGATAAAAAACTAATAAATAAAAAAAAACAAAACAAAACGAAACCCTGGATCTGAGCCTTGCCCACTTTGCCACAATTCCTATCCCGACAGAACCGCAGCAGCAACAGACACAGCGAGAGCCCCGCGGCGCGTTTCGGGGCGGCTCGGGGGGGGGAGCTTCGGGAAATTTGGGGCGCAGCACACACTCGGGCAGCACGGCACGGGCTGGGGGGGACGCAGCTCAGCCCCGGACACCCCCGAGCTCCCAGCACGTACCGCTGGCGCTGCCGCCCGGTCCGGGGGACGAGACCACGGCGCGGTAGGTGGGCGGCGGAGGGGGCGGCGGGGTGGCTCTTTGGGCCGCCCCGAAATCTTTGGGGGAGGATGCGGCGGGCTCGGCGGGCTCCTCCTTAAGGTGAGGATGCTCGGGAAGCTTCTTGGGCGCGTCTTGCAGCTGCAGCGGCGAGGGCAGCGGGCGGGGATGCTCGGCCGGGCTGCCCGCGGCCGCCGGCGGCGACGGCGCCTTGTCCCGGGGCGACAACTCCGCAGCTGCGTTTTCCGGGGATTGGTCGGAAAAATTGACCCACTTGTCTTCCGCCGCGGCAGCGGCAGATTTAGGGGACGGCACGGGGCCAAAAATGCTGTCCAAGTCATTGATGGACGGGGGTTTGTCCCGTTTGGGCTCTGCCGCTGCCTGGTCCCCTCCTGCGGTCAGAGGAGGTCGGTTTTACAGCGAGCATTAGGAGAGGGCTGCGCTACTCTCTACGGGCTCTACTTCTACGGGAGAGGCTCCAAAACCAGCCTTTTCTTAGTGGTATTTATATAATTCATGGGCGAGGACGTTTCCACCGCGGAATGGAATGAATCCCGCGTGCGGCACGAGCCGGCACTCACAGCCAAAAAAAATCCCAAATTCCCAAATTGTTCTGTCCTCTAAACCACACCACGCCCTCCTCAGCAGCTCTGAATTATCAGGTTGTTATCGGCAGATGTCAAAGGTGTGCACTCAGCACTGTGGCACGCCCCGCTCTCTGTATATATATATTTATAAACTCAGGTATAAATAAATATATATATATATATTTAGACATGCTGGTTGGACACTGCTGGAGTCTGGGCATGCAGCACGGATGCACATGGGGGGTGGATTCCAGCCACAGGGAATGGATTCCAGCCAGAAGCAAGAACAGGTCGGGATTTGGGGGCACAGATCGGGATTTTGGGGGCTCAGGTCGGGATTTCGGGGGCACAGATCGGGATTTCGGGGCTCTGCTCACTGAGCCACCGCACACCAGCATTCCCAGATGGGAATTCTGACTCCAGCACCAGCACAGATCCATCAGGCAAGCGTTTCACACCCAGGGAAGGCAGACCCTAACTCTAAATGCCCTCGGGGCAGCATCACCCCACCCCTGCTCCTCCGTTTTGGGGATCCAGCCACGGTTCCACATTTAGGGCAGGGGAGATAAGAGAGGAATTTGCTGAACCAGACAAGAACAGAGCTCAGCTTGACAGATCCACAAGGCACAGCCCAGCACACGATGGGGCATTTGCTCCTGGGAAATGATGGATGGATGGATGGACACGGACACCCTGCTGCTCCCAGAGCAGGAATTTTGGGATGTGGGAGCACAGATGAGATGGGGATGGACAGAGCAGGGGAGCTCCAGCCCGAGTTCCCCCCCAAGCCACTCCTTCCCTGCCCAAATCCTGCTCAAACATCAGCCAGCACCATGAATTATATTCCTGGAAGCACCTCTGGCTGCATCCAGCACTTCTCCATCCCTGCCCTCGGGCTGTCCTTCATCCCCAGCCCCTTTTCCCTTCCCTGCCCCAGGAATTTGTCATTTAATGCCCACCCTGAGTTGCTCCCCCAGCACTGGAATTGGGAATTTACCCCAGTTTTCAGCAGGATATTAAGGCTAATCCTGCAAATCCCAGACTGACTGATCCAAAGGCAGGGATGGTGTAAAGAACATTAATTTCACCGGGGTGAGACCAACTTGGGAGCCAAAAAAAAAAAAAAAAATTTGTGCTGCTGCTAAGGCAGCACCCACTGAAACCCCACAAAGCTGTGGCTGTCCCAGGCCAGGCTGGGGTTTGGGACAGAGGCAGGTGTCCCTGCTCATGGCACAGGGAGCTGGGGAGGATGGAAATTCCTGCCAGCCCAGCCCAGCCCAGAATTCTCTGAATTCCAAGGGAAGAGGATGCACAGGGACCAAATCTGTGCCCAAAATGCAGCCATGGGGATTTGTCCCCTCCAGTGACACTGGGACTGGGACCTGTCCCCTCCAGGGTCACCCCACAGCTGGGAATGGGATTTTTTCCCCCCCAGAGATGGGAATGGGATTTATCCCTCCCAAAGTTTGGGATAGGATTTATCCCTCCCAGGCCTGAGGATGGGATTTATCACTCCCAGATCCAGGAATGGGATTTATCCCTCCCCCAGATCCAGGAATGGGATTTATCCCTCTGAGATCCATTAATGGGTCCTGTCCCCCCAGTGCCCCCCAGAGCTGGGGATGGGATTTATCCCTCCCAAATTTGGGGATGGGATTTATCCCTCCCAGATCCAGAAATAGGATTTATCCCTCCCAGATCCAGAAATAGGATTTATCCCTCCTCCAGATCCAGGAATAGGATTTATGCCTCCCAAATCTGGGGATGGGATTTATCCCTCCCAGATCCGGGAATGGGATTTATCCCTCCTTGCCCCCAAAGCTGGGGATGGGATTTATTCCCCCCAAAGTTGGGAGTGGGATTTATCCCTCCCAGATCCAGGAATGGGATTTATCCCTCCTTGCCCCCCAGAGCTGGGAATGGGATTTATCCCTCCCAGATGTAGGAATGGGATTTATCCCTCCCAGATCCAGGAATGGGATTTATCCCCCCCCAGATCCAGGAATGGGATTTATCCCTCCTCCAGATCCAGGAATGGGATTTATCCCTCCCAGATCCAGGAATGGGATTTATCCCTCCTTGCCCCCAAAGCTGGGAATGGGATTTATTCCCCCCAAAGTTGGGAGTGGGATTTATCCCTCCCAGATCCAGGAATGGGATTTATCCCTCCTTGCCCCCCAGAGCTGGGGATGGAATTTATCCCTCCCAGATGTAGGAATGGGATTTATCCCTCCCAGATCCAGGAATGGGATTTATCCCCCCCCAGATCCAGGAATGGGATTTATCCCTCCTTGCCCCCAAAGCTGGGGATGGGATTTATCCCTCCCAGATGTAGGAATGGGATTTATCCCTCCCAGATCCAGGAATGGGATTTATCCCCCCCCAGATCCAGGAATGGGATTTATCCCTCCCCCAGATCCAGGAATGGGATTTATCCCTCCTTGCCCCCAAAGCTGGGGATGGAATTTATGCCCCCCAAAGTTGGGAGTGGGATTTATCCCTCCCAGATCCAGGAATGGGATTTATCCCTCCTTGCCCCCCAGAGCTGGGGATGGAATTTATCCCTCCCAGATGTAGGAATGGGATTTATCCCTCCCAGATCCAGGAATGGGATTTATCCCTCCCAGATCCAGGAATGGGATTTATCCCTCCCAGATCCAGGAATGGGATTTATCCCCCCCCAGATCCAGGAACGGGATTTATCCCTCCTTGCCCCCAAAGCTGGGGATGGAATTTATGCCCCCCAAAATTGGGAATGGGATTTATCCCTCCTAAAGCTGGGAATAGGATTTATCCCTCCCAGATCCAGGAATGGGATTTATCCCTCCCAGATCCATTAATGGGTCCTGTCCCCCCAGTGCTCCCCCAGAGCTGGGGATGGAATTTATCCCTCCCAGATGTAGGAATGGGATTTATCCCCTTCAGATCAGGGCTGGGTCCTGTCCCCTCGCCCCCGGGGCTGTTCCCTCATCCCGCCCCTGTCCCCGGGCGTGTCCCCCTGTCCCCGGGCCGTGTCCCCCCATCCCCCCGGGCCGTGTCCCCCTGTCCCCGGGCCGTGTCCCCCCATCCCCCGGGCCGTGTCCCCCCTGTCCCCGGGCCGTGTCCCCCCATCCCCGGGCTGTGTCCCCCCATCCCCCGGGCCGTGTCCCCCCATCCCCGGGCTGTCTCCCCCGTGCCCCCGCCCGTTACCGGTGGCCAGGGGCGAGCCGGGAGCGCGGCGGCGTGGCTGGGACGTTCTTGGGGGGCAGCGGCGGCGGGGCTGCAACAGACGGGGCGAACACCGGGGAAAGTCAGCGGGGAGGGCGTGGGGCGGCTCTGGAATCCCAGCCCGCCCAGGAATTCGTTCCCTTCATCCATCCACCCACCCCTCCGCCTTTTTGGTTTCTGTTTTTTGTTTAGTTTTGGGGTTTTTGGGTTTTTCTCTTTTTTTGGTGGTTTTTTCTTTTAATTCCACCCCTTCCTTTTTTTATTGTTTTTTTTTTCCTTGGGGTTTGGTTTTTTTGAGGGTTTTTTTTGGTGTTTTATTTTTTTAAATTCCACCCCTTCCTTTTTTTGTGGTTTTTTTTTTTTTGGTGTTTTATTTTTTTTAATTCCACCCCTTCCTTTTTTTGTTTTTTTTTCCTTGGGGTTTGGTTTTTTTGAGGGTTTTTTTTGGTGTTTTATTTTTTTAAATTCCACCCCTTCCTTTTTTTGTGGGTTTTTTTTTGGTGTTTTATTTTTTTAATTCCACCCCTTCCTTTTTTTGTTTTTTTTTTTTTTTCCTTGGGGTTTGGTTTTTTTGAGGGTTTTTTGGTGTTTTATTTTTTTAAATTCCACCCCTTCCCTTTTTTGTGGGTTTTTTTTAGTGTTTTATTTTTTTAATTCCACCCCTTCCTTTTTTGTTTTTTTTTCCTTGGGGTTTGGTTTTTTGAGGGTTTTTTTGGTGTTTTATTTTTTTAAATTCCACCTTCCCTTTTTTGTGGTTTTTTTTTGGTGTTTTATTTTTTTTAATTCCAACTCCCTTCCTTTTTTGGTTTTTTTTTCCCTTGGGGGTTTTGGGTTTTTTTTGAGGTGGTTTTATTTTTTGGTTTTTTTTGTTTTTGTTTTGGTTTTTTTTGTGTGTGTTCTATTTTTTTTAATTCCACCCCTTCCTTTTTTTGGGTTTTTTTTTTTGTTTTGTTTTTTGGGGTTTTTTCTTGGTTTTTTTTTAAATTCCACCCCCTCTTCTTCCTTTTTTTTTCTTTTTAGCATCTCCTCTTTCAAACTTCCAACACCCCAAAATTAACATTTTAATTAAACTCTGCCTTCTCCACCTTTCTCCCCCGCCCATCCCCCGATGTGAATCCAGGATGGGGGGTTAATTAACAGCTGCTAATTAACCAGCAGCGCCCAGGAAATGATTCCCCAGCTGCCCCGGGCGCAGGGAAAGCTGCAAAAATAAAAAAAAATAAAAAAAATTCTGGGATTCGGGGCTGTGCTGCTCTTCCCGATGTTTTCCTGGAAAAACCGGTGCTCCCAACTTTTCCAGCCAAGTGTGAACGTGCAGGATCAGGATCCATCCCATCCCTCCACCCCACAGTGCTGGAAACCAAATCAAACACAGGGGAAAAAAAAAACAAACCCAAAAATAACCCTTTAATTTAAAATATTATAGAATTGCACAGGCTGGATGGGGAAAACTCAAATATTTAATATTAATTTGAATTAATATTAAATTAAATATTATTTTATTAAATATTAAATATTAATTTATGTTTTATGCACACTTACTTCCAGTTGGAAAAGGTCTTGGAAGTTTTGGGGACTCGACGTTTGTGTTGATGGGCTGGGCTGACCCCCATATCTCAGGCTGGTCCAGAGCAGCTGAAAAATCAAAAATAAACTTTTGAAAACAAGGAAAAACTCAAATATTTTCTTCCAAACACCCAAACAATTGGATGAGACACAGACTCTGGGAAAAGGGGGCCCAGACAGTGACAGAAATTTCATTAATTACAGACAGGGGGTTCTGTGATGGTGGGTGATTAAAATCTGATTTGGAAGCAGGACACTCAATTAGTTTGACACTTATGCTGCTTGACAAACAAAACAATGCCGGGGTGGACTCTGAGAAATCAAATTATGGGAAGGAAAACATCGAGGACAAAAGTGGTTTGGAATTTTAGGAGATGCAAAAAAAAAAAAACCAAAAAAAAACCCCAAACCCATCAGGCAGTAAAATGAAAAATAAGGTCCCCAGACTCACTCACCCTGTGCCCCAAATCCTTCACCCCAGCCCCAAAGTCACTCACCAGGGCCCCAAAACAACCCCCACGTCCCCAAAGTGCCTCCCCCAGCCCCAAACTCTCTCACCCTGACCCCAAACTCGCCAGGGCCCTAAACTCCATCATCAGATCCAAAAATTCACTCACCAGGGCCCCAAACTCCATCACCCTGACCCCAAATTCACTCACCAGGGCCCCAAACTCGCCAGGGCCCCAAACTCCATCACCCTGACCCCCAAATTCACTCACCAGGGCCCCAAACTCGCCAGGGCCCCAAACTCCATCACCCCTGACCCCAAATTCACTCACCAGGGCCCCAAACTCCATCACCCTGACCCCAAACTCGCCAGGGCCCCAAACTCCATCATCAGATCCAAAATTCACTCACCAGGGCCCCCAAACTCGCCAGGGCCCCAAACTCCATCACCCTGACCCCAAACTCACTCACCAGGGCCCCAAACTCTCTTGCCAGGTCCCCCAAACTCACCCAGCAGTCCCCGAACTCCCTGACTCCAGCCCCAAACTCATCCTGGCCCCAAAATCACTCACCATGACCCCAAAGTCACTCACCCAGGTCCCCAAATTCCTTCACCCCAGCCCCAAACTCACCCTGTCCCCAAATTCACTTGCCATGGCCCCAAATTCCCTTGTCACCCCTCCATGTCCCCAAACTCACTCACCAGGTCCCCAGATTCAGCCCAACCTGGCCCCAAACTCACCATGGCCCCAAAGTCAGTCACCCTGTCCCCAAATTCACTTGCCATGGCCCCAAAGTCACCCCCCATGGCCCCAAACTCATCCTGTCCCCAAACTCCCTCACCCTGGCCCCCAAACTCACCATGTCCCCAAACTCACCCCCACCATGGCCCCAAACTCCCTCCCCCATATCCCAAACCCCCTCCCCCCATGTCCCAAACCCCCTCCCCACGTCCCCAAACCCCTCCCCCACGTCCCCATATCCCTTCCCCTAGCCCCCAAACTCCCTTGTCCTGTCCCCAAACTCACTCCCCCATATCCCCAAACCCCCCTCCCGTGTCCCCAAACCCCTCCCCCATATCCCAAACCCCTCCCCATGTCACCCCAAACCCCCTCCCCCATACCCCAAACCCCCTCCCCCATGTCCCCCAAACCCCCTCCCCCATGTCCCCAAACCCCTCCCCCATGTCCCCAAACCCCCTCCCCCATGTCCCAAACCCCCTCCCCCACGTCCCCCAAACCCCCTCCCCCCATATCCCAAACCCCTCCCCCATGTCCCCAAACCCCTCCCCCCCATGTCCCAAAAGCCCCTCCCCACGTCCCCAAACCCCTCCCCACGTCCCCCAAAACCCCTCCCCATATCCCAAACCCCTCCCCCATATCCCAAACCCCCTCCCCCATGTCCCAAACCCCTCCCCCATATCCCCAAACCCCTCCCCATATCCCAAACCCCCTCCCCGTGTCCCCAAACCCCCTCCCCACGTCCCTAAAACCCCCTCCCCATGTCCCCCAAACCCCTCCCCCATGTCCCCAAACCCCTCCCCCATACTCCCAAACCCCTCCCCGTGTCCCCAAACCCCCTCCCCCATGTCCCCAAACATATCCCAAACCCCCTCCCCATCCCCAAACCCCCTCCCCAGCCCTGCCCCCCGGCTCACCCTCCAGCCTCTGCTCCTCGAACGCAGACTCCAGCGGGGGCCCGAAGAGCTAGGGGCCAGCGCCGCCGGGTCCTCCCCGGCCTTCCTGCCGGGGGAAAAATCAATATTTTTATTGTTTTGTGTATCCCAGGCCAAGAGGAGCTGGCCAAACACAGGATTCCAGGTGGGGGGAAAAAAAAAAGAAAAGGAGAGAGGCAACACCACAGTGCCAAACAGTCAAAACTTCACGGGAAAGGATTTAAAAAGTAATTATTTTATAATTATTTTCATGTATTTCTTATAGATATCATTTCCACGGGAAAGGGTTAAACATAAAATAATTATTTAATTATTTTCATGTATTTCTTATAGATATCATTTCCACGGGAAAGGGTTAAACATAAAATAATTATTTAATTATTTTCATGTATTTCTTATAGATATCATTTCCATGGGAAAGGGTTAATAAAGTAATTATTTTATATTCATTTTCATGTATTTCTTATAGATATTATTTCCACGGGAAAGGATTAATAAAGTAATTATTTTATAATTATTTTTATGTATTTATTATAGGTATTATTTATTATTATAGGAATTTTTGGGCCATTTTTTGTGCCATTTTAGGGGGGTTTGGGCCATTTTAACTCGCATTTCCTCTGGATATTTTGCCCACTCACTTCCCCAGATTTTTCCTCAGAAATTCCAGGAATCTCACTGGATTTTGGGGCCTTTTTTTTTTAGTGCAGATATTAGGAGTTTTTCTGGCCATTTTTTGTGCAATTTCTGGGGGATTTTTGCGTCTCTTAGTGCGAATTTGTTCGTCTGAATTTCCCCTGGATTTTTCCTGATGCTTTTCCTGGGATTCTCTGGGATTTTCACAGGTTTCAGCCCCTGCTGCGGGGATTCCCCCCCTCCCAGTCCCGATTATCCGCCCGCCCCGGGGCGGGACGAGGCGCCCGAGCCTCGGGGCATCCCCGGGGCCGCACTGACCTGGCGGGGTCCGGGGTGGGCGTGGAGCGCCGGGGCCGGGAGATCTCCTCACCTGGGGGAGACACACGGGAGAGGCTCAGGAGCATCCCAGAATATCCCAGAACGTCGTCATCCCACAGCACAGACAGTCATTGAAACCCCAAAATATCATTCAACAGCACAGACAGTCATTGAAACCCCAAAACATCCCAAAATATCATCACCCCACAGCACAGACAGTCATTGAAACCCCAAAACATTATCCCCTGATCCCCACAGCACAGACAAGGTGCAGGGTCAGGAACATCCCAGAATATCATCATCCCATAACACAGTCATTGAAACCCCAAAACATCCCAAAATATCATCATCCCACAGCACAGACAGGGAGCATGGTCAGTGAAACCCCAAAACATCCCAAAACATCATCATCCCATGATCCCACACCACAGACAGGGTGCAGGGTCAGGAGCATCCCAGAATATCCCAAAACATCATCACCCCACAGCACAGGCAGTCACTGAAACCCCAAAACATCATCACCCCCTGATCTCACAGCACAGGCAGTCATTGAAACCCCAAAACATCATCCCATAACACAGACAGGGAGCAGGGTCAGGAGCATCCCAAAATATCATCATCCCATCATCCCACAGCACAGACATGGAGCAGGGTCAGGAGCATCCCAGAATATCCCAGAATATCATCACCCCACAGCACAGACAGGGATCAGGGCCAGGAAACCCCAAAACATCCCAGAATATCATTATCCCATCATCCCACAGCACAGACAGTCACTGAAACCCCAAAACACCCCAAAACATCATCATCCCATAATCCCTGAGCACAGGCAGGGATCAGAGTCACTGAAACCCCAAAACATCATCCCAGAGCACAGACACGGAGCAGGGTCAGGAAACCCCAAAACATCCCAGAATATCATCACCCCACAGCACAGGCACTGAAACCCCAAAACATCCCAGAATATCATCACCCCACAGCACAGACAGGGAATCAGGGTCAGGAAACCCCAAAACATCCCAAAATATCATCCCAGGGCACAGACAGGGAGCAGGGTCACGAAACCCCAAAACATCCCAAAACATCATCATCCCATCATCCCAGAGCACAGACAGTCACTGAAACCCCAAAACATCCCAGAATATCATCACCCCACAGCACAGGCACTGAAACCCCAAAACATCCCAAAATATCAGACAGGGAGCACAGTCACTGAAACCCCAAAACATCATCATCCCATCACCCCACAGCACAGGCACTGAAACCCCAAAACATCCCAGAATATCATCACCCCACAGCACAGGCACTGAAACCCCAAAACATCCCCCAAACCCCTGAGCTGGCAGTGGGGTCCCCCCCGTGTCCCCCCGCCCTGCTGTGCAGATCCTGGCAGGAAAAATCTCAATTAATTCTGATTTATTTCTGTACAGAGCCACCCTGAGGGATCCCAAAGGTGTCCCCAAACTCTTCTCCAAGGAAAATTTTGGGAGCCACCAGCTCTGCCAGGAGCCAATTTTAAATTTTAAACCAAATTTAACTCGCTCCTTTCCCCCCCTGCACTCCCCAAAACGCCTCCAGCAGGTGCAGGGAGTGGTTTTTACTTACTGGATAAATTCCTTTTAATCGTCCCCTGGAAGGAGAAACAAAGGGAAATAAAAGTGATTGGTCAGGGCAGAAAAAAACCCACAGGAAAAAACCCCACAGGAAAACCCCATAGGGAAAAACCTCACAGAAAAAAACTCACAGAAAAAACCCCACAGAAAAAAACCCCACAGAAAAAAAACCCCCACAGAAAAAAAACCCACAGAAAAAAAAACCCACAAGAGAAAAAAAAACCCCACAAACCCCACAGAAAAAAAAACCCCACAGGAAAAAAAAACCCCACAGGAAAAAAAAACCCCACAGGAAAAAAAACCCACAGAAAAAAAACCACAGAAAAAAAACAAAAACCCACAGAAAAAAAACCCACAAAAAACCCACAGGACCCACACGCACAAAAAACCCACAGGAAAAACCCCAAAAAATCTCACAGAAAAACCCACAGGAAAAACCCACAAAAAAACCCACAGAAAAAAAACCCATACCCACAGGAAAAAACCCTACAGAAAAAACCCACAAAAAAAAACGCACAAAAAACCCACAAAAAACCCCATAGGGAAAAAACAACCCACAGAAAAACAAAAACAAAACACACAGGAAAAAAAACTCATCAAAAAAAACCCACAAAACAAAACAAAACAAAAAAAACCCCACAGGAAAAAACCCCACAGGAAAAAACCCCCACAGGAAAAAACCCCAAAGCCGCCTCTGCCTTTGGGGTGTCCCAAGGGATTTCAGGTCCCTCTGGAACGGGGACTTGGCCCAGCTGTGCCAGTGGCTCGTGGAAAAGCCAAATCCCCCCATCGTTTTTGGGAATTGTGGGATTTTTGGGACGCCCCAAAGCAGAGTGGGACTCCAGGGGTTCCCATCACTGACCCCTCTGTGCTATAGGGTCCTGGGGTGACACAGAGGGGTGGGTGACACCTCTGGCTGCTCCCAATCCCAATCCCAGAGCCCACTCCCCAATCCCAGTCCCAGTCCCAGACCCCATTCCCAGTCCCAGACCCCATTCAGTCCCAGTCCCCCAGTCCTAGACCCCATTCCCAGTCCTAGACCCCAATCCCAATCCCAGAGCCCACTCCCCAATCCCAGTCCCAGACCCCATTCCCAGTGCCAGAGCCCATTCCCCAATCCCATTCACAATCCCAGAGCCTGTTCCCCAATCCCATTCCCATTCCCCAATCCCAGGCCCCATTCCCAAAGCACATTCCTCAATCCCAGACCCCATTCCCCCATTCCAGACCCTATCCCCAGTCCCAGAGCTCATTCCCAGACCCATTCCCCAATTCCAGACCCTATCCCCAGTCCCAGAGCCCATTCCCAATCCCTAGTCTCCATTCCCCAACCCCCATCCCCAATCCCAGACCCCATTCCCCAGTACCCAATCCAAATTCCATTCTCAGTCCCATCCCCAATCCCACGCCCCATTCCCCAGTACCTAATCCCAGTCCCATTCCCAGACCCCAATCCCACACCCCATTCCCCAGTCCCCATTCCCCAATCCCAGACCCCATTCACAGTCTCTCCCCCAGAGCCCATTCCCAGTCCCCAAACCCCCAATCCCAGTCCCCAATCCCCGTCCCATTCCCCAGTCCCTGACCCCAATCCCATTCCCCAGTCCCCTAATCCCATTCCCCCAGTCCCTGACCCCAAATCCCCATTCCCCCAGTCCCCCAATCCCCAGTCCCTGACCCCCAATCCCCACTCCCCCAATCCCTCCCCACTCGTCCCTCCCCACTCCCCAGTCCCACTCCCCCACTCCCCCATCCCCAATCCCCACTCCCCAATCCCACTCCCACTCCCCACTCCCAGTCCCGCCCCGTCCTTACCGGGCTGCGCCGCTGCGGTCAGCAGGGAGGGGAGAGAAGAGACCCCTGGTCAGAGAGTGACAGGTCAGCACCCCCGACCCCCCACAGCCCCCCAGACCCCGGGACAGCCCCTGGGGAACGGGGGATGCCCCCTGGCACAGACCCCAGCGCCTCCAGCCTGGTTTCCTGCCTCTCCAACTTTGGGATCCAGGTACAACCCTGCACACCTCGTCCAAACCCCCAAATCCAGGCTCAGAGCCAAGCAAACTCTATTCCTGCACATCCTACTTCCAAATGCTCTGAGCCAGCCATAAAGGGAATTAAACTTCATCCTAGAGGGGCAGATTTGTTATTTGCTGTTGGCATTTCAGCTCCAGAGCCTGGGCAGGAGCACACAAAGCTGGCTTGAAATTATTCCAGGGGATAAAAATTGCATTTCTTACCGGACTTTTCCTCTAAAAGAAGGCAGAGGAGAAAAAAAAACAAACAAAAAAAAGAGAGAATGAGAAGGTGAGAGATTTTTTTATAAGGAGGAATAGAAGATTTGTGTCAGGTTAAAGACAAAGCAGAGGGACAGGAGCGAGTCTCCAGTGGGAGAGGGAACATTTGGAAACATAAAAATTGTGTCTGAGGCATTTTGGGGAGAGAATTCCATGGTTTGAGCACGGCATTGGTAAAATGCAAGGGACATTCCCAGTCCAGGCACCAGAACTCCCAGTGCAGAGGGCTGGGAAGGGCAGTGCCAATGGACACAACATCTGGCACAGCTGGCAGGGCCCGAGGAGCAGCTGGGGGGTGGCAGGTGTGGAATGGGGTGGGAATTATCTCAGCTCCCTCCCATCCCAGTCTTTGGGATTTCAGCTCCCTCTCATCCCAATCCATGGGATTTCAGCTCCCTCTCATCCCAATCCATGGGATTTATGATTTTATTCCCAACCCAATCCATGGGATTTCAGCTCCCTCCCATCCCAGTCTTTGGGATTTATGATTTTATTCCCAACCCAATCCATGGGATTTCTGATCCCCCTCCCAGCCCAATCCTTGGGATTCATGATCCCCCTTCCAGTACAACTCATGGGATTCATGATCTCCATCCCAACCCAATCCATGGGATTTATGATCTCCATCCCAACCCAATCCATGGGATTTATGATCTCCATCCCAACCCAATCCATGGGATTTATGATCTCCATCCCAACCCAATCCATGGGATTTATGATCTCCATCCCAACCCAATCCATGGGATTTATGATCCCACTCCCAGCCCAATCCTTGGGGTTTCTGATCCCCCTCCCAGCCCAACCCATGGGATTTCAGCTCATTCCCAGCACAATCCATGGGAATTTAGCTCCTCCCAGCCCAATCCTTGGGATTTATGATCTTATTCCCAGCCCAATCCTTGGGATTTCAGCTCATTCCCAGCCAAATCCATGGGATTTCAGCCCCATCCCACCCCAACCCATGGGATTTATGATCTCCCTCCCAGCCCAACCCATGGGATTTATTATCTCCATCCCACCCCAATCCATGGGATTTATGATCTCCATCCCAGCCCAATCCAGGGGATTTATGATCTCCATCCCAGCCCAATCCATGGGAATTTAGCTCCTCCCAGCCCAATCCATGGGATTTATGATCCCCTTCCCAGCCCAATCGCTTGGGATTTCAGCTCCATCCCAGCCCAATCCATGGGATTTATGATCTCTCTCCCAGCCCACCCCACACTGGGATCCTCCTCAGCCCCTCCCCCAACCTCAGCAGGAAAACACCCCAGTAGAGAAGAGACAAAAATCACATTTGATAAAATCTACATCCCACAAGAACCTGGTTTTCCTAATACCATTCTTACTACTATCATTATTAAATTGTTCATTTTGAGGTTAGGCTTTCCCCCCTTTTTTTTTATTTTTTTTTGTGCTTCCCAAAGCATCCAACTGCCATTTCTAATCCTGAAATGGCAACAAACAAAGTCCCTGCTTGAGAAGCAGAAACAAAACACTCGGATTTTATTTCAGTTTGGCTTGGAGAGCCACTGACACTTCAGATCCAGGTTATTTATTTATAAATCATGGAAAGCTTTGCCTGGGAAGTCACTAAAACCTCCTGCAAGCCCAGAATCCAATTTTTTCATGGGATGAGACAACAGGAATCTTTTTAACAAGCCTCAGGAAAAGCAGAAGGGGATGGTTTTTATGGCAGGATGGACTAAGGGAAAATGACCTTTCCCTCTAGGAACCTGGATTCACAGCCAGGGTGAGAAATAAACCTCTAAAACCCCATGGAAAATCCCACAGATGGATTCCTTGGCTTGGGAATCAGGGAAATCACATCTAGGATGACAATTAAACCTCTAAAACCCCATGGAAAATCCTACAGATGATTTCCTCGGCTTGGGAATCAGGGCAAGACCCTGAATGGGAAGAACCTTCCAGGAACCTGGATTCACATCCAGGGATGAGAAATACACCCTCTAAAACCCCATGGAAAATCCTACAGATGGATTCCTTTGGCTTGGGAAATCAGGGCAAGATCCTCAATGGTAGAAACCCTCCAGGAACTTGGATTCACCTCCAGGGTGAGAAATAAACCTCTAAAACCCCATGGAAAATCCTACAGATTATTTCCTTCACTTAGGAATCAGGGCAAGATCCTCAATGGTAGAAACCCTCCAGAAACCTGGATTCACCTCCAGGGTGAGAAATAAACCTCTAAAACCCCATGGAAAATCCTACAGATGATTTCCTTCACTTGGGAATCAGGGCAAGATCCTCAATGGTAGGAACCCTCCAGGAATGGGAATTCACATCCAGGATGAGAAATAAACCCTCTAAAACCCCGTGGAAAATCCTACAGATGGATTCCTTGGCTTGGGAATCAGGGAATTCACATCTAGGGTGACAAATATACCCCTAAAACCCCATGGAAAATCCTACAGATGGATTCCTTGGCAAGACCCTGAATCATGATGACGATTAAAAATCCCCCTTGGCTGAAACCCCCTTTTTTACCTCATTAAAAAACTGAGAAGAAGTGATAAAACCCAGGCAGCGCCACACCCAGACCCCTTCACCAGCAGCAACGCCAATTCTTAAACCAAACACCCCGACGCGCCCACACCCCGAAAGCACCGCCAAAAACAACGAGTGGAGGAGGATTGCAGGCGAGTTTGGGGGATGCCCGTGGCCGGGGGGTCACTCACCACGGGGGAGGGGGACAGGGCGATGCTGCCCACGGAGGCGCGCAGCTCGTCGGCCGTGGCCGCGCCGCGCAGCGCGTCCTTGGCCTGCAGCGGCCTGATCTTGATGTTGAACTTCCTGCGGGCCTCCTCCTCCTCCTCCGACTCGCTGGAGGAGTAGAAGTGCTTTCCTTTGGTAGGTGCAGCGCAGTTAAGGAAGGTGGGGTCGGGGGTGCTCCAAGAGGGGGGGTTTGGGTGGTGGAGAAAGCACAAATCGGTCACAGGGTCTCACAGGGAGGAAATCCTGAGCTGGGGATGTCACTGCTGCACCCCAAGCTGCTGTTCCCAGGGTAAATCCAGCCCAGGGTTTGGATCCATGTCTGCATTTCATGGAATTGCTCAGGCTGGAAAGCCTGATGGGATAATCAGGTCAGATCATCCCCCAGTGCCACATCCACAGGGATTTTAAATCCTTCAAGGATGGGGAACCAGCCCTGCCCGGGCAGCGGCTCCAATGCCTCAACAGCCTTTCCCATGAGGAAATTTTCCCAAATACCCAAACTAAAACTCCTCTGGAGCTCTGACTCCAAATAAAGGGCAGGAAATCCCGAGCTGGGGATGTCACTGCTGCACCCCAAGCTGCTGCTCCCAGGGTAAACCCAGCCTAGGGCTTGGATCCATGTCTGCATTCCATGGAATTGCTCAGGCTGGAAAGCCTGATGGGATAATCAGGTCAGATCATCCCCCAGCACTGCCCATATCCCAAGTGCCACATCCACGAGGATTTTAAATAAAATATCCAACCTAAACCTCCTCTGGAGCTCTGAACCCAAATAAAGGGCAGGAAATCCCGAGCTGGGGATGTCACTGCTGCACCCCAAGCACATGGAGCTGCTGCACCCCAAGCTGCTGTTCCCAGGGTAAACCCAGCCCAGGATGTGGATCCATGGCTGCATTTCATGGAATTGCTCAGGCTGGAAAGCCTGATGGGATAATCAGGCCAGATCATCCCCCAGTGCCACATCCACAGGGATTTGAAATCCTTCAAGGATGGGGAACAAGCACTGCCCTGGGCAGCGGCTCCAATGCCTCAACAGCCTTTCCCATGAGGAAATTTTCCCAAATACCCAAACTAAAACTCCTCTGGAGCTCTGACTCCCCAAATAAAGGGCAGGAAATCCCCAGCTGGGGATGTCACTGCTGCACCCCAAGCTGCTGTTCCCAGGGTAAATCCAGCCCAGGGTTTGGATCCATGTCTGCATTCCATGGAATTGCTCAGGCTGGAAAGCCTGATGGGATAATCAGGTCACATCATCCCCCAGCACTGCCCCATATCCCAAAGTGCCACATCCACAGGGATTTTAAATAAAATATCCAACCTAGACCTCCTCTGGAGCTCTGAACCCAAATAAAGGGCAGGAAATCCCGAGCTGGGGATGTCACTGCTGCACCCCAAGCTGCTGTTCCCAGGGTAAATCCAGCCCAGGATGTGGATCCATGTCTGCATTCCATGGAATTGCTCAGGCTGGAAAAGCCTGATGGGATAATCAGGTCAAATCATCCCCCAGTGTCACATCCACAGGGATTGTAAGTAAAATATCCAACCTAAACCTCCTCTGGCATTGAGGCCATTCCCTCTCCTGTCCCCATTCCCTGGCAGCAGATCCCAAATCCCCCCCTGGCTTCCCCCTCCTTGCCAAAAACCAGGAATTCCTCCCTGATCCCCCTTTTCTCCAGGACCATCCTGGAGATTTTGGTCTCCCATGGGATGTTCCCCCACTCCTCATTTCACAGCAGTGAATCACAGACAGTCCAAATATCTCAGGTAATCCAGATTTACCTGTGGAGTGCCAGCTCCACATGAAAATCAGAAGGTGGAAATAGATAATAATTAATAATAAAAATAAAAATAAATAAAAATAAAAATTAATAAATAATAATGGAATAAAGTGAGCCAGTGGCCTGCCTGTGAACCTCCCTGTCAACCCAACCCAAGAGGCAAAGCCAAAACCAAAGGATATATCCTGGTTCCTCGGGTCTGATGCTGTATCCCTCCTCATCCAGCTCAGGTGAGTTCTGGATAGGGAACAAAAAAAAACCAAAAAAAACCAAAAAAACAAAAACAAACAGGAAAATCAGGAATTAATTAATTCCTGGAGAGCTGGAGCAGCTCTTTCCTCCTGTGGGAAAGGAGGTCCTGCACACCCAGAGCAAATTCCACTCTGCAGAATAAAGGTTTTAATCCTTGTTTATAATTTTATAAACAATAATATGAGTACAAATAATAAATATATATTTATAATATTTTTTAAATATTAAATTGCAACACCCCCTGGGCCAGCACAGAGCTCTCCAGAGCCACCCCATTCCTGGGAATTCTGCTTGACCTGCAGGTGTGGATTTGCTGTCTGGACAGAGCTGATTTCACCCAAAAATCCCAAAATGAGAGTGGGAGGAGCCTGGGATGGCCACGGGATGCAGGGAAGCTCCAGGGGACACTTACATATCTGTCCCAGTCGATCTCTGCATAAAATCCATTTGGGGCTCCGTTGGTTTTCTTCTGGAAAGGAAAATTCCCGTGGTTGAACTGGAGGAAGGAGGAGCACAGCACATCCCACACCCACAGCATTCCCCACCCCTGGAATGCCCCCACAGAGATGGAAAGGGTTTGGTTTTTTAAATTTTTTTAAATTTTTTTTGCATCTTTATCAGGTGGACACCCAAAATTCCTTAGGGAGAGGTGAGGAAATGTTTCTCCTGTGCTGGGCATGTGGAAGCTCCCAACCCTACAACCCTCCAGGAAATATTTCCTGATAGATGAACAAACCCCTTTCTCCCCAGAAAGGACAACCCCAAAAAGGAGCAGATCCCATTATCCCACATTCAGTTCAGGGATGGAGCAGTGGGAATGGGCCTGGGGTGGCCAGAAAGGATAAACCCAAAAGGGATCAGATCCCATTATCCCACATTCAATTCGGGATGGAGCAGTGGGAATGGGCTGGGGTGACCAGAAAGGATAAACCCAAAAGGGAGCAGATCCCATTATCCCACATTCAGTTCAGGATGGAGCAGTGGGAATGGCCTGGGGTGACCAGAAAGGATAAACCCAAAAAGGAGCAGATCCCATTATCCCACATTCAATTCGGGATGGAGCAGTGGGAATGGGCTGGGGTGGCCAGAAAGGATAAACCCAAAAGGGATCAGATCCCATTATCCCACATTCAGTTCAGGATGGAGCAGTGGGATGACCCTGGACGATGATCCATGCCATGAAACACCAACACACACACAGGAGCTGCTGCTTGGGATCCAGGGAATTCTGCTTGGAATCATCCCAGGAGCCCTCACCTGGCTGGCTCGGGGCTCCCAAACCCATCCCAATTTTTGGGCTCTGGGCACCCAAACCCATCCCAATTTTGGGCCACCACAATTTTGGGCTCTGGGCACCCAAACCCATCCCAAATTTTGGGCCACCACAATTTTGGGCTCTGGGCACTCAAAGCAGTCCCAAATTTTTGGGCTCTGGGGCATCCCAGAAAGGACAACCCCAAAATTTAGGCTCTGGGCTCCCATTATCCCAGCCCAATTCTGGGCTCTGGGCACTAAAGCAGTCCCAAATTTTGGGCTCTGGGCACCCTAAACCCATCCCAAATTTTTGGGCCATGACATCACTCTGAGCACCCCAAACCCATCACAAATTTTGGGCTGCTGGGCACCCAAACCCATCCCAAATTTTGGGCCACCTAATTCTGGGGCTCTGGGCACCCAAACCCAGCCCAATTTTGGCGGGCTCTGGGCTCCCAAACCCATCCCAAATTTTGGGCTCTGGGCACCCAAACCCAGCCCAAATTTTGGGCCACCACAATTCTGGGCTCTGGGCACCCAAACCCATCCCAAATTTTGGGCTCTGGGCACCCAAACCCAGCCCAAATTTTGGGCCACCACAATTCTGGGCTCTGGGCTCCCAAACCCAGCCCAATTTTGGGCTCTGGGCTCCCAAACCCATCCCAAATTTTGGGCTCTGGGCACCCAAACCCAGCCCAAATTTTGGGCCACCACAATTTTGGGCTCTGGGCTCCCAAACCCAGCCCTATTTTGGGCTCTGGGCTCCCAAAACCATCCCAATTTTGGGCCACCACAATTTTGGGCTCCTGGGTGGGATAATCCAGCTCCCCTGAGCTTCATTCCAGAGGGAACATTCCCTGCCCAAGGATGGAGGGAAAACCTCCTGTGGGAATTCTGGCTGCTGCTCCAGGGAATTCCTGCTTTTCCCCCTCCCATTTCTATCCAACCCCACTCCCACCAGCCTGCCTGACCCCACAGGGTTTTCCCTGCACTCTGGAAAAACCAAAATTGCTTTTTTTTTCGTTCCAAAGTGAGGATGATTCCCTGTTTTGCACACCCCTGAGCCAGGCTCAGCTTTCCTTACCCCGTTTTTATTTCCTCCTTCCTGTGTGCCCTCGGCTTTGCTATTGGAACTTGGATCATTGGGATGAGGGCTGGGCTGCTGCAAGGGTGGGGGTGGCAGAAAAAGGGTTAAAATATCTGCTCCTCGCCTGGGTGTTGGTTTTGTTTTTTTTTGGTTTTTCTTTTTAAACGCACTAAACTAAATTTTGGGAGCTAAGGAACACAGATTTGTCAGGAAAGGGAGGCTCAGCTGTGGCTCCACCAGGATTAAAAGTGGATTTTCCTGTTCAGCAGCCAAAATTTAAAAAACTTATATGGGAAAGGGTCTGGAGGATAAAAAATTATATTAAATGTCTCCATCTCCAACCCCTCTGCCTCAATCACCTTCAGCAGCTTCACTCATTCAGATATTCAACCCAAACCTGTTCTTTATTAAATTGCCCATCCTGAACCTGCTATTTATTAATTTATCCAACCTAAACTTGCTATTTATTAATTTATCCATCTTGAACCTGCTATTTATTAATTTAGCCAACCCAAACCTCTCCTTTATTTATATATCCAATCTAAACCTATTATTTATTAATTTATGCAACCTGAACCTGCTATTTATTAATTTAGCCAACCCAAACCTCTCCTTTATTTATATATCCAATCTAAACCTGTCCTTTAATTTGCCATTTATTAATTTATCCAGCCTAAACCTGTTCCTTATCAATTTATCCAATCTAAACCTGTTCTTTATTGATGTATCCCAATCTAAATCTGTTCTTTATTAATACATCCAATCAAAACCTGTTCTTTATTAATTTATCCAATCTAAACCTATTATTTATTAATTTATCCAACCCAAACCTGTCCTTTATTAATAAAGGACAAGTTTAGGATGCATAAATTAATTTATCCAACCTAAACTTGCTATTTATTAATTTACCCAACCTGAACCTGCTATTTATTAATATATCCAATCTAAACCTATTATTTATTAATTTATACAATCTGAACCTGTCCTTTATTAATTTATCCAACCCAAGCTTGTCCTTTATTAATTTATCCATCCTTAACCTGCTATTTATTAATGTATTCAATCCAAACCTGCTATTTTTTATTTTATCCAACCTAAACCTGTTCCTTATCAATTTATCCAACCTAAACCTGCTATCCAATAATTTATCCAATCTGAATTAGTTCTTTATTAATTTAACCAATCTAAACCTGCTATCTATTAATTTATCCAACTTGAATCTCATATTTATTAATTTATCCAATCTAAACCTGTCCTTTATTAATTTATCCAGCCTAAACCTACTAACTATTAATTTATCCAACTTGAATCTGCTATTTATTAATTTATCCAGCCTGAACCTGCTCTTTATTAATTTATCCTATTCCTTTTATTTATTCCTTTTATCACTGCTGAATAGAGCCCTGCTGAAGGCACCACCTTTATTTTAATCTCCATTTCCTTAAAAGCATCTTAAAAACACGGGGAGGGCCCAAAGCTGAGGATTTGGGGTCAGATTGTGGGGAAAAAAAAATTATTTCTTGCAAGGAGCAGCTTGACCCCTCAAATTTTTGTTTTTTTTGAAGATCCCCCAGCTCTGCTCTGCCTGCTGAGCCTCCCAAGGGGCTCATCTTTATTTTGAGGTGAAATCCTAAAATCTGGATTTGCTGAGAAAATAAAGCCCAGCCTGAACACAGAATATTTTTGATATCAAACACTAAATTTAGGAGCCCATCCTAACACATTTCAGCCTAACACCAGGAGTAAAAGCAGCAGCCACTGAAATAAAAACCAAACCACAAACACATCCTTGTTTTCAGGTTAATATAAATAAAGGCTGCTGCTCCTGCTGAATTTCCTGAACTCCTCAGGGCAAATCTGCCCCAAGCCAGTGCGAAATTGGAAGGAGGATGAGGATGGGGCTGGTACTGCCCTCTGCATCCTCTGCCCTCTGTCATCTTTAATTCCATTTGCCTTTTTCCCATTGTCTGTGTTCATGCTGCTTTGCCTGTAGTCGTCTCAGCCATCCCTGTCTGGTGGCTCTGGGGTCGGGGTCTCACTGGTCGGGGTGTGATTCGGTCTTTTCCTGGGGTCTCTTCATCCTTCCTGCTCCTCGTGGGGCTGTCCCTTTTGGTTGTCCATGTCGCTCATCGTCATGTGCGTTCTGCTGCTGGTGCTGTCTGTGCCACTGCCCTCCCTGCAGGGTTCCTGGCTCCTTCTGGGTTGGGGCTACTGGGGGCTCGGGACCTCTATGGGGATTGGGGATTTGTGGGGATCCTGGGCTGGGCTCCTCCATCCCAGTTCGTTCCTGGTCAGGGCTCCATGCCTCCACATCGCTGCTGCTGCTCCTGGCTCCATTCCTGGTCGTTCCGCTGTCAGGCCTCTTTTCTCCGTGTTTCTTCTCAGCTCCATTTCCTGCCGTCTCATTCCCTCTGTTCCTGTCTTCCGTCTCTGTCCTCCCATTTCCATCCTCCCGTTTCCGTTTCTCCTGTTCCTCTGTCCTCCGTCCATTCCATGTCCTCTCGTTCTGCTGTCCCATCCAGCTGCTCCTTCCTATTTCCATTCCATCCTTCCTTCTCCTTCCTGTCCACTGCTTCCATTCCGTTCGTCTCCGTCCATTTCCGTTCCTTCCATTCCTCCGTTCCGTTCTCGTCCATGCTCCTGTTCCATCCTGCCTCCGCTCTCATTCTCTCTCCGTTCCTTCTCATTCCTGTCCTTCCTGCCTTCCTCCATTCCATCCCTCCATCTTCCCGTCCATCTCCTTCCTTCTCCTGTTCCCATCCCGTTCTCTCCGTTCCATCCATTCCATCCTTCCATCCTGTCCCTTCCTTCCTCTCCATCCATTCCTCTTCCTCTTCCTCTCCGTTCCATTCCTGTTCTCTCCGTCTCCATTCTCTCCCTCTCCCGTTCCTGTCCTCCTCCTGTTTCCATCCGTCTCCTCCATCTCCATTCCTCCATTCTCCTTTCTCTCCTGTCCGTCCTCCATCTCCGTTCTCATCCGTTCCGTCCTTTCTCCATTCCCTCCATTCCATCCTTCCATTCCATCCCTCCATCTCTCCTTCTCCATCCGTTCCATCTCTCCGTTCCTTCCCTTCCCGTCCCTCCCATTCTCTTCCAGTTCCTCCGCTCCCTTCCTCTCCATTCCTTCCTTCCTCCTCTCCCGTTCCATTCCCTCCATCTCCGTTCCATTCCTCCTCCATCTCTCCATTTCCATTCCATCCCTTTCCTTCCTCCATCTCTCGTTCCATTCCTCTCCCATTCCTCTCCATCTCTCTCCTCTCTCCATCTCTCTCCATTCCCTCCCTCTCTCCCTCCATCTCCCTCTCCATTCCCTCTCCTCCATTCCATCCCTCCCTCCCCTCCATTCCATCTCCCTTTCCCTCTCCATTCCCCTTCCCCTCCATCCTCTCCATCTCCACTCCACTCCCCTTCCTCTCCCTCCATCTCTCCATTCCATCTCTCCCTCTCCATCCCCTCCATTCCATCCCTCCATTCTCTCCCTTCCATCTCCCTCCCTCTCCATCCCCTTCCTCCCCTCCATCTCCATCCCTCCCTCCATCTCCCTCTCTCCCTCCATCTCCCTCCCTCTCCATTCTCCTCCCTTCCCTCTCCCTCTCCTCCCTCTCCATTCCTCCCTCCCTCTCTCCCCTCCATCTCTCTCCATTCCATCTCTCCACTCCTCCTCCCTCCATCTCTCCATTCCCTCCTCCCTCCTCTCTCCCTCTCCATCTCTCCCCGTTCCCTCTCCTCCGTTCCCTCCCTTCCATCTCCCTTCCCTCCCTCTCCTCTCCTCCTCCCTCTCCGCTCCTCTCCTCTCCATCTCTCCGTTCCTCCCTCCTCCTCTCCCTCCATCTCTCTCCCGTTCCCTCGCTCCCTCCTCTCCCTCTCCATCTCTCCCGTTCCCTCTCTCCCTCTCCCCGCCCCGGGGCGCTCGGGGCCGTGCCCGCTCGCTGCCCCGCCGCGCTAATCACCACGGCGCTAATTCAATCACCGCCCTCGCTAATTGCGGCGCGCTCGGCTGCGGCCCCTGCGCGACCTGCGGCGCCCCCGGGATCCCCCCGAGGGCACCGGGGCTGGATCCCGCCCTTCTCCGAGATGCGGAGGAGATTCCTTCCCTCCCTCCCGGTGAATCCCGGCGGGTTTATCCCGCTGCGGCTCCTGCCTGCCCCACCGCCCCTGGGGGCACTTCGGGGCTGTACAGCATTTTTTGGGGTGTGCTCCATCTGTGCCACCCCTCCTTACAGCGGGAAAAACCCTCAAAGGGATTAAAAAACCCCAAATAAAAAACCCCCAAAGATTAAAAAAACCCCCAAAATATAAAAAAAGACCAAAATTAAAAACCCAAAATAAAAAAACCAAAAGATAAAAAAAAACCCCAAAAATAAAAAAACCCCAAAGACTAAAAACCCCAAAATAAAAAACCCCCAAAATAAAAAAAACCAAAAGATAAAAACCCAAAAATAAAAAAAACCCAAAATAAAAAAAAACCCCAAAAATAAAAAAAAACCCAAAATAAAAAACCCCAAAGTTAAAAAAACCCCAAAATTAAAAAAACCTAAAGAGTTAAAAAAACAACCCCCAATGTTAAAAATAAAACAACCCCAAAGTTAAAAAAAACCAAAGTGAAAAAAACCCAAACTTATCTCCAAAGTTAAAAAAAAATCCCCAAAGTTAAAAAAAACCCCCAAAGTTAAAAAAAAACCCCCAAAGTTAAAAAAACCCCAAAGTTAAAAAAAATCCCCAAAGTTAAAAAAAAATCCCAAAGTTAAAAAAAACTCCCAAAGTTAAAAAACCAACCCCCAAAGTTAAAAAAAACCCCAAAGTTAAAAAAAAACCCCCAAAGTTTAAAAAAAACCAAAAACCCAAAAGTTAAAAAAACAACTCCAAAGTTAAAAAAAAATCCCCAAAGTTAAAAAAAAACCCCAAAGTTAAAAAAAGTCTCCAAAGTTACAAAAAAAAATCTCCAAAGTTAAAAAAAAAATCCCCAAAGTTAAAAAAAACCAACTCCCAAAGTTAAAAAAAACAACCCCCAAATTAAACAACCCCCAAAGTTAAAAAGCACCAAAATTAAAAAAAAACCCCAAATTAAAAACCCTAAAATTAAAAAAACCACCAAAATTTAAAAACATCCAAAATAAAGAAACCCCAAAATTAACAAAAAAAACCCCCAAAACTTTAAAAACCCCCAAAGTTAGAAAAAAACCCCCAAAATTAGAAAAAAAATTTAAAAACCCAAAATTAAAAAAATTTAAATTTGAAAAAATCCAAAATTTTAAAAAAAACAAAATTAAGAAACTCCAAAATTTAAAAAAACCCCAAAATTAAAAACCCCCAGAATTTAAAAAACCCCCAAAATTTTAAATCCCCCAGATTGCACTCACGTGGAGTCAGTGTCCTTTTCTTTTCTGCGTATCCCAAACGCTTTCCTGGTTCGTTTTTTCAATCCTGAGGTGGAAGGAACAGCAAGAACAAGGAAATTATTTACAATTATCTATAAATTTAATTAATATATAATATAACTCCTCAAATAAATCCTAAAGGTTCCTCATTCCCTCACCATAAATCCATAAATGAGGGGAAAAAAAAAAGGAAGAGCAACACCAGGGGATCCAGAATCCCAAAATTCAGGAGTTTTTTCAACTCAACTTAATTTCAACTTAATTTCAACTTAATTTCAACTTAATTTCAACTTAATTAGTTTCCTTTTCCCCCAACCTCAATAATTCCTTTTTCCCCTCAACCTTAATAATTCCTTTTTTCCAACTTAATAATTCCGGTTTTTCCAAACTTAACAATTCCTTTTTCCCCCAAACTTAATATTTCCTTTTTCCCCCAACCTTAACATTTCCTTTTTCTCCAAACTTAATAATTCCTTTTCCCAACCTTAATATTTCCTTTTTCCAACTCAATAATTCCTTTTCCCCAACCTTAACAATCCCTTTTCCCCAACTCAACAATTCCTTTTCCCCAACCTTAATATTTCTTTTCCCCCCCACCTTAATAATTCCTTTTCCCCAAACTTAATATTATTTCCTTTTTCCCAAACTCAATAATTCCTTTTCCCCAACCAACTCAATAATTCCTTTTCCCCACCTAACAATTCCTTTTCCCCCCAAACTTAATATTATTCCTTTTTCCCCCAACCTTAATATTTCCTTTTTTTCCCCAACCTTAATATTTCCTTTTTCCCCCCAACCTTAATATTTTCCTTTTTTCCCCCCAACCTTAATATTTTCCTTTTTCCCCCAACCTTAATATTTCCTTTTTCCCCCAACCTTAATATTTCTTTTTCCCCCAACCTTAATATTTCTTTTCCCCCCACCTTAATAATTCCTTTTTCCCCAAACTTAATATTATTTCCTTTTTCCCAAACTCAATAATTCCTTTTCCCCAACCAACTCAATAATTCCTTTTCCCCAATTTAACAATTCCTTTTCCCCAAACTTAGCAATTCCTTTTCCCCCCAAACTTAATATTATTCCTTTTTCCCCCAAACTTAATATTTCCTTTTTCCCCAACCTTAATATTATTCCTTTTTCCCACCTTCTTAATATTATTCCTTTTCCCCAACCAACTCAATAATTCCTTTTCCCCAACCAACTCAATAATTCCTTTTCCCCAACCTTAATATTTCTTTTTTCTCCCCTCACCTTAATAATTCCTTTTCCCCCACCAACTTAATATTATTTCCTTTTCCCCAAACTCAGGAATTCCTCTTTTTCCCCAAACTCGGGAATTCCTTTTTTTCCCCCAAACTCAGGAATTCCTTTTTTTCCCCCAAACTCAGGAATTCCTTTTTTTCCCTGAGCCCCCCGGGGAAGCCACGGAACGATTCCTTGATTTGCTGCTGGCAGCCCTCCCCAGGCCTGGGACAGCTCCTCATTATCCCGGTTTTATCCCAGTTTTTATTCCTCACTATCCCGGTTTTATCCCAGTTTTTATTCCTCACTATCCCGGTTTTATCCCAGTTTTTATTCCTCACTATCCCGGTTTTATCCCAGTTTTTATTCCTCACTATCCCGGTTTTATCCCAGTTTTTATTCCTCACTATCCCGGTTTTATCCCAGTTTTTATTCCTCACTATCCCGGTTTTATCCCAGTTTTTATTCCTCACTATCCCGGTTTTATCCCAGTTTTTATTCCTCACTATCCCGGTTTTATCCCAGTTTTTATTCCTCACTATCCCGGTTTTATTCCAGTTTTTATTCCTCATTATCCCGGTTTTATTCCAATTCTTATTCAAATTCTTATTCCTCATTGTCCCAGTTTTATTCCAATTCTTATTCCTCATTATCCCAGTTTTATTCCACATTATCCCAGTTCTATTCCACATTATCCCAGTTCTATTTCAATTCTTATTCCACATTATCCCAGTTTTACTCCACATTATCCCAGTTCTATTTCAATTCTTATTCCACTTTATTCCAGTTTTATTCCAATTTTTATTCCACATTATCCCAATTCTATCCCACACTATTCTAATTTTTATTCCAATTTTTACTCCACATTATCCCAGTTTTATTCCAATTTTTATTCCACATCATCCCAATTCTATTCCACACTATTCCAATTCCATTCCAATTTTTATTCCACATTTATTCCAGTTCTATCCAAATTTTTACTCCACACTATCCCAGTTTTATTCCATTTTTTATTCCACATTACTCCAGTTCTATTCCAATTTTTGTTCCACATTATCCCAATTCTATCCCACACTATTCTAATTCAATTCCAATTTTTATTCCACATCATCCAAATATTATTCCAATTCCATTCCACTTTACTCCAATTCTATTCCAATTTTTATTCCACATTATCCCAGTTCTATCCCACACTATTCTAACTTCTATTGTAATTTTTATTCCACATTATCCCAGTTTTATTCCAATTCTTATTCCACATTATCCCAGTTCTATTCCAATTTTTATTCCACATTATCCCAATTCTATCCCACACTATTCTAATTTTTATTCTAAATTTACTCCACATTATCCCAATTCTATTCCAATTTGTATTCCACATTATTCCAATTCTATTCCAATTTTTAAATTTTTAAAATAGGAAAAATTAACACTGAAAAATCAAAATGGGAAAAAAAATAAAATTATTAAAATCGGGAAAAAATAAATATAAAATAGGAAAAAAGAAAATGAAAATGGGGGAAAAAATAAATTTAAAATGGGGAAAAAGATAAAATTAAAATGGGGAAAAAAGATAAAATTAAAATGGGGAAAAAGATAAAATTAAAATTTTAAAACCTGAACTGAAATTCTAATTCCAAATGAATCGGGTTTGGGGGGTTTGAATACAAAAACCCAGCAGCTGGGAGCACTTCCAGCCTTCCTTTCATTGCCACAAAAAACAAAAAAAACCAAAAAAACCAAAAACCCTCAATGGCTGGCAGAGCAAACAGGGCCTCACTTTGTGCTCCTGGGAACAGAAAAATCCCAAAAAACCCAAAAATCCACCTGCAGGCACTCGGGGGTTTGGGGTGTTGTGGGATTTTTCATCCCAAATCTGGGGAAAAAAAAATCAGATGCAGGGGATGGAATGGGATTAAAGAAATGGGTTTAAAGTTGGCTGGGTGGGAAAAGAAATGGGGAAAAAATAAGAATGAAAAAAATAAATGGGGAAAAATAATAGTGGGGAAATAAATAATAGTGGGGAAATAAATGGGGAAAAATAATAATGGGGAAATAAATAATAATGGGAAAAAATTAGTGGGAAAATAAAAGGGGAAAAATAATAATGAAAAAATAAATGGGGAAAATAATAATGGGGAAATAAATAATAATGGGGAAATAATAGTAGGGAAATAATAATGGGAAAATAATGGAAAATAAATGGGGAAAAATAACAATGGGGAAATAAATAATAATGGGAAAATAATAGTGGGGAAATAAATAATGATGGGGAAATAATAGTGGGGAAATAAATAATGATGGGGAAATAAATAATAATGGGAAAATAATAGTGGGGAAATAAATAATAATGGAGAAAATGGGGGGAATAACAATGGGAAAATAAACAATGGGGAAATAAATGGGGAAAAATAATAATGGGGAAATTAATAATGGGAAAATGGGGGGAAATAATGGGAAAATAAACAATAATGGGGGAAAATGGGGAGAAATAATGGGAAAAAAATGGGGGGAAATAATAATGGGGGAAAATGGGAGGAAAAAGAATAATGGAAAATAAATGGGGAAAAATAATAGGAAAATAAATGGGGGAAAATAATAGGAAAATAAATGGGAAAATAAATAATAATGGAGAAAACGGGGAGAAATAATAATGGGAAAATAAATGGAAAACTAAATTATAATGGGGAAATAAATGGGGAAAATAATAATGGGAAAATAAATGGGGAAATGGGGGGAAATAAATGGGAAAAAATAATAATGGGGAAATAAAAGGGAAAAATAATAATGGGGAAATAAATGGGGAAAAATAATAGTGGGGAAATAAATGGGGAAAAATAATAGTGGGGAAATAAATGGGAAAAATAATAGTGGGAAATGGGGAAAACAATGAGGAAACAATGGGAAAATGGGGTGAAATGATGGGGAAATGGGGGAGAAAAAGGGACAATAAATAAATAAATAATGGGAAAATGAGGGGAAAATAAATAATAATGGGAAAATAAATGGGGGAAAATAATAGGAAGATAAATGGGGAAAATAAAAAATAATGGGGAAATAAATGGGGAAAATAAATAATAATGGGGAAATGAAAAATAATGTGAAAATGGGAAAACAAGCTAAGAACGGGAGAAGGAGGAAATAACCGGGAAGGAGCCTGCCAGGTTCGGAACATCCCAGCGCTCCGGGTGTTGGGATTCCTGCCACAAACCCTGGGAAAATCCCAAAACTCGGTCAGGATTCCTGCCACAAATTCTGGGTAAATCCCTTTTTCATCCTCTCCCAAAATTCAGTCTGAATTCCTGCCACAAATTCTGGATAAATCCCATTTTCCTTCATATTCCTCCTCTCCAACCCCAAAATTAGATCAGCATTTCTGCCACAAATTCTGGGTAAATCCCATTTTCCTTCATGTTCTTCCTCTCCAATCCCAAAATTGAGTTGGCATTCCTGCCATAAATTCTGGATAAATCCCATTTTCCTCCTCTCCCAAAATTCAGTCTGAATTCCTGCCACAAATTCTGGGTAAAATCCATTTTCCTTCATGTTCCTCCTCTCCAATCTCAAAATTCAGTCCAAATTCCTGCCACAAATTCTGGATAAATCCCTTTTTCATCCTCTCCCAAAATTCAGTCAGGATTCTTCCCACAAATTCTGGATAAATCCCATTTTACTCCTCTCCCAAAATTCAGTCAGGATTCTTCCCACAAATTCTGGATAAATCCCATTTTCCTTCATGTTCTCCTCTCCAACCCCAAAATTAGATCAGCATTTCTGCCACAAATTCTGGATAAATCCCATTTTTCCTTCACATTCCTCTTCCCCAATCCCAAAATTGGGTTGAATTTCCTGCCACAAATTCTGGATAAATCCCATTTTCATCCTCTCCCAAAATTCAGTCAGGATTCTTCCCACAAACTCTAGTTAAATTCCATTTTCCTTCATGTTCCTTCACTCCAATCCCAAAATTGAGTTGGGATTCCTGCCACAAACTCTGGATAAATCCAAGAATTTTCCTCCTCTCCCAAAACTCGGTCAGAATTCCTACCACAAAATCCATTTTCCTTCATATTCCTCCTCTCCCAAAATTCAGTCAGGATTCTTCCCACAAATTCTGGATAAATTCCATTTTCCTTCATGTTCCTCCTCTCCAACCCCAAAATTAGATCAGGATTCCTGCCACAAATTCTGGATAAATTCCAGAATTTTCCTCCATTTTCCTCCTCTCCCAAAATTCAGTCAGGATTCTTCCCACAAAATCCTCAAATCCAAACTCCCCAAATTTGCCTCAAGCCCAAACCCCCAAATTTTCTTCCTCAGATAAAAACCCCCAAATTTTCCTCCGAAAATCCCAATCCCTAAATTTTCCCCCTCAAATAAAATCCCCAAATTTTCTTCCTCAAATCCAAACTCCCCGAATTTACCTCCTTAAATAAAACTCCCAAATTTTCCTCCTAAAATCCCAAATCCCCAAATTTTCGCCCTCAAATAAAATCCCTAAATTTTCCTCCTCAGATCCAAACCCCCAGATTTTCCCCTTAAATAAAACCTCCAAATTTTCCTCCCCAAGAACCCCCAAATTTTCTTCCTCAAATCGCAAACCCCCAAATTTTCTTCCCCAAATCCAAACTCCCCAAAGTTGCCTCAAGCCCAAACCCCCAAATTTTCTTCCTCAGATAAAAACCCCCAAATTTTCCTCCGAAAATCCCAATCCCTAAATTTTCCCCTTAAATAAAATCCCCAAATTTTCCTCCTCAGATCCAAACCCCCAAATTCTCCCCTTAAATAAAACCCCCAAATTTTCTTCCTCAAATCCAAACTCCCCAAATTTACCTCCTCAAATAAAACCCCCAAATTTTCTTCCTCAAGCCCAAACCCCTAAATTTTCCTGGATCATTTCCTGCAGACAACACTGAGCACAAACAAAATTTACTGAAACAACAACACCACCTAAAAATAAAACAGAGCTAAAAATAAAACAAAACCGAAAATAAAACAAAACTAAAAATAAAACAAAGCCGATTTGCAATCCACAAATTTTTTTTTTGTGACACCTCCAGCATCCCAAAAACTGAGACCACCAGGACTGAAGGATGATTCCAGAAGGATTTTCCCATTTTGGATGTGAGCAGAGAAACCCTGGTGTGGGTTGGGAGGGAAATTTAAAAATTTAAAATTCCATCTCCCAAATGTGGAAATTCCAAATTGCCAGGTTTGAGGGATCCAGAGAAATTCCCTGTCTGGGAAAGTTTCTCCTGGTTTTTGGGGAGCAATTCCTGGAAAATCAGGAATGATTTTTCCCAAAGGAACTGCTGCTGCTGCAGAATTCCCAAAATCCCAGAGCAGCAATTCCCAAATTTCAGAGGAGGATTCCAAAAGGAGCCAAACCCCTTCTGTGCCTGGAGTTTGGGGTTTTTTTAGGGTTTTTTTTTATTTTTTGGGTATCATTGGGATTTTTAGACATCCATAAAAAAATCGACATTTTTCTCCCATCTCCCAGAAGAATGAAAAAATATTCCATATATTATCTATATCACATATATTATCTATATCACATATATAATAATGTTCCATGTGATATATTTCCCATATATGTAATATCCCATATTTTATATATGGAATATATTATCTATTCCATATATATAATATTCCATATATATAATATTCCATATTTTATATATGGAACATATTATATATCCCATGTAATATATATCCCATATAATATAATATAATATCCATATCCAGTAGAAATTGCTCATTCCCAGCAAGGTGAATTCCCTTTTTTTTCCCCCCAAGGGAAAATGATCCAAAAAAAATCCACCTGTTCCCCCCACTCCCAGCTCAGAGTCCAACATTTCAGCAGGAAAAATTTAAATAATTAATTACAGCAATAATTAAACCCCTTTCAGGTGAGCACTGCAAGGAACTCTCAGGGTTTCAAAGTTTCAGCTCCAATTAAGCCAAGCTTGTTAAAAAACATTGAATTAATTATAATGATATTCAATAAATATATAAATAATAATATTCAATAAAGGGGCCAGAGCTTCAGTGGGATCTTGGATTGAAGTTCCACTCTCCCACAAATCAATTCCCAATTATTTCAAAATTTAAAAAAAAAACAGGAATTATTTCTGATTTTCCAATTCTGTTCTAGGTTTGCATCGACCACTTGGGGAGCGTTTCAAGCTGTTGAATAATTCACTTTTTATGATCAGTATTTAATTTTTATCCCAATTTTTTTTCTTCCATGCATGATTGGGTCATGGCAGGTGATCCCTGGATCCATCCCCAGTGTGGGGCTCTGCCCAAAGCTGTTGAATAATTCACTTTTTATGTTTAGTATTTAATTTTTATCCCAATTTTTTTTTTTCCATGCATGGCTGGGTCATGGCAGGTGATCCCTGGATCCATCCCTCTGCCCAAAGCTCCTGCCAGGCCAAAATCCTCCAAACCCCCCCCAAAAAAACCCCAAAACCAAAACCCCAAATCCCAAAACAGCCTCAAAAACCCGATTTCCTTCCCTTGAGCAGCCTCAGAGCTGAGCCAATAACTCAAACCAAGGCCTACAGCAGGACAGCTCCAATTAACCCACATTAATTCCTCTGGAAATTGGGAATTTTGGGTTTAAATCCAGGTTTTAGTGACATTTTCCCTGCCATGACCTGCCCCTGCCGTGGGCTGGCTTTGATGTCATGGGCTAAAATTAAAACATCTTTTTGCTTGTGACTCTCATCAGCACCAGGGAAAGCAGGGAAGGATTTTCCTGAGATCTAAAGGACAAAAAAAAAAAAAAAATTTCCTGCATCCCAAAAAACCCATCCCAGGAGGGGCTGGGAATTCCAGGGTTTTAAGCATTTTAATGCCATTAAAATGCCGTGGAAAAGCCTCCCCAGGTGGATTTGGGCAGAGGATATTTTGGATTTTGGGGATATTTTGGAATCTGCCCAATTTCTGCCTGTCATCCCAGCGAGCCAGGCCCTGCTGCTGCCACCAAGGGGCCAGAAATCCCCCAAAATTCAATATATTCTGCTCTTGCTGGCCCTGGAGCATCCATTCTGCTGGAATAGAATTAAATCCCTTTCCCTGCATCCTGCTCCAGGAGGAATTAAAATTATAAATAATGAAGGAGAGTTTTACATATGGCTGAGACAGACAGGGGAGAAAATTCCTGCCGTGCCCAGAGGCTTTTCCCACACAGGATCAGACACAGCATCCTGTGCCTGCAGCCCATATTCCTCTTTTTTTATGCCAAAAAAAAATTAAAAAAAAATAAAAAAAATCCAACGTCTCCTCCTCCTTCCCCAGATCTGCATCTCCACGGCAAGGAAAAAAAAAAATAAATAAAAAATCAGCTCAAGTTGCAATTTCCTCGTTTCCCACTGAAATGATGCTCGTCCATCCAGGGAAAACTGCACAGCCCCAGCTCCATCCTCCGTGCAGAATGTCGGGGTAAAATATTGATAATAATAATAAAAATAATAATAAAAATAATGAAAATAATAAAAATAATTAAAATAACAATAAAATAACAATAAAATAACAATAAAATAATAAAAATAATGATAAAAATTATAATAAAATAATAAAAATTATAATGAAATGATAATAAAATTAACTAATAATATATAATGAAATAATAAAATTAACTAATAATATATAATGAAATAATAATGAAATAATAATAAATAATGAAATAATAAATAATGAAATAATAATAAATAATGAAATAATGAAAATAGTAAAATAATAAAAATAAAATCATAATATGAAATAAAAATAATAAAAATAATGACAATAATGAAAATAATAAATTGATAAAAATTAATAAAATAATAAAATAATGAAATATTTAAAATAATGAAATAATATTTAATAATAAAATAGGGATTCCAGGATTCCCATCCCGTCGGACGCCGCCGGCTCCGTGTCAGAGCCGGAACCTGCCGAGCCCGAGCTGCCCGCGCGGGGCTGGGGACGGAGCCGCAGTGAGCCGATATCGCGATACGGAATATCGCCGGCGCGGGGGCCGATAACGCTTTTCTCGCTGTCATTTCATCCGGGGAAGGACGAAAGGCGCCGCAGAGCGCGGCCGGCGCGGCACCCACCTTCCATCATGGTGGCGGAATCGCATTCCTCAGTTTCCGCGGAGCTGGAGAAAAGAGCGCGGGGGCGGCTCGGGGCAGGGCGCGGGCGCTGGGGGTGATGGGGATGGTGGTGAGGATGATGATGATGATGAGGATGATGAGGATGCTGAGGATGGGGATGCGGAGCGGCGCCGCGCCGGGCGCAGGCCGGGGATGCTGCGCGCCCGTATCCCGCGGGCAGCGCGGAGGATGCTCTGCCTCCCGCCCGCTCTCACATGCGCGCTCGCTCCGACACACCCCCGGCCGCGCTCCAACCTACTTCCCACATTTATTCAGTTCTTATTTTTTTCTTTTCTCTTTTCCTCACCCTCCCCTTCCACCGCTTTCCCCAAAAGCAGAACCCCGGTGTCCGCACCTCGTGACGCACTTCCCCTCCCTTAATCCTATTGCGGGCGGCGCGGTTAATTAATTAATTCCCGGCCGCTGTCAGATTAGCAGCGTGCGGGGCTGGGAACGGGAAAAAAATAAAAATAAAAGAAAATAAAAATAAAAATAAAAGGGATGAAGGGCGAGAATCGCGGCCGGGTGAGGCGGAGGAGCGCGGGCTGACGTCACGGGCCCAATTAGCCCGGAGGAGATGCGGGAGGAATTTCTCCCCGGCCGCTTCCAGGGAATTAATTCGCATGAGGGGAAACGAGCGGGGAACAAAAGAGGCGGCGGGGGGGGAGAGGAGACGGCGCTGTGCCTGCGGGCCCGTGTCGCCGTGTCCCCGTGATGCCACCCGGTCCTGCCACCCCCCCGTGATGCCACCCTGTTCTGTGTCCCCTCGCGATGCCACCCTGTGCCCCTTTGGGATGTCACCCGGTCCTGTCACCCCCCGTGATGTCACCCTGTTCTGTGTCCCCCCGCGATGCCATCCTGTGCCCCCTTTGCGACATCACCTAGCCCTGTGTCACCATCATGCCACCCTGCCTGTGTCCCCCCGCGATGCCACCCTGTGCCCCTTTGGGATGTCACCCCTGCCCTGTCACCCCCCCCGTGATGCCACCCTGTGCCCCTCTGCGACATCACCTAGCCCTGTGTCCCCCCGCAATGCCATCCTGTGCCCCTTCAGGATGTCACCCTGTCCTGTCCCCCTTCACGATGCCACTCTCCTTGTGTCGCTCCATGATGCCACCCTGTCCCTCCACACGGTTCCAGCCTGCCCTGTGTCCCCATCGTGCCACCCTGTCCTGTGTCCCCCCATGATGCCACCCTGTCCCTCCACACGGTGCCACTCTGCCCTGTGTCCCCCCGCAATGCCACCCTGTGCCCCCTTCAGGATGCCACCCTGTGTCCCCCCCGTAATGTCACCCTGTCCCCCTGTCATGCCACCCTCCCTGTCCCCAGCGATGTCACCCTACCCTGTGTCCCCTGTGATGCCACCGTGCCCCTTGTCCCCACGATGCCACCCTGTGTCCCCTGTGATGCCACCGTGCCCCTTGTCCCCATGGTGTCACCCTGTCCCCCTCCACGGTGCCACCCCCCCCGTGTCCCCACGGTGCCACCCGTCCCTGTCCCCGTCCCCAGCTCCGCCTCCCTCATCCCTTCCCCGAGCTGCCACCGGGGCTGGGGGGGCTCAGCCAAAATTCGGGATCCCGCCTGTTTATCCAAGAAAATCGGGATTTAACCCGCCCGGTGAAACCGGCCCTAACCAGCTCCCAAATTCGGGTTCCACTTTTTAACCCGGCAGGGAAGGAGCTCTGACACCCCCTCCAGGCGTCTCCTGAACCCTCACCCCAAATCCTCATCCCAAACAGCTCCCGCGGCCGGACTGGACAGCCCCCCAAAAAAAAGCCGCCCCCCAAAAGAAAAAGCCGCCCCAAAAAAAAGTGGCCCCAAAAAAAAGCCGCCCCAAAAAAATAAGCCCCCCCCCCAAAAAAAAGCCCCCCCCCAAAAAAACCGGGGCTGAAGCGGAGCTGCCCCTGCCCCTCCTCCCTCTCCCCCTCCGGGCATTTTTGGGGACAGCCCCGCGCCGCTGTGGCTTTTCAACGTGACCGCGGATGGAAACCTTCCCTTCACCCGCATCAGCATCTCGGGATCAGCCCCACGTGCTTGGCAGGATCTCCGGAGCAATGCTCACAGAGTTTTTCCCATTAAAATAAACAAAAAAAACCAAAAAACAAACAAACAAACAAAAAAAAGCAGTTTTTCATTAATGAAAATCAAATTTTTCTGCCCCATTAAAATAGAATTTCTCTAGTAAAAACAAACAAAGGAAAAAACCCCACAACAAAATAAACCGAATTTTTTTCCCCCTCCTATTTACAAATTTAACCCAGGAGCCAAGCTCCTCCAAGGGTGTGGATAAATCAGGGTCCAGCAGGGTCTCGTCCTGGCAGGTGGGAAATGCCACAGCAGGGCCAGGGAGGGGATTATGGAGCAGATGGTTCCTCTAATCCCTGCCAGGATCCCCTGTGAGGTTCCTCTAATCCCTGCCAGGATCCCCTGTGAGCTGCCTGACAGGAGCCCTGGGGAATTCTGCACCCCGGGCTGCCACACCTGGCAGGGACAGTGCCCAAATTCCTGCTGGACTCACCAAAACAACAACAATCCCCCCCAAAAAATCCACAGAGCAGCTGCATGGCCCCAGAATTCCATCCCTGGCAGTGCCAGGGCCCGGCTGGGACAATCCTACAGGGAAGTGTCCTGTCCCCATCCCGGCAATGGGATGAGCTTCAAGGCCCTTCCAAACCCGAATTTGGGGATTCTGTGATCCCACGCCCCGTGGGATCCAGGGCGGGGCCAGTGCTCCCCTCCCACAGCTCCGGAGGTTGATGCTCCTAAACCCAACAGGACATCCCTGCAGATCCTTCCCAGGCCATAGGGATAACAAAAAAAAGTGATTTTCATCAAATTTCCCCTTTCAGCACCGGGTTTGGGCAGCTCCAGCTTTCCCTGGATCATGGGATATCCCAGCCTTGTAAAAGCACCTCCTGCCTGGGGTGAGACCAAAATCCCCTTCCTGTGCCCAAAGCTAACCAAGGGCAGCACAGAGCTGCTCCTGGAACGGGATTTTCCCAAAAATCAGGAGGCACAGCAGCATCCCAAACCCCTGGGGGGTGCAGCTGCCCCCAAACCCCTCTTTCCGAGGCAAAACCCGATATTTCCAAATTTTTGGAATTCACACCTCGACTTCCAAACCCCTCCCAACCCCACCGAGCTGCTGCCGGGACAAGCCCCGTGACAAGCCCTGGAAATCTCCAAATCCCAGCGACAGATGAAGCCAAGGGCAGAGAGAGAAAAGGGGAGAGAGAGGGAGAAGAGCAAGAAGGAGATGCAAGAGAAGAAGTATTAAAGGGAGGGGTGGGAGAGGGGGAGAAAGAAGAGTTATTAGAGTTAAGAGGAGCAAGGGGGGGAAGGAGAGAGAAAGAAAAGAGATATTAAAGGTAAGAGTAAAAGCAAGAAAAGAGATATTAAAGGTAAAAGCAAGAGAATAGGACGAATTCCCATTTACAATACTATAATTTTTTTCACATAATGAATATTCTAATTTCCACGGGCCAATCGAATACAAAATACAAATTCTGTAGCATTTATATAGAGATTATAGGAAGCATGGTGTGTTATATTTTAAATTCTAAGATCCAATCTGTGCCCTTTGGAGCTGCTCCCCGGCCGAGGGCATTGCTCAGTCAGGAGGGGATTGATCGTCTCTCGGTAATTCAGAAACTGAGGCGTCCCTGCCGCATCCTCCCCGGCAGCCGCGGCCCGGGGATGACAAAAAACGCGAATTTAGGCGGCGGCGGGTGAGTCAGGGAGCGCAGTGCTCACGGCGCGCTCCGTGTGACCGCGGAGGAGCGGCCCCGCCCGGCGCCGGGATTTGCTAAATAAATCCCCAATCCTCAGCCCGGCAAATCCCCGGCAGCGGCCGGGGGGGTTAAACCCCCCACGCCCCTTAGGACGGGTTCTAGCTAAGCCTGGGCTCGGCCTGGAGCTGCTCCTGTGCCTGCCCTGGGTGGTGCAGGATGGGCTTTACTGGGAAAAATTTGGTTTATAGAGGACAGGGAAGGGACCTTCCACTGCCCCAGGGATTTCCAAATCCATCCAGCCTGGCCTGGGGCACTGCCAGGGATCCAGGGGCTGCAAATTCTCTGGGAATTCTATTCCAGGCCCTCACCATCCCCACAGCCAGGAATTCCTTCCCAATATTCCCAAACCCGCCCATTTCCAGCTGTTCCCTGTGTCCTGGAGCCCCTCCAGGGGCTTTGCACAAGGGACAGGGTCCCACAGCCCCCCGGAGCTGCTCCAACCCCCACAAACCCCGACACACCCAGGACACCCAGCAGCCCCAAAAGAACCTCACAACAGACCCCACCTCCTCCTGCCCCAGGACCAGCCCCGGCCCCCACCCTCACCCCTAATAACCAGGCACTAATCAGGGTAATCAGCACCCAGAGGGGATGAGGTGCAGCTGCCCTGGGATGCTCCAGAATACTGAGAGTTGTTTAATCTTTTTTTTTGGGGAAAAAAAAAAGTCATTCAGGAGCACTGGCAAAGTCCTCATGCAGGCCTGGGGTGCCAGTGCCTCACCCAAAATATTACTGAGCCCATTTTGGGTTTGATCCCTGGGAGCATCAGCCTGGGGTGGGCTTTAGGGGGGAGTGGATCCATGCCCAGATGCTGCAGGAGATTTTCCACCTGCCCACACCATTCCCAAGGGTTTTCGTTCCTGCTTCTGGAATGGAGATTTTGCCTCCTCCAGGTAAAATTTCCCAGATGTGGAAAGAAATCCAGAGAAATAAATCCTGCCCTGACACAACCCAGAGCTTCAGAAACGCCAGAGGAGTGTCCCACTAAAGTCTGAGGTGGTTTTGGGTCTGTCTGCTTGGCCCACTGCTAATAAATATTGAATTCTTCTGAAAATTCATTTATCCACTGAAAGAAACGGGATGGGGAGGGGCAGGGAGACTGCCTCCAGATGTGGGGGAAATCCAGCTGTGTGAGAATCCAGCTGTGCAGGGAATCCAGCTGTGTGAGAATCCAGCTGTGCGGGGATCCAGCTGTGTGAGAATCCAGCTGTGCAGGGAATCCAGCTGTGCTGGGAATACAGTCGTGCTGGGAATCCAGCTGTGCAGGAAATCCATCTGCGCAGGATCCAGCTGTGTGGGGAATCCAGCTGTACAGGGATTCAGCTGCAGGGATCCAGCTGTGGGGGGAATCCAGCTGTGCAGGGAATCCAGCTGTGCTGGGAATACAGTCGTGCTGGGAATCCCACTGTGCAAAAAATCCATCTGCGCAGGATCCAGCTGTACAGGGATTCAGCTGCGGGGATCCAGCTGTGGGGGATCCAGCTGTGGAGGATCCAGCTGTGCAGGAAATCGAGCCGTGCTCAGATTCCAGCTGTGCAGGAAATCCAGCCGTGCTTGGCATCCAACTCTGTGAGAATCCAGCTGTGCCCACTCCAGCTGTGCAGGCTCCAGCTGTGCAGAATTCCAGCTGTGCGGGGATCCAGCTGTGCTGGGAATCCGACTGTGTGAGAATCCAGCTGTGCCGCTCCAGCTGCGCGCCCCGCCGGGCCCGTCCCGGCTCGGCAGCGCCCGCGCCCTGTGCGGCGCCGGGAGCTCGGCAGGTGGAGCTGCGCGGCCGCGCCGGGACGGGCCGGGGCTGTACAGATGTGCTGGGACGGGCCGGGGCTGTACAGATGTGCAGGGGCAGAACGGGGCTGTACAGATGTGCTGGGACGGGACGGGGCTGTACAGATGTGCAGGGGCAGAATGGGATGCACTGGGATGTGCTGGAATACACTGGAATACACTGGAATACACTGGGATGTGCTGGGCCCTTCGAGGAGTTTCTACCAAGGAATTTTCACCGAGGAGTTTCAGGTGCTGGGAAAACCCCCCAGGAGCCGCCGGCTGGGACAGGAGGGGTGGGACAGGGACGGGGACAGGGACAGAAGGTGGCCTGGAGGGGCTGCTGCATGCAGGCAGGGCAGGAGATCCACACTTGTGATCCACAGGGACAGTCACCCCACAGGGGACAGTCACCCCACAGGTGACACTGTCACCATATAGGGCACACTGTTTCTGTCACCCCACAGGGGACAGTCACCCCCCAGGGGACACTGCCAGTGCCACCTCACAGAGGACACTGCTAGTGCCACTCCACAGGGGACACTGTCACCCCACAGGGGACAGTCACCCCTCAGGGAACAGGGGACACTGCCGGTGCCACCCCACAGGGGACAGTCACCCCACAGGTGACACTGTCACCATATAGGGGACACTGTTTCTGTCACCCCACAGGGGACAGTCACAGTCACCCCACAGGGGACACTGCTAGTGCCACTCCACAGGGGACACTGTCACCCCACAGGGGACAGTCACCCCTCAGGGGACAGGGGACACTGCCGGTGCCACCCCCCAGGGGACACTGTCACCCCAAGGGGACACTGCGGGTGCCACCCCCCACTGGACACTGTCACCCCCAGGGGACACTGCGGGTGTCCCCGCTCCGCTGTGGCTGCTGCCCTGGCACAGGATGTTTTTTACTGGAAAGTCGCTTGCTTTGGGTCAGGCGGGGACATGAAAGCAGCCGCGGCCACCTCTTCCTGTCTGCGCTCGCCTTCCTGTCGCCTCCGCGGCCACCGCAGGAAGGACGAGGTCCCCTGGTGTCCCCCGGGGGTGGCCGTGCCACCGGCAGCGCTGCTCTGCTCCCGCTGGGGCCGCGGGAGCGGGGTCTGGGCTGGCCCTGGGACGGTCTGGGTTTAGGGCATGGAGATTTTGGGTTTAGGACATGGAAGGGTCTGGGTTTAGGATATGGAGATTCTGGGTTTAGAACATTGGAGGTTTTGAGATTAGGGCATGGAAGGGTTCTTGGTTTAGGACATGAAGATTTTGGGTTTAGGACATGGGAGGGTTTGGGTTTAGGATATGGAGATTCTGGGTTTAGGACATGAAAAGTTCTGGGTTTAGGACATGGGAGGGTCTGGGTTTAGAACATTCGAGGTTTTGAGATTAGGGCATGGAAGGGTTCTGGGTTTAGGACATTGGAGATTCTGGATTCAGGACATTGGAGATTCTGGGTTTAGGGCATGGGAGGGTCTGAGTTTAGGACATGGGAGGGTCTGGGTTTAGGACATGGGAGGGTCTGGGTTTAGGATATGGAGATTCTGGGTTTAGGACATGGGAGGGTCTGGGTTTAGAACATTGGAGATTCTGGGTTCTGGCTATGGGAAGTTCTGGATTGGACATTGAAGGTTCTGGGTTTAAAACATGGAAGTGTTTTGGGTTTAGGACATGGAAGGTTCTGGGGTTTGGCCACAGGAGGTTCTGGGGTTTTGGCTGTAGGAGGGTTTGGGGCTTTGGCCAAAGGAAGGTTCTGGATTTCAGCCAGTAAAGGGGTTTGTTTTGGCCACATCAGGGTTCTGGGTTTTGGCCACAGGGGAGCTTTGGGATTGAACCATGGGAGGGTTCTGGGTTTCAGCTGTGGGAGGTTCTGGGTTTTGGCCCTGGGAGGGTTCTGGGATTGAGCCATGGGAGGGTTCTGGGATTGGACCATGGGATGGTTCTGGGATTGGGCCCTGGGATGGGTCTGGGATTGGGCCCTGGGATGGGTCTGGGATTGGGCCCTGGGATGGTTCTGGGATTGGGCCCTGGGATGGTTCTGGGGATTGGGCCCTGGGATGGGTCTGGGATTGGGCCCTGGGATGGGTCTGGGATTGGGCCCTGGGATGGGTCTGGGATTGGGCCCTGGGATGGTTCTGGGGTTGGGCCATGGGATGGTTCTGGGTTTGGGCCATGGGATGGCTCTGGGTTTGGGCCCTGGGATGGTTCTGGGGTTGGGCCATGGGATGGTTCTGGGATGGTTCTGGGTTTGGGCCCTGGGATGGTTCTGGGATTGGGCCCTGGGATGGTTCTGGAATTAGGCCCTGGGATGGGTCTGGGATTGGGCCCTGGGATGGGTCTGGGATTGGCCCTGGGATGGTTCTGGCACTGAGCCATGGAGGGCTCTGGGTTTCAGGTGCCATTTCTGTGCCCTGAGCAGTGGTGACACAGCCCATGCTGTCCTGACAAAATCCCCACGAAGAGCCTCAGGCTGGGTCATGCTTTCATTTATTCACTTCATATAAAAATCTCTTAAGAATGCGTCTGAACACAATATAGAATACTGTAACATACATAGTGTGAAACTTTGGGGAACAATAAAATAACCACCTGGAACAATGCAGTGTTCAACAGACAAACAAACCCATTGATCATGCACAACTGTGCTATTGTCATGAACTAATTAGTCACGAGTTGGACCAAAAAGCTTGAAACATATTTTACAAACTGAGATTGACACGGCTCACGATGCCGGACAAGCTTTGTCAGAGGAAGTTTCACAGCACAATTATTACATCAGTTCACTTTTTTTTTTTTTTTTTTTTCTCTGTCATAGAAATTCACATTGGGTTGTTCAGAAATTGGAACATTGTGACATTGAAAAGCCGGCCCGGGCGTGGGGAGCTCTTTGTTCGGTTCCCCCTCTCTGTGCTCCTGGCAAATTCCCAAATCTGCTGCTCTGGGATGAGCTGTCCCCTCCCCACGGGCGGCTGCCACCCGAATGCCCTTCCTGGGTTGTGTCTGTCTCTTCAGCTATGTTCAGGTTCTGGGACTTTATGCAATACAAAAGGTTACAAGAAAAAAAAAAAAAAAAAAAAAGGCAACTCTTATTCCGAGTTTTCTACCCCATTAGCATTGCCGCCGACAGGCGATGCTAATTCATATAAATTAATAACTTACAAAACATTACAGTATGTACAGTAGGTAATAAATACACTGTTATAAACAGTAATGGAGGTGGTAGAGCTCGAGGCAGTGCAGGAGGAGGATGGACCTAAACCTAGGGAACGTGGACGAGAGGCCAGGGGAAACACAAACATCCGAGCGTGCAAATCCCAGGGAGCTGCCGAGGGGGAGGGCGTGCCACACGCTGCCTTGCCACGCTTACTCAGGGATGGACTGAGAAAAAAAACCCCAAAAAACTGCCCTCTGTCCTGCTCACCACAAACCCAAACCCCAGGGAGGAGAAACCCCAGCGAGGGAAGGATGCACGACGGCACCGGGGGAATAAGAACACACTGAAGGTGCAGCAATGCAAAGCAGAGGGTTTCCCCTTCTGTTTAGTCTGTCAAAGTGATTAACTGCAATAAAGTGACAGGTATTGCCCATGAAAAAAAAGGAAGACTGCTTCTGGTAACAGGAAGAATCCAAAAAGTAGCCGTCGATTCCCGAACACCGTGTGTCGCTTTTGAACTGCCAAGCTCGGTGTGTTGGGGTGAGAGACTCTGGAAAAGACATGAGAGTGTTTACAAAGAAGGCACACAGGTCTGCAGACAGGTGGACAGGTTGGATATGAGTTATTGATCAGTAGTTTCTATCAGTCTAACTGGTGCAAACGCCAGAACTAACAGTATGAAATCTCTCAGCCGCGTGTCGCGCCGCCCCGGGCCGCGCCCCAGGCAGCTCCGGAGCTCGGGGCCCAGAGCTCAGCCCACAACCAAAGCAGCCGTGCCCGGCGTTTCCTGAGCAATCTCCCCTGCCCTGCCCGTGCCCTGGCTCCAGCCGGGGGCAGGGGGGCTCGGGGAGCCCGGCAGAGCCGGCCCCGCCGCCGCGGGCGCCCGCAAGTGCTTCAAAGCCACTCCCGCGGGCTGGGCCCCTATGTGTCCACAGGAGACGTGTCTTCTGTCACAATCTCGATGGTGGCCTCCCTCGGGGGCTCCTCCTGCCCTGCCTGCGCCGGGCACAGCGTCTCTGGGGTGCTGAAGTAGGCCAGGCCCTCGCCCTCCTTGTCGGGCCCGTCCGAATCCTCCTCCTCCAGCGTCAGCTCGAACTGGAACTTCTCCATCAGGCCCTGGCAGTCCTGGCCCCGCTCCTCCAGGGGAGGGGATGGGCTCTGGGGTATCATGCTCTGGTACCAGTTCCTGTTGTCCTCCAGAGTGTCCAGGATGTCCTGGGCGTCGGGCTGCACCAGGTCAGCCCAGGTCTCCCAGAGCGGGTGCACGATGTAGTCGATGAATCCCACCTGCAAAACACAGGGGCACAGCTCAGGGCCAGGAGCCACCAGGGAAAGGTGGGGGGCTGCAAAGTTCCTGTTTCATTCATTTTACAAGCAAAATACTGGGAGTGAGTCTCCAAAGCAGCACAGTTAATGCAGACACAGCTATCTGATACCCAAAGCTGCAGCCACACACAGAGCTGGGCTGGGCTGATGTCTCCTCCAAAACCAAACCTTGGGTGGTTTCACATGACTGACAGCTGGGAACACCCCAAGGGGAGCAGCCTTTATGTGCTGAAGTTCAAAATTTGGGTTTCCTTTTCCTTTCCCATTTTCCTTTCCCATTTTCCTTTCCCATTTTCCTTTCCCATTTTCCTTTCCCATTTTCCTTTCCCATTTTCCTTTCCTTTCCTTTCCTTTCCTTTCCTTTCCTTTCCTTTCCTTTCCTTTCCTTTCCTTTCCTTTCCTTTCCTTTCCTTTCCTTTCCTTTCCTTTCCTTTCCTTTCCTTTCCTTTCCTTTCCTTTCCTTTCCTTTCCTTTCCTTTCCTTTCCTTTCCTTTCCTTTCCCTTTCCCTTTCCCTTCCCTTCCCTTCCCTTCCCTTTCCCTTTCCCTTCCCTTCCCTTTCCCTTCCCTTCCCTTCCTTCCCTTTCCCTTCCCTTCCCTTCCCTTCCCTTTCCTTTCCCTTTCCCTTCCCTTCCCTTTCCCTTCCCTTCCCTTCCTTCCTTTCACTTTATACCTATTCCAAACCCTCCCAACATTCCCAAAATCCCAGATTTCCTTGGGAGAGCCCTGGGAATGCTGCCTGTGCCCCGTGGAGTGACATTTGAGGGGTGGAAGGGGTGAGGGATGTGCTGCTGTGACTCAGGCAGGAAGCAGGCCCAGGATGGAGCCATCAAGGGCACTGGAATTCTCCCATCCTGGCAGGGGCTGTCCCAGCCCCAGGCTTTGTGTGGAGCAGGGAAATGCCTCTCCCAGGAGCCCAGAGGGCACATGTTTGCTTTGGAAATCACCCCCAGTCCCTCAGACACAACAGGATGTCAGTAGGGTTTGGACATCCAATTGCAGCTCCAGCAAGAAGGTGGTGAAAAGTTCCTGCTGCACAGGGAAAAAAGGGTTTGGGATGGTTGGAACCCAAAATTCTCCAGGGCTCCATGGGTGAAAATCAGCACTCATTAAATATTGTTTCTTTAAAACCATTGTTTCAAGTTGTTCATTTTAAAAACATCCCAAATTGTGGAATAATTGGCCACGTGGCTCAGCACTGATCCTAAAATAATGAGGGGGCATCTCATTATTATTGTCTCATTATTATTATTTCAAGCTTTGAAATATTTGCATGTTACTTCCCAATCCACTCCTTGTTTCCCTCCAGCATGGACACACCACCTCCCTTTTTCCTTTGCCATTCCATGATGGATATTTTGTTCAATCCCTGTGGTTTTCTGCACAGCAAAAATGTAATTTGGAAACCTCCAGCATGGATACACCACTTCCCTTTCTCCTTTGCCATTCCTTGATGGATATTTTGTTCAATCCCTGTGTTTTCTGCACAGCAAAAATATAATTTGGAAACCTCCAGCATGGACACACCACCTCCCTTTTCCTTTGCCATTCCATGATGGACATTTTGTACAATCCCTGTGTTTTCTGCACAGCAAAAATATAATTTGGAAACCTCCAGCATGGACATGCTGCTTCCCTTTTTCCCTTTGCCATTCCATGATGGACAGTTTGTTCAATCCCTGTGTTTTCTGCACAGCAAAAATGCCATTTTGAAGCCTCTGGGAAGTGCAGATGTGAAGCAAAGAATGAATTGGAGCTCACATGGGGAGCACATGGGCAAGCCTGGCTGAAGGATTCATCTCTTTCTGAGGATAAGAAATCCGACAGATTCTTCCAACAAAATCACCACGTGGTTGAGTGAATAATTTTGAAAGCACTTGGCTGAGCCCAAGAGGACATTTGGAAATAATTATCATCAATTTTGTTACTTATTCAAGCTGAAAAACCTCAGTGATGACTTGCTGGAGTCATTCAAAAGCAACAAGGGAAGACAGTGTTATATAAAGGCTGGAATCTGTTTGGACAAACATAAATTCCTGGTTTCATTCCAGATTATCCAGGCGAAATTTTATGGCCTGTGCTGCACAGGTCAGAACAAAATCTGACCTTGAAACCATTTTATGAATCAGACCTAGGGATGAGCCACCCAAAAAAGAGGCAAATCCAGCTCCTTTGAAGTTTTGCAGGGACATAAATGAGCATTTTTGGGACTCACCCTGCTCAGGGCAGCTCCAAAAGCCTCTGACAGAGCAGGACACGTGCCTGCAGGGCTGTCCTGGGTGGGCAGGGACCCCAGAGCTCTGCAGGGCCCTGGGCTGGAGCTCAGACCAGTGGGGCTGGGAGGGTGGGAGGCTGTGGGCAGGGCAGAAGTGCCCTTTCCAGAAGCAGCCAGCTCCCTCTGGAAACAGCAGCAGGGAATGAGGAGATGCCCAGGGGGTGGAGAGGAGCTGGAAGAGCCTCCCAGGCTGTGAGAGCCCCGGGCAGGGCTGGATGTCAGGGTGGATCAGAACCAGCTCTGCTGGCTCTCCTAACTGTGCTGCAAAAGCTGAATTTTGTCTTTGACATGCCAAAGCTGCAGCTCAGGGCCAATTACCTGGGATTTTTCCACGGAGGCCGTGTGTTTGTCACACATGGGGCTGATCTCCATCCCTCTCTCCCTCTCCTTGTCTCCCTGCTGGAAGAACTCCTCCATGATCCTGTCTGTCCACTGCCTGTACAGCTCCAGGGACTTGGTGGGGTTGCTCAGGTCTGCACAGTGCACCATGTTCCTGAGAACCTGCAATGACATCCACCAGCAAACTGAAAATCCACTGGGAAAACAATGAGGCTTCTGAGCTGGATCTGCAGAACATTGCAGCAAAGGATTCTCTGATTATGAAACAGAACACAAAAATATCAGAAAAATTGGATTGGGGCACATTAAAGATGTGGAGCTGATGGAGAAATTCCAGAGGAATCGAGGGAGATGCTGCAGGGCTGGAGCCAGGCTGGGAGAGGAGAAGGATCCAGGCAGAGCTCAGAGCCCCTGGCAGGGCCTGGAGGGATCCAGGAGAGCTGGAGAGGGGCTGGGGACAAGGGATGGGGGGACAGGACACAGGGAGTGGCTGTAAGCTGAGATGAAGATGGATTTAATGGGATATGGGGAGGAATTCCTGGCTGGAATAGAATTCCCAGAGCAGCTGTGGCTGCCCCTGGATCCCTGGAACAACCTGGGGCAGTGAAAGGTGCTGGGGTGGGATGGGATGGGATGGGATGGGATGGGATGGGATGGGATGGGATGGGATGGGATGGGATGGGATGGGATGGGATGGGATGGGATGGGATGGGATGGGATGGGATGGGATGGATTTAAAGCCACTCCCAGCCCCAAGCAGTGTGGAATTCTGTGATTCCACCTCCATGCATGAGCCCAGCTGCCCCAGCCCCAAAGCCAGATGTGCTCTCTGGGGCTCTCACAACCTGGTGCAGCTGTGGAAGTGTCCATGACATGACACAGGTTTGTTTGGGAACCCAGCTGCTTCCCACCATTCAAAATCCACTTCCATGCTCTCAGGGAAAGAGGTGGAATGCTCCCACTTTATGGAATGAGTAATATCCCTTCCACACAGGCACAAAATGAGCCTGACTAAGTGGCCACAAGGATTTAGGCAGCACCAGAGTGGTTGGAATAAAAAATTAAAGTTTCCCCAGGAGTCTGTTTTTAAGGAGTTGGTCATCCAAGTGGAGAGCAGAGCAGGATGCATCTTGTCCTGCTCCCTGCACAGCCCTGATCCAGCATTTCCTGGTCACTTCTGTCAATCAGGGATTAAATTATTGAGGGAACAGACTGTACAGCAGCAATTCCAGCTTGCTCTGAGCTGCTTTAGAGATGAAGATTTCATTTCCCAATGAAATTCTTGCAATGTTGTAACAGGAGAAACAAATGGGAGAAAGCAGCCAGGAAATTTAGGAGCCCTCAAAAATTGACCTCAGAATGTGCTGTGTTTGCAGTTGCAATTTTTTTGTTTAAAAAATCCCTTATTCTGGTCACCTAAAAAACATGGGAGCACCTCATGCTGCTTTTTAGTGCAGAAGAAAACGACTGCTGAGAATCCAGCCCCTCTGTATGACCAGAGTCCAAGGTAAAAACAGGAGTGTGACTTCTTCCCCCTGAGCAGAACACCCCAAATCCAGGGAATTTTCTACCTCACCTGTATCCTGTCTGTGTAATTGTCCAGCAGCAGAACTCCTGAGCTGGTCACCTTCTTAGTTTCCACCATAGTCTTCAGATCAGCCAACAGACTCATGTGCTTGGACATATCAGTGGCCAACACCTTTCAGGAAGGGAGGGGAAAAAACCAGGATTTCAGGTGGGGAAGCCACAAAAAGATTTTTGGTTCAGAGGGGGAGAGGGGAGGGGCCATACCATGTCAATCACCATCTTCCTGAGGGTCTGGCGCTGCTTCTTGGTCAGGTTCTGGAAGATGTCACAGTGCTCCTCCTGCAGCAGCTTGAAGCCCACGGCCAGGTGATGGTTCTCCAGCACGGACTCGTCGTTGTACATCAGGGCCAGCTCGGAATCTGGGGAGGGAACAGCCAGTGTGGGAAATCTGGGGTTTCCAACAGCCAGCAGCAGCTTGTTCTGAGCACTGGAATGCTTGAAAAGGGGGAAAGTTTCCTTTCCCCATCCCTTGGAAGGGTTCAGGGCCAGGCTGGATGGGGTTTGGAGCAGTCTGTGTCCCTGCACACTGGATGGTTTTAGGATTCTGGGATTCTTTTTAGCTCCAGCACTCAACCAGCCTTTGCTCAGTCCTAGTGATAAAATAATAAATCACTGGCAACAGAATCTGCAAAAACCCTTCCCAAAACACAACAATCCCCAGATTTTGGACTCCAGATCCATGCTCAGCCTGTGGCAGAACACAACATGAAGCCCCCAATATTTGGCTTTCTGGTTGTCAATAGCAACAGGATTATTTATCTTATATTAATGGTAAAGTTTTCACTCAGGGCTGGCAGAATTATTATGGGTTAGCAGGTAGTAAATATTGATTTTACCAGTTGTGCTACAATGGTTCCCTGTGTCAGGGATTGCATTTTAATTCCTGCAAGATTCCAAAATGCCTCACTCCTTTACTGCACCACATTTTGACAGGGCAGCACAGCCTGCAAGTTGTCTTTTGTGGCATGTAAAAAGCATTTCTGGGTGACATTGGGAGAGACTCAGAGCAAAACTCACTTGTGTTGATCAGGAATTGATTGGAGACCCCGGGGTGATCCACATCATGGATTGCAGCTGCAAAAATGGCAGCGAGGATTTCCAGATCCGTGAAGACAGCCTAGGATGGAGCAACACAGCCTGTCAGAGGGGCTGGAACTAACTGTGCTTTTTCACTTGGGTTTTCTGCCACAAGGAGAAAGGTGAGGGTGAAACAGAGATGCCACTCTGAGATTTCCTGAGAGCCCTGGAGCACCCAGTGCCCACCTGTGTTGGGTTGACGTGACAGAAATGTGAATTCTGAACCCAGCTGTTAAACCAGGTGGGGCAGTGACCCTTATCTCCATGGGAGATATCTCCTGTTAATGGGCCATTGTTAAAAACAGGGTGTGGCAGTGAGCCTTATCTCCATGGGAGATATCTCCTGTTAATGGGCCATTGTTAAAAACAGGGTGTGGCAGTGGCCCTTATCTCTGTGGGAACATCTCCTGTTAATGGGCCATTGTTAAAAACCGGGTGTGGCAGTGAGCCTTCTCTCTGTGGGAATATCTCCTGTTAACGGGCCATTGTTAAAAACTGGGTGTGGCAGTGACCCTTATCTCCATGGGAGATATCTCCTGCTCATGGGCCATCTTTAAACCAGCTGGGGCAATCATCTTTATCTTTCCACAGCCCATCCTCCCTCCAGGAGATATCTCCTGTTAAAGGCCATTGAGTCCCAGTGCATGGCTGATAAAATTCCATCATCCCACTGGGAGATGCTCCAGCCAGGGGAGGAGCCAAGCCTTTCCTACCCAGATAAAAACTGAGATTTTGGACACCAAGGCACCTTCTTTCCACTGGATTCCAGAGGAAAACCAGACCTTTCCACATCATCCCTGGAGCTTCAGAGGAAACTGCACCTTCTCCAGGAGCACTGCTCCAGCTGAACCACATCTGCCCCTGCAGGAGGATGCAGCCACCATTGAATGGGACTGCTGCCAACACCCTGACTGACTGCCGGGTGTCAGCTTGGATTCTGACTCTGGCAGGGTTTGGGATTGTTCTTTGTAATACTGCATTGCTATTTTAATTTTCCTAGTAAAGAACTATTATATCTTTGCCTGAGAGCCCCTTAATTTCAAAATTATAACAGTATTTTGGAGGAAGAGGGGTTTAAATTCTCCATTTCAAATAAAAGCTTTTCTGCCTTTCTCAACAGACATCCTCCAAAGCAGGCCACCACCCCACGCTCAAAGCCAAGCCCAGCAGGGCACTCACATCCAGGGCAGGGGTGGAGAGCAGCACGTGGGTGGACTGGGCCACGTCAGCAGCGTGCAGGCTGTTGTGGTAGGCCACGTCGGAGTGGTAGTGATCCTCCAGGGTCATCATGTACGTCACGAACGTGTCCGACGAGATCTTGAAGGTTTTCAGCAGATCCCGCTCCTGGGGGGCCAGAGCACAGACAGCCAGCTGAGAGCCAGGCCAGGCTGGGGGCTCTCACGTGGGAATCAGGCTGGGGGCAGCAGGGATTAACCCTGCAGCCCAGAGCACACGCACACACCTGGAATATGGCGTACATGATGCAGGTCAGCGGCCGGTTGTGAGAGTACCTGGCCACGTTGAAGATGTTGAGGCCCCACTTGTTGAGGTCTTCCAGTTCCTTTGGGAGAGCACAAAGGCAGAAAGGTTTGAATTGGTTTTCCAGGCAATTCACAAACATGCAAATTTAATGGTGATTGCAATTATGTAAGTGCTGAATGTGAGATTAATGAACACGGAGTAACTGTGAGGGAGGGGCTGACTTTGTGTTTCATCATTGCCCTCCTCAGCCTTCATCACCTCTTTCTTCTTTTTATTTTAGGGCTATTTTCACATATTTTTAAATGTAAAATACACTAAGGCTACCATTAATTACAGCATTTCTATGGCCACATCATTCCAGGGGCACTAACTCCACTCCCAGCTCCCCCAGAGGAGCAGGAATCTCTCCCACCTTGGCCAGGTGATCTTCCTTTTCTGTCTTCACCCCAAACCGTGAGATGCTGGTGTTGTTTAAGCTCGAGCTGTGCATCAATTTCTTCACCCCACTGATCTGGGTCATGAGCTGCTGTTTTTTCTTCTTCTCCCTGTCCTTCTGGGTGGGGGAAGGAATCTCCACATCGTTCTGCTTGTCTGCAACAGAGCAAGGGGGGGAAATGAGTCAGCACAACAGGAGCTCCCAGCACATCCCCCAGAATCACCCCTCGAGCTGCTGCCTCTGCTCCCCACTTCAAACCCAGGGGATCTTCTCATTTTGAAATCAAAAAATTTAAAAAAACCCAAAAAACAACAAGTTGCAAAAGCTCTGGTTGCTCTCCTGCAGCCACTGTGTGGTTTGGGGACACTGGACATCAGGAATGTCTCTCTGGATGTGGCACTTGGGGACAGGGATTAGTGCTGGCAATGGTTGGACCCCATCATGTCCAACCTCAGTGATTCTGTGATTTTCCATGCCTGGAAGGTTCTCCTCAGTTAATTTTATTCCCTATTTTCAGGAAAATAAAGATATGTTCAAACAACACATTTTTTTTCCTGAATAAAGTAAAACCACATCTATTTTCACTTTTTGGGATCAATACCCCTGCTCTTAAAGCAATAACAAAGGGGTGTCACTGATTAATTAAAGATTTTTCCTTTGCAAATATCCAAAAATCCAAAGCACAGCTCCAAATTCCCCCTGCCACTCTCAGGGATAATCAGAGTTTCAGTGCACATGAAGAGGGCCCAAACTTGGCTGGGGAGATGTGTTTAGTAAATAAACAATTCTTAAAACCAGCTGTCATTTACTGCCCTACAGCTGGTTGATCAAGGCACAGATCCAGTGGCTCATTACTTCCATCCAAAAACATTTTTCGTGGATTTTACCACACCTTGAGCACCTCCAGAGGGATGAGGCTTCCAGGCAGGAGTTAGTTTTAATTAAACCCCTGAGAAATCCCAATTAGGACAGAAGTCACCACCCACAGCAGAGCTGGCTGACATCAGGGGTGTCCCCTGCACTCTGCTGAACCACTGAAGGACTTTCCTCTCCATAATCTCCTTAGCAGTGACTAAGGCAGCATCAAATGGCCTCTGTGGGCAGAAATCCCTGGTTTGTGTCCCCAGGGGGGTGGCAGCCCTTGGGAGGAGCAGGATTGTCCCTCTGGCTGCCCTGAAAGCACTGCTGCTCATCTCTGACCTTCCCACGCTGGCAGGGCAGGGCTGGACCCTCCTGGAGCCTTCCCAGCTGCTTCCAGCACGGAATGACAGGATAAATCAAATTAAAGATGGTCTGGCTCCATCCCCTGAAGCCCTTGCACTGTCCCAGGATGCTCCAGCCTGGCCTTGGGCACTGCCAGGGGTGCTGGGCACCTGTGACCTTCACAGCCAGGAATTCTTTCCCAACATCCCATCCATCCCTGCCCTGGGGCACTGGGGAGCCACTCCCTGTGTCCTGTCCCTCCTTGCCCTGATAACATCAAAAGGCTGAATGAAGTCACATGATCTGGGTTTAATATCTCTGAATTATCCCCAGCTTTGGAGATAAATGAGTGAGTGTCCAGCCCACATATTTCTTTTTGTTTGTTTGCTCAACCTCCTCACTTGCAGACTCCTGTTATTTCGGGCGTTCATTTAATTTAATTGAATTTTAGAGAGGAAAAAAACTAATTCATAAAACCCGTACCAGCATGACTTCCTGAAACAACTGATGATCCTTTTAAAAGCTTTTTGCCTAATTTTTTTTTTTTTTAAGATGAGCAATCAGGCTGCAATCTGGCCCAATCTGGAGAGCCTGCTCCTCTCAGTGCCAGGCCCTGAGCGGCATCACAGAGAGGATGAACTGAGCATTGTCCAGCCCTGCCAGGGGAAGGGAGCAGCCTGAGCATGGGAATAGCAGGAATTCACACATGGAGCTGCTGGAGAGAGTCCAGAGGAATCCAGGGAGCTGCTGCAGGGCTGGAGCCCCTCTGGAGCCAGGCTGGGAGAGAGGAGAAGGATCCAGGCAGAGCTCAGAGCCCCTGGCAGGGCCTGGAGGGATCCAGGAGAGCTGGAGAGGGGCTGGGGACAAGGGATGGGGGGACAGGACACAGGGAATGGATTCCCAGAGGGCAGGGATGGGTGGGATACTGGGCAGGAATTCCCAGAGCAGCTGTGGCTGCCCCTGGATCCCTGGAATTGTCCAAGGCCAGGCTGGACAACCTGGGACAGTGGGAGGTGTCCCTGCCATGGCAGGGGTGGCACTAAAGGATCCTTGTGGTCCCTCCCAACCCAAACCAGTCTGGAATCCCATTAATAGAACAACCCCAAGCAGCAGCTCTGGCTCATCAGCCCCTGCTGGGATCCAGGCTCTGATAACCTGAGTGTTGGTGGGGTTTAGTTTTGGCAATTCCTGCTCCACAATCAGGTGTGAGCAGCAGCCAAATCCCTGGATTTGCCCCTCTGTGCATCCCCATCCTGCCTGAATCCATGCCCTTTATCCAGCAGAGCAGTAAAATCAATGCAGCTCCAAACTTCCACGGATTATTAATGCTGTGGAGTGTCCTAAATGCAGGCAGCAGCTCCAGCTGCAGCTGGATATTGGGATCACTTTAAAATCCTTAATGGGAATAATTGTGTGTCACACAGGGAATGCATTGGGGCCATTCCAGCCTCAGGGCACCCACAGACTCTCAGCCTGTGGAGATGCTGGGTTCAGGGATGTCTAGAAATATGAGGCTCCTCATTTCAGATGCAAATGGTCACAAATCCTGAAGCTGCTTCCTGAGAAAATCCTGTTTCTCCTAACAAACGTTGACACAGAGGATTCATTCATGTCCGTGGAGCTGTGAGCTCCTACAGAATGAATGAAATGCAAAATATTCCCTTTTTTTAAAAAAATTTTTTAAAAGTGACTTCTGCTGCCAAATGAGCAGATTCCCACAAAGTAATGGATAAAATGTTGGGGGTGATTTAGTCTGGACCCCATGTCTGAAGGGAAGGAGGCAGTGGCTGCAGCTGGCTCGGGGTGACTTTGTCCTTTCGGTAAGGTCACCACAAAAACCCAGCACTGCATAAGGCAGCCACACATGGAATCCTCCCAGAACCATCCCACGGAATCATCCCTGAACCATCCCGGGGCAGGAATTCCTCTGTGGATACACTCACCCAAACCCGCAGCCATTCCAAAGTGAAAACCCCCAAGAGAGGAGCTGTGAATGGGGGCGATCAGGCTGCCCTTAACCCTCCCCCGAGCCAAAAAAGCCCCCTCGGGGTTCATTCCTTACCCAGGAAAGTGTTGGAAATGTACTCGGACACTTGGTTGCCGGAGCGGCTCATCTCGGACAGGTGGGTGAGCTCCCGGTTCAGCATCCTCTTGAACTGCGGGGGGGAGAGCACAGGAAAATGGCATTTTTATGGGATCCCGGCCCAAATCCGCACAGCCCCGGCACGGGAGGCTCCCCCAGCACGCAGAATTCCTGGGATATCTGGGATGGAGCCGGGCGAACAGATGGTTCCATTTCCATCCCGCTCGGCATCACCATGACTGGGTATTTCTTTTCAGCCCACGGAATTGATTTCCTCTAAGGATGCTCATTAATTGTTACTGCCACAAACGAGGAGAGAACGGCTCAGATAAATCTCACTGAAAGCTCAGATTTTTATCTCAGGTTGAGATTTCCCATCCCTAAACCTTCTTTTGTTCTGGGTGTTCTAAATTTGCTCCATTTTGTATTAAATAAACAGACGACTGCATGTCCAGAGGAGAAATACGCCCTAAATCCGAAGATCATACAGCAAAATGTGGGATTCAGGCATTATTCCCTTCGATATCCATGCTGTGATCCTGCTGATTTTATAATCCAACATTTTCACTGCTGAATCATTTTATCCTGCAACGCTGAATTCCTCCCCAAAAAAAACAATGACATCCATGGATTCTGCATGCACACTACACACATGATCAGCCAAAACACACAGAAATCCGCATTTTTAAAGCATCTTTTCCTCACAGAGGCTTTCTCCGAGCAACACAGCATAAAAAAAGCAAAGCACGCAGCCATTAATAATTCGGTAATTAATAATCCCGCAGGAATTAAACCCACCTTAATGTAACCCCAAGACACCGATAACAAATAATTGGCTTCAGGCATTTTGGAAAGCTCCTGGCGAGCCAGCACAAATCCTCCGGGAGAAATCGCCGCTCCGCCGGCGGAGGAGCCTTTCCCGATCCCCAAAATTCAGCGTTCATCCGCGGCGGAGACCCCGGCAGCCGCTAAGCCCAGCCTAAGGCAAGGCTGGCGGCGCATCCTGCCCGGGGGTGGGTGCGGGAGCGAGGGGCGAGACCCGGGCAGGCACAAAGGGACGGGAACGGATCCAGCCGCGTGCCCGGGAGCGCTGGGGAATGCGGGAATTTGGGATGGTGCCGCTCGCCCGGCTCCTCAAGGGGGTCCCCACGCCGCGGGAGCTGAGCCCAGCCGGGGAAATGATGATGCTGGTGTTGTCAGCTCCGCTAACACAGCCATGTTTCATGGGAAAATTAAAATGGAGGAAGCTCCGGGAATATTTAAATAAGGGGGAAAAGCAGGCAGCAGCCTCCTCTCCGTTCCTGCCTTGCTTTAATCCTATTCCCTTCACAATATTCCCAGCTGGATTTTTAAAAGCGTTTGTCACATTTTCAGTGTGATCAGTCTGTGGTAAAGGGCAAAACGCAGCAACCAGCAAAATTACCCTTTACAAACTGAAATATCCTTCAGATAAGACATAAAAGAAATAATCACCTTAAATCTGTAACTGCAATTCATAAATTTGTGCGTTCATTCTTAGAATGTAATGTAAATTCTTAATGTCCCTGCCCAAGGCAGAGGGTGGAACGGGAAGAGCTTTAAGGTCATTCCCAAGCCCAACCATTCCGTGTGATCCAAATTTCAATATTTAATCAGTTCTGCAGGTTTTGTTCCGAGCAATCCCTTCATGAGGGAGCTGGAGCTGTCCTTGACACGGACTCCACAGAAGATCCCTTTGTGCACGGGATCCGGGAGGTGCAGCCTCCCGCTGCTCAGGACGCCCTTGGTGCCGCGCCGGGAGCGCGGCTCAGCGGGGCCAGGATTCCCGAATAAAAGGGCCATCCTTGCTGCGAAACGCCGTCCCTGGGATGCCGCACGAGGCTGCCCCGCGTGCGGGGCCGCAGCCCAAAACCGGGCACGAGCGGAGGTGGGACGCCGATGGCACCTCCCTTTCACCTGGGCAGCCCAAAGGTGGGGTGTGAGCTGCTGGGACAATGCCGCCCCCATCCCTGCTGTCCCTGCTGTCCCCTCCCGCAGCAGCTGCCAGAAACTGGCAATCCTGGAACGGCTTGGGCTGGGAAGAACCCTAAATCCTAAATCCCAAATCCCATCCCATCCCTCCCCACTGTCCCAGGCTGCTCCAGCCTGGCCTTGGGCGCTGCCAGGCATCCAGGAACAGCCACAGCTGCTCTGGGAATTCCATCCCAGCCCCTCCTCACCCTCCCAGCCAGGAATCCCTTCCCAATATCCCAGCCAGTCCCACTCTCACCATCACACCGTGAGACCTAAATCAAGCAGCTTAAATCCTGTCCCATGGGACACAGACAGGATTGGGATGTGAAGGTGGCACCCCATGGGACACACAAGGATTGGGATGTGAAGGTTGGCACCCCATGGGACACAGGATCGGGATGTGAAGGTTGGCATCCCATGGGACACAGGATTGGAATGTGAAGGTTGGCACCCCTTGGGACACAGGATTGGGATGTGAAGGTTGGCATCCCATGGGACACACACAGGATTGGGATGTGAGGGTTGGCACCCCTTGGGACACAGGATTGGGATGTGAAGGTTGGCATCCCATGGGACACACAAGGATTGGGATGTGAAGGTGGCACCCCATGGCACACACACAGGATTGGGATGTGAAGGTTGGCACCCCACGGGACACAGGATTGGGATGTGAAGGTTGGCACCCCATGGGATTGGGACAGGATTGGGATGTGAAGGTTGGCACCCCATGGGATTGGGACAGGATTGGGATGTGAAGGTTGGCACCCCATGGCACACAGGATTGGGATGTGAAGGTGGCACCCCATGGCACACACACAGGATCGGGGATGTGAAGGTTGGCACCCCACGGCACACACACAGGATTGGGATGTGAAGGTTGGCACCCCATGGCACACACACAGGATTGGGATGTGAAGGTTGGCACCCCATGGCACACACACAGGATTGGGATGTGAAGGTTGGCACCCCACGGGACACAGGATTGGAATGTGAAGGTGGCACCCCATGGCACACACACAGGATTGGGATGTGAAGGTGGCACCCCACGGGACACAGGATTGGGATGTGAAGGTGGCACCCCACGGGACACAGGATTGGGATGTGAAGGTTGGCACCCCACGGGACACAGGATTGGGATGTGAAGGTTGGCACCCCACGGCACACACACAGGATCGGGATGTGAAGGTTGGCACCCCACGGCACACACACAGGATCGGGATGTGAAGGATCCTGGCTGCCCAGGAACACATCCCACAGCGCTGCGCCACGGATTTTGCCCCACAGACTCTCCTGCCAAGCACGAGGGACAAAAACCCCTTTTGAACACGGCAAGGAAAAACCCCGGAGCGGGAGCAGGGCTGGAGCTGCGGCAGGGGAGGGGAGCCCTGACCCGGGTCCCCTCACGCCCCCGTGCCGCAGCCAGCACAGCGAGCGCTCCCAGCCGCGCTGCAGCACCTCCCTGCACCCGCCCTTTAAACACCAGCACATCATCACACCAGCCACTTCCAACCAGGGGTTTCCTTACAATGCTCCCTTTCAGATCTACGGGCTGGACAAACAGCTGATAAAAACGTTTTTGCCTCCCAAGTGGCCTCACAAAGCACAAAGGGCGGCCGCTGCCTTTCCGCAGAGGCACGGAGCAGTTCAGTGGCCACCACAAGGTCACCCCGGGCATCTGCAGCAGGGAAAAATCCTCGGGGCCCCCACAGCCTGAATCTCCCTCATTTTTCCAGCTCTTTAACCAGCAGCTTTTTATAAACACGGGCAGCAGAATCCCAGCGCTGCCAAAAGGACTGCGGGGCTCAAACCCAGCTGAGCTTCCCGGAGCTGTGGGAATTCCCACAGGATTTGCGAAGTTTATTGGGATTTGTCATCCCAGGGATGCTGGCACCAAGCTAAGCAGGATTTACTCTATCACACACCCCCCTTTCAAAAAACACCGAGGCATCCCGGGTGTTGCAGCGCCCGTGGCGGGTTTTTGGGATTTTTCCTTGATGTCAGGATGCTCCGGGGCGGCGCTGCTTCCCGGGCATCGCTCTGCAGGGAGCGAGCAGGCAGTGCTGCCCTGCGGGGATCAATGGAACCCCCCTGTAGCAATCGCGACCTTAAATCCGTGCGACAGCGACGGGGAAAACAAACAGATTGCGGGGAGCGAGGAGAAAATTCCAACTGGAGCAAACGCCGGGATCGGCGCTTTGGAGAGCGCCGCCCGCAATTACGGTACCGCCCGCCAGCCACGCGGGTAATTACGGTAATGCCCATTTGCGGCCCGCGCTGTTGTTTTCATTAATTTTCGTAATTAATAAAGATCCCCGTGCCTTTTCCAAAGGAGCTGTGGTTCCAGACATGGAATTCCTCGGTGAGGCGCCCTGGGAGGGTGGTGGGGTGGCACCAAGGGCAGCTCTGTCACCCCATCCTAACCTAATGTGCTTCATTTTTATGTAAAAGAAGAAAATTTGGCCTAATTTATGATCAGATTTGACAGATTTGGGAGCCCAACCGTGTTGGGGGGGTGCAGGGTGACCTTACCATGACCTTGCAGGGCTTAGAGGGGCTCCAGGAGAGCTGGAGAGGGGCTGGGGACAGGGGATGGAGGGACAGGGCACAGGGAGTGGATTCCCAGAGGGCAGGAATCGTTCCCAGGGGAAGGCTGGGATGGAATTCCCAGAGAACTGGCTGCCCCTGGATCCCTGGCAGTGCCCAAGGCCAGGCTGGACCCTGGGGCTGGAGCAGCTGGGGTGTGGGATGAGATGGGCTTTAAGATCCCTCCCATCCCAAACCACTCCGGGATTCCACGATACGACCCCAGTGGGGATTGGGATGATGACTTAGTGTGGAAATTCCCAATTTTCTGGCTCTTTATGGAAAGAACAGCTCTGGAGGGCCAGCAAGAAGCACCCCCAGCCCTTGGCCCTTCCAGCTCCCCCTGCCCCAGGGATGAACCCTGCTGTCATCCCCGCTCCCCCTGGGGTTTGGGGAGGTGCTCCTGGCGCACCAGGGACCTGCTGGGAACCCTCCGAAGCCCAGCTGGGCTTCCCCGAGGCCAGGAGCCCTTATGCAAAGAGGCAGCTGAGAAACCAGCCCGGCTGATGCCGAGATGAAAGCGCAGCTGGGGTGCCCGGGAGGCTGCTCGGGGATCCTGCCCCGCGCTTTGATGCAGGAATCTCGCTGCTCATCTCCGTGTTTGTAAACCCTGCTCCCCACCCACCCTTCTGACGCACAGCTCCCATCCCGGCTCTCCTCGAAATCCCCAGAACAAAAGGATTCGTGGGGCCGGGGTTACTCTGGGCTGAATCCTTCTCGCTTAATTAGCGGGGTAATTAGTGCAGGTCCAGAGGCGCAATGAAACCTTGGTGGGACTGCATGGAGCAGCTCTTTTTTTTTTTTTTTTTTTTTTCTGGGAGCTGGGAAGAGCCGCCCCTCACCTGCCCGAGTCCCGTCGGAAATGATTTACACACAGCAGGGAAATTACTCATCCCAGCGATTGTCTGGGATGGATGCGACACTCTGCTCCAGGTTAAAAAAAAAATAAAAAATGGGATTAATGGATTAATGTCACCCCACTGAAGGAATATTTGTTACTCCCAACCCTCTCATTCCTGCCCTGCACCGAACCAAACTCCTGGATTTTGGAATTGTGCAGCATTTCTTCGAAAGTCAGGAAGTCAAGAGTTAAAATTCCTGCATTTGGAGCAGCAGTAACCTCGCTTATCTGTGTTTTCCTGCTCTTACATCACTTACAGAAAGGACCGTGGCAAACAAATTTGCAGCTGTCCTTGTTACTTCATAATTCCCATCGATTTTCCTTCCTAGGAACTCCATGGTGAATCATGGGAGGTGCACTTAGTGCTTAAATAAAAAAGATAAAAACAAAAAAAAAACCAAACCAAACCACGAGCCTGTTTCACACTAAACAGCACTAAAGGAGAAAGTTTTCAGCCATATTTCAGTGCCTAGGGAAAAGTGGAATGGTTGCAGTCAACTATCAGTCATTAAAAAAAAATCAAATTTCTTTTGCAGCTCTTTCTAGTTCTTATTTCCTAAAACAATATCACGTTTAATGCGCTAGAAACTCTTTCTAATGAGATACAAAACACTATTTGTTTTTTGGGGTTTTTTTTTGTTTTCCCTTCAGCTGATTTTGGAAACCCAAAAGTAAACACAGGCTTATGAAATCTCCAATTTCACATCAAAGCAGCCTTGATTTATAGAGATGTTCAAAGGAAAACTTTAAAGGAGCAACATCATGACCAACTTGTTGGCCTGATGTTATTAGAATAATTTAGAAATCCACAATGTAAATGTTGATAAATAAATAGCAGGTTGCCATAAATCAGCATGTGGCTGCTCATGAAAGCAAGAACATCTATCTGATGTAGACAGAACAATATTCAGATTTTTTCCTCCTCCCCCCGTGAAGTTTAGCATTTCTGAGAGCAGCAGAACCTCCCTTGGGTGGGACGGGATTTACGCAACACGGGGCTTTAAAAAAGTGATGCGCTGGAAGCCGGAGCTGAGTGTTCGCAGCACTGGGGCATTTCCAGCTCATTTCCAGCCAAATGAGACTCGAAATATGCAAATTGCTGCGAATGCCGGAAAGGAAAAGCTCCGCTCAGGAGCCTGCCCGAGGAAAGCGCCGGGGCTCGTTGGTGCTGCTCCGCTCCCGAAATTCCGGGTGTTACTCAGCGCTGAGCGGGGAGAGTCCCCCTGGGCCGCGGGGCAGGGCTCGGGTCTCGAACGCTGCCCCGAGGCCCGGCGGGGCCGGCACCGGGAGAGCCCCGAGTGCCCCGGGGGCAGAGCCGCTCCTGCCGCGCCCGGGCCGGGCTGGGGGGCCAAACCACCGACTGTGGGTCCAGTCCTGGTGTATCCAACACCACCGACTGTGGGTCCTAATCCTGGTGTATCCAACACCACCGACTGTGGGTCCAGTCCTGGTGTATCCAAACCACCGACTGTGGGTCCAGTCCTGGGGTGCCAAAACCACCGACTGCGGGTCCTAATCCTGGTGTATCCAACACCACCGACTGCGGATCCCAATCCTGGTGTATCCAACACCACCGACTGCGGTCCAGGCCTGGTGTATCCAACACCACCGACTGCGGATCCCAGTCCTGGTGTATCCAACACCACCGACTGCGGGTCCCAATCCTGGTGTATCCAACACCACCGACTGCGGATCCCAATCCTGGTGTATCCAACACCACCGACTGTGGATCCCAGTCCTGGGGTGTCAAACACTACTGACCATGGATCCTAATCCTGGTGCGTCCAAAACCACTGACCATGGATCCTAGTCCTTGCATTCCAATCCCAGAGTGTCCAAAACCAATGCACATGGATCCCAGTCCTGGGACGTCCAGAACTACTGCCCCTGGATCCCAATCCTGGGGTGTCCAAAACCAATGCCCATGGATCCAGTCCTGGAGTGCCCAACACCACTGCCCATGGATCCCAATCCTTGAATCCCAGTCCATGGATCTCAGTTCTGAGGTGTCCAACACCACTGATCATGGATCCCAGTCCTAGAGTGTCCAACACCACCGACTATGGATCCCAGTCCTTGGATTCCAATCCCAGAGTGTCCAAAACCAATGCACATGGATCCCAGTCCTGAAGTGTCCAACACCACTGCCCATGGATCCCAATCCTGGAGTGCCCAACACCACTGCCCATGGATCCCAATCCTTGAATCCCAGTCCATGGACCTCAGTTCTGAGGTGTCCAACACCACTGATCATGGATCCCAGTCCTAGAGTGTCCAACACCACCGACTATGGATCCCAGTCCTTGGATTCCAATCCCAGAGTGTCCAAAACCAATGCACATGGATCCCAGTCCTGAAGTGTCCAACACCACTGCCCATGGATCCTAATCCTGGAGTGTCCAACACCACTGATCATAGATCCCAATCCTTGGATCCCAATCCATGGATCCCAATCCTGAGTGTCCCAGTCCTGGGGTGTCCAACACCACTGCCCATGGATCCTAATCCTTGGATCCCAATCCTTAGATTCCAGTCATCGAGTGTCCAACACCACTGCCTATGGATCCAAATTCCTGGATCTCAATCCTGGAGTGTCCAACACCATTGCCCATGGATCCCAATCCTGGAGTGTCCCAATCCCAGAGTGTCCAACACCACTGCCCTTGGGTCCCTGCCTCAATATTCCAACACCACTGCCCCTGGATCCCAATTCTTGCATTCCAATCCCAGAGTGTCCAACACCACTGACCATGGATCCAAATCCTTGAATCCTAATCCTGGAGTGTCCAACACCACTGACTATGGATCCCAATCCATGGATCCCAATCCCTGGAACCCAATCCTGGAATATCCAACACCACTGCCCCTGGATCCCAGTCCTTGGATCCCAATCCCAGTATCCAACACCACTGCCCCTGGATCCCAGTCCTTGGATCCCAATCCCAGTATCCAGCACCACCTCCCCTGGATCCCAGTCCTTGGACCCCAATCCTTGGATCCCAATCCCAGTATCCAGCACCACTGCCCCTGGATCCCAGTCCTTGGATCCAAATCCCAGTATCCAGCACCACTGCCCCTGGATCCCAATCCTTGGATCCCAATCCCAGTATCCAGCACCACCTCCCCTGGATCCCAATCCATGGATCCCAATCCATGGATCCCAATCCATGGATCCCAATCCCAGTATCCAGCACCACTGCCCACACCCTTGGGCTGTGTTTCCATCTGTCTGGATTGATGTGAAATACCAGGACTGGCTAAGTTTAAGCTTTCAGAGAAGCCCACACTGGTTTGGGCTGGAAGGGACCTTGAAAATCTCTTTCCACCCCTTCCAGCATCCCAGGCTGCCCCAAGCCCTGTCCAGCCCAGCCTTGGACAGTTTTCCTGGCTGTGTGATGGGACAAAGGACACATTGTTGGTCTCCTTGGGTGGAAAAACCCCAGCAGGAGGTTTGGCCTGGTCTGAAGCTTCTGAGGAAGCTCAGGTTGGTTTCTGCTCCATCCAATATCCAGAACAGATCTCCCCTGCCCCATCTTTTGGCAGCTACATCTGGAGTCTGCAGCTCATCTGGTTGGGTTTTGTGTGGATTTCCTCTTTCTCTCACTGAAAGGTGCATTTTATAACACAAATGGCTCTGCTGGGAGGAAGAACCACACAAAAGGCACATCCCAGGCCAGGGATAACTCCCCAGATCAGTCCCACCTTCCCCAGAGCAGCATGCTCAGCATCCACACCAACCCCTCGTCCCAGCACTGCTTTTATTCCTCCCTCTGGGGAGAGGTGAGTAAATAAAAGCAGAAACTGCCCAAACCACTGGCTCTGCAATGTCACTTTTAGAATTCTACCAGCTGGATGTGTTGAGAGCCAAAGGAGACTGAGGGAAGGTGAGATGCTGAGACCCAGCAGCACGAAATGCAAACCTCCAGCTCGCTGCTGCCACGAGCCCGAGGGAAGAAAGCCCTGCCAGCATCTGTGGCCTGAGAGCAGAGAGTGCTGCAGCAGCTGCACATCTCAGCCCAAATCTTGTGTCAGTCACACCCCTGCAAACCTCAGCCAGAGGAAGCAGCGATGTGTCAGGAGAGCCACAGAGCACAGAGCCTCCCCCGAGCTCACCGAGCCATCCCTGCTGCTCTGGGCAGCCAGGAGGTGCTGGGAATGGGGCTGGGTGATGCCCACAATCAGGAAAAACGCCCCCAAAGTAACCAGGAACGCTCCTGTAGCCAGAGAGCGATGCAATTAAACACGGGGTTTTGGAAATTGGACCAAGCAGCAATTTAAATTTAATTTAAATTTGAATCAAGCTCTGAAGTCATCTTTTAGGCAAATTCAGCTGGGGTTTTACCTGAGTAGGAGAACAGGCTTTGGAAAATTCAAATTACTTTGTGCCCTCAGAAGACTTTTCTAAGATGCCCGTGTTGGAAAAAAAAAATAAATTCTGGCAACTTTGAATCAACAGAAGTTTGTTTTCTTCAGCAAACACGGGATAAAGAGGGAGACCTGGGAAGAGGGCAGTGAAAACCCAGGGAAGGAGTTGGTGTGGCTCAGCATCCCCCCAAAAACGTGGCAGCTGGTCCTGCCAAAATGAAAATGAGCCTAATGCAAGCATCAAACCCATACAGAAGGCACTAATTAATGGAGATAAAATTAAATGAAAACTCCTTCTCACACAGAGATAGGCAAATGCTCCTCAGAATCCTTTTGCTGCTGTTGGCCCAGCTGTGCTAAACCAGCAGCAAGGTCTGGTTTGTTTGCTTTAAGCCAGGCTTTAATCGGGGCAATCTCTCCTCTCAGAGCTCTGAGGGTGAATCTCCAGCCCAAACCATCCCCACAACTCCTGCCTCTGATAACTCAACATCTTTCAATTCATTTCACTACATGCAAATATTTGGATCAGCCCTGTGGAACACAGCTGGGGGAAAGGATGAGGAGTTTGGAGTCAGGCTGTCCACAAAATCACTCCGAAGCAGGATGAGGGTTGGGACTGCCCTGAAACCCTTCTCAGCTCCTTCATCCCAAGTGATGCTGCTCCTCTGGGATGTCACCAGGATCCTTCACTCCACACAGGGCCCTGCTCCCCACATTTAGTCACTCTCCAGTGCTGCCCTCAGCTCGTGATTCATTTTGAACCTGCCTTTGAGCTATTATTTATTTAAGCCCCACCCTGACGTGTTATAACGTAAAAGTCTGAGAATGCAGAACTTTTAAAACCCCATCACATCCCAGGAAAACCAGAATTGGTTAAAGGACACACCAGAAGGTCCTGGGCACCAGGATGGGTTACATTCCCCAAAATGCTCCTGGGGAGGATCTGAACCAAAATTCCACCTCCGGGACCTTGACCTCTGCACCAGCAGTGGCCAAGGGATCCCCCTCGGATGGGCTTTTCCCACAGCATCCCAGAGGATGGGAAAGCATCCAGCACTCCAAATCCCTTTGCTCCAGGAGGGTGACACTGTCTCCTAATCCTGTCCCCACACATCCCACAGCCAATGCTGCAGCTTTCCAATATTCCAATTTTTAAATGTCTGAAGCAGTTTAAGCAAGATATCTGGACAAACAGCCCAGAGGGCTCACAAGGACAAAATATCACATTAGAAATAAGCATGGCCCCATTATTCCACCCTGCTTTTAGGGCATGTTTGACACCCCCAGAGTGATTTCCTTTAGAGGGCAATAAGCAGGGGAGGAGGACAGAGAAGCCACCCCGAAGTGCATTTCTGATGCTGGTGAGGCTGATACACAGGAGCTGAGCGGGACCGAGCCCCCCGAACCCCGAGGGGTGCCAGCCTGGCCCAGAGCCAGCCCGCAGAGCTGTTCCCTGGGAGCTCCTGCTCGCCGCCCCTGCGAACCCGCCGCGCCGGAGCAACGCGGCGCCCTGTCCTCTAGCGCAAGGACATCCCCAAAACCCTCCAAAAAAACCTTCAGGCCGAGGAGCAACACCCCCAAAACCAGCTCCTACCTCCTGCAGCATGCCGACAGCGCGGGGTCCCGCTCGGCAGCGGCGGCTGCGCGGCGGGGAGCGAAGGGTTAAAGCGCGACGTCAAAGCTGCGCGGGGAGCGCGGGGCTGTGCGGGAATGCCCGCACCGGGCGCGCTCGGTGATTCATCCCGCCCGCAGGAACGGCAGACGTGGAAGTGCCTTTGTTCCGCCGCCTGCCGCAGCCAACAAACCCGGCTTTGTGCGGAGATTAAACAAAGGAAGTCCCAGCGCAAAGCCGGGGGAAGACTAAACAGCTCGGCACCGCTTAAGGGAAACATCACGTAGGAAAAGGGGGGACAGGGCTGGGGGCTGCCGGGCTGGGGGAAGGGACCTTGTGCAGCCCGGCACATCCACCGCTGGCACTCGGCCGCGACCTCCGGCGCAGTTTATATTGGTGGCCAGATGTTTATCCAGCCGAAGCGAGGTGCGGCCTCGCTCCGCTGTTCTGGCCGAAATGCCCTTTGAAATGCAGGCGGAATGAGAGCGGCCGTGCTCATCCTGCGGCTCAGGAGCAGCTGTGCTGCTGTGCCGGGCCGCTAGCGGGACGAGGCTGGAGTTACCCAGCACTCGGAATAACAGAAACATCTCCGAGAGCTGCAATGACAGACTTTAAGCATTTGCAAGGGAAGAGTCCTCCAAGTAACAGTTTGGGTAGAGACAAGCGAGTTTGCAAAGTCATGAGAGGACGCCACTCACACTGTGTCTATTTAAACTTTGGATATCCCCAGAGACCACAAATTCTGCTCTCTGGACCCGATGGGCTGCAGCAAACTCTGAATTAGCCTGGTGTGATTTCAGGAGAGGCAGAGGTGCTGCTCAGGTCCGTGCAGAGATCCGTGTTTGGGCTGCACCCCACACGGCACCCTGCAGGAACAATCCCTGCTCTCCACCCCGCATTTTATGATGGGATGGCCCCATAAAAACCTGGAGCGGGCAAGGCCAGCATTTCAGCTGGGAAAAAGACCTGCTCCTTCAAAAAATCCAGGGGATGCACTGAGCACATCCTGCCCCAGATCCCAAATTAGGGACTAGAGCAGTCCCATCTGCAGCAAAGTGAGGCAGAGGACAGCTGCCTAATGCCAAGACAGAAAATATCCCCTTCTTTATCATCACTGAGTCACAAATCCTCTGACACAGCAGCTGTCTGAGCTGGAAGCTGAACAGGGTGATAAAAGCAGGAAAAATAGAGTATATACATAACAATAATGTAAATAAGTGTGGTTGGGTCTCTCAGGCAGCACCGAGTGCCTGCAGAGCTCCTTCCAGGTTATTTTGTCTCAGTGCAAAGCTGCAGGGCCCTATCAGCTCCCAGCAAAAGATGTTAGGAAATCCAGTGTTAGGAAAATAAACTCCCTTCACGGCAGCTGCAAACAGGTACTCGGGCAGGTTATTGCTTTTTTTCTCTACACTAGAAAGCCGAGAGCGCCGTGCACGGTTAGTTCTGCAGAGAGCCCGGGCTGCTTAGGCTGGAAGTGCAGCGGGACGCGCAGCCGGCGTCAGGGGGAGCAGAACCGGCTCGGCGTTCCTGCGGGCGGCACTGCGCGTCCCGCGGCTGCGCTGCCGCCACAGCCCCGCTCACCCCGCAGCTCCTCCCGGCTCAACGAGCAATACGCACATGTTTTAATCGCTGCCTGCCGAACCCCATCAGCTCACAGCCCGGCTGCCGTCCCGCATGGCTCTTCCCCCTCCGCTGCCTCCTGTTTTTATTTTTTTCGGAGTTTTTTTTTTTTTTTTTTGGCCCCTGCGCGCACGGATGCCGAGAGCCTCCCTCTCTGCCTCTCTCGGCGCTGTTGTTGCAACTCTGGATTTTCTAAACTACGTCTGTCAGGAAGGAGACAGGAAATTCGAGTCACACTTGCAACAGCTGTGCCATGCCTACTATCAGGCTCAAATGACGTAGTTTGGCTTGGGTGGCGCGGGGCCAGGAACTGGCGAGAGCGGAGGTCAGGAAGATAGGTCAGTGTTTATTCTGCTGCTGCGCTTGGGAGCATGCCGAGCCCATTTGCTTTCTTCCTATCTAGACTGTTTCTCTTTCCGTTTTTTCTTTAATAATGCGCAGCCCATGCATCCTGTTTTCAAAACATCTGCCGGCTTCGCTATTTGCCGGCGACACACGGAGATGCCCCGGAGCGGAGCTGGCGCTGGGACGGGATGCTCGGAGCGGGGAAGGGAGGCTGCACCTCCTCCTGAAGGTGCGGGAGCGACCCAGCACTGCCGCACCGCTGCGCTCATCACCTGCCACCAAACCCCCCCAAAACGCCACGAATCCCCCCAAAAAATCATCAGGCGTTGAAAACAAACTTTCCAACCCAAACCGTGCCGTGATTTGTGACGATATTTACAGCTCCAGAGCGAAGGCAAGCGAGGTGTGAGGCCATTTCATGCTTCTCTTTCACAGCTGAAAACTGTGAAACTGGAAGTTGACCAAAAAAGCGCAGACATTTCAGAAAGGGGTTATGAAAGAACAAAGTTTCAGGAAGCTTTTGCTCGAGCCAGCTGCAAGCCATCTGCACCCCGAGTATCTCAACTTTAAAGTGCTACAAAAGCAATTTAGTTTCACCTTCACGAGGCCAGATTTGTCATTCAGAAAAGAAAAAAAAAAAAAAAAAAGTAACCTCAAACTTAAGGGCGTCGTGTTCACACTGGATGTGCAGCCTGAACCCTTCTCAACTTTCATCCAGGGTTCCCTCGACACAAACTCAAATGAAAAAAATAATATTTCTTTCTTGAAAGCTCGGTCTGTAAAACTTTTACTGCGTCCTTTGCCCCTGCACATCGTGGTAATCACTACCAGAAGAGGAAGGTGAAACAACCCGGCATTTCTTTGCTCAACTTTTTCCCATAAATTCAGTTTCTGATTCATCATTTCTGATTGCAGTAATTTCCAATCAGAAAAAAAAATAACATCAACACGGGGGTGGCGCAGAAGTGGGTTTAAGATCATCTCAACTGAGCAAGGACTTGGATGCGACGGGCACAGGGCTGGGGATTTGTGACTGTGACAACTGCAGCGGGCACTGGCAGCGCTGTCGGCGATCCCTGAGGGGGCAGGAGCGCTGGGAGCTGCCAGGCTGTGCCCGGGCTGTGCCAGGGACGGGCGGGCTCCGGGAGATGCGGGAGCCGAGCTGGAGCATCAGCTCCCAAAAGCTGCACGCAGGCGCTCGCAGCTCGCGTTTCGCTCTCTGCTGCCTGTCAGGACATCCCGGCACTCTGCTCTCCTCCTGCTCCCCCGACTTTACACAAGGGCTTTCCTTGCTTTACTTCAGCGCTTTTTCTCTGCGCAGAACAGCGCACAAGCGCCCTTTGGAGCTGTGGGAAGCTCGGAGCCGGTTCCCTGTCACCATCCCCTGCCCACCCTCACTGTGCGCTGCCAAGCGGAGCCGGCCCAGCGCATTAAAACCGAATTAAAACGTCACCGAAAGCCAAAACAGCCGTGAAACACCCGACCCACGACGTTTAAAGTTCGCCGTTATTACGGCCAGACAGCAATGAAGTTAATTAACTTCTGGCGTGATGATTTGCTAAACGCGGGCGTTTGCACAGCGTTCCTGCTCATATCGGCTCCAAGGGACGGGCGCTAATTGAAACCTCTTTAATTTCCGGAAATGAGCCTGCGGCAGCGATCGGGCTCTGCACGATACCCCGGAACGTGCTCCCCAGACAATCCCGGATCGCTCTCCCCGCTCCATCCCAGATCGCTCTCCACGATATCCCGGAACGTGCTCCCCAAACAATCCCAGATCGCGCTCCCCAGACAATCCCGGATCGCTCGCCACGATATCCCGGAACGTGCTTCCCAAACAATCCCGGATCGCTCTCCCCGCTCCATCCCGGCTCGCTCGCCACCATATCCCGCATCGCGTTCCCCAATCCCGGATCGCTCTCCCCTCGCCCCCCGCCGCGAGCTCCCCCTGGACGCATCCTCGCGGGGGAACCCGCATCCCTTTCACCGCAACCAACTCTGAGCTACAGCCCTGGACAGACAGGCGGACGGGTCGGGATCAGGCTCAGAGCCCCGCGTCTCTCCGCATCCCCGTCCCGCATCCCCGCTCCGCACCCCGGGGCGGGCTCACCTTGTTGGATGCCATCTCGCTGACGGAGCGGTAGGTTTGGATGGTCTCCAGCTGATCCAGGCACCAGTCGAGCTCCTCCAGCGTCTCCATGGCCAGCTTCTGGTAGGGCTCCTCTGCGAAGAGGCACACGGACATGTACTCGGGCTGCCCCTCCATGGCGGGGCCCGAGCCGCAGCAGCCGCTCCGCTCCCTCATCACGCGGCCGCCGCTCGCTGTCCCGGCTCCGCAGCGAGTCCCCGCCCGCCCGGCCCGGCCCGGCCCCCGCGGCTCGGGGGAACCGAGCGCCCCCCGGGCGGGGCAGGGCCGGGCTGGGCTGCGGCTCGGCAGCGTCACCGCGGCCCGCCCGCCCCGGCCGCGCTGCGGGATCGGCCCGCCCGCCGCCCGCGGGATGCGCTCCCGCTGCTGAGCCCCGCGAGGCAGAGCCGGCTGCCCGGCAGCCCTGAGCCCCAAGAGTTCTGCTCCCCCGTCAGCCCCGAGCCCCAAGAGTTCTGCTCCCCGGCAGCCCCGAGCCCCAAGAGTTCTGCTCCCCGGCAGCACTGAGCCCCAAGAGCTCTGCTCCCCGGCAGCACTGAGCCCCAAGAGTTCTGCTCCCCGGCAGCCCCGAGCCCCAAGAGTTCTGCTCCCCGGCAGCACTGAGCCCCAAGAGTTCTCATCACCAGCACTGAGCCCCAGGAGTTCTGCTCCCCGGCAGCACTGAGCCCCAAGAGTTCTGCTCCCCGGCAGCACTGAGCCCAAGAGTTCTCATCACCAGCACTGAACTCCAACAGCCCTGAACACCAACAGCCCTGAACACCAACAGCCTGAAACTCAACAGTCCTGAACCTCATCAGCTCTGAACCTCAACAGCCACAAATCCCAAAAGTTCTGCTTCCCATCAGCCCTGAACCCCGTAAGTTCTGAACAGCAACAGCCTGAAACCCAACAGTTCCTCTCCCTATCAGCCCTGAACCCCATCAGCCCTGAACCTTGACCCTTGACCCTGCTCCCCAATCCTGACCCTGCTCCCCAACCCTGACCCTGCTCCCCACTCCTAATCATACTCCTCAATCCTGACCCTGCTCCCCAATTCTGATCCTTTCCCCATTCCTGACCCTGCCCCCAACCCTGGCCCTGCTCCCCACTCCTGACCCTGCCCCCCACTCCTGACCCTGCTCCCCAATCCTGATCCTTTTCCCCATTCCTGACCCTGCCCCCACTCCTGACCCTGCTCCCCAATCCTGATCCTTTTCCCCATTCCTGACCCTGCTCCCCACTCCTGATCCTGTTCCCCACTCCTAATCCTACTCCCCATCCCTGACCCTGCTCCCCACTCCTGACCCTGCTCCCCACTCCTGACCCTGCTCCCCACTCCTTATCCTTTTCCCCATTCCTGACCCTGCTCCCCATCGCTGGCCCTGTCCCTGTCTCCCTGGCTCCCCAGCTTTGCTGGCTCTGTCCCCACCAGCCCCACGCCCCAGTGCCCCCCGGCAGGCCCGCAGCCCAGCCCCCCATCCCTGCTCCCTGCTCCCACCGAGCTCAGCCCCAGCCCTGCCGGCACAGCGCTCCCCTCCCCGGCAGCTCCGGTGTAAAAGTCGAGCTTTCCACCAGTGGATACAGTGAATCATAAAATCTCCCCATGAATGTAACTGCTGCTCATAATCCCGGTAACACATGCTCATCCCATAAATCTGTCAGAGCTAATGGATTCAGCGTTTCTACGGGCAGGTACCGGTGACATCACAGGGCAGGATCGCTCAGACACACTCAGAGCTGAGCTGAGCTCCAGACGTGTCCCCCTCCCTCCCTGCTGTCCCTCCTGTCCCCATGTCCCCAGGGGAAGGAGCTGCCACCCTGTGCTGGTGTCTGTCCCCAAGGACAGATCCTCTCTGTCATTCACCACACCAAGGCAGCACCCTCCATTAAATGATTGAGAATAAACAGGAAATAAACCCTGCCAAAGGTAATTCAGCAATAGACCTGGCACAGACAGGTTTGAAAGATTTGGAGAATCCAAATCTCTGTGGCATTGCAAATTAATGTTTTTTTTGTTTTCTGTGCTCACAGAGCTCCAAACACTGAAAGTTCTCTCATTCCTGCATAATCAAAAAGCAGGTGAAAATATCCAAAATCACACAAAGCTCTGTCTGTGTATTTTCATTTCTACCACGAGTATTCCCCCTCAACTATTTTATCATATAAATTAGTTGACCCAGAAGGGCTCAAACCACTTGTTGGGATTGATAAAACCAGCACAGGTAAAATAAGTTTAGGAATAGGTAAAAACCCATCTCAGCCAAACTAAAACCTGCATGATCAAATCAAATCCTGTGTTCTCCTGCTCTGAGACTCCTCAGGAAGCACAGCCAGGGCATGTGTGCATTCCTGGAGGAGGAGAAGGAACAGGTTCACGGAGGCTCTGACACCAGACCCTAATTTTAGCCTTTTGGGGATTTCCAGCCTTGCCCAGGTCTGCAGAACCCGCTGCCACTGTCACTTCACTTCCAATCCTCACCTCGGAAAGAGGGAATGCAGGACCAAGAACAGAAATCTGCTCTTGCTATTGAAGGACTCACATTCCCGGAGCTGATATTCAGAATATTCCCTTTACTCTGTAATCTGACTTTTAGGTAATAAAAGGGGAAAAACCCCAAAACAAGCAAAGCTGTTACATATTAAGGATATCGAGGTGTATTAGGAAACTTGAGGGCTTAGAGAATTTGGCTGTAAGCATTTTGTATTTATTTTTGGGTTTCAGGAGATGAGTTAAATAAAGAGTGAATATTTCACACATTCACGGTGCTCTCTGGGATTTTTAGCAGGGTGCATCAGGACGCTCCTTCCCTGGGTTTGTGCCTCCCTGCTTCACTCCCGGCAAGTTTCCTGCAGGAATCCTGGGAGCAGCAGGGATCCCTCCGTGGTTTAAAGCACCGGCATCGTCACGTTAAACCTCTGCGCCAAAACCATTGAGAGAACAATGGATTCACCATTCAAACTCAGATCTTTTGAAAACTTGAGATATCTCAGGTGATTTCAATGGCAAAGACACAATAAAGAGGGAGCAAACAGCTCTGGCTAAGGATGATTTCAAGGGGAAAACGGTGAATTCTGCTGCTGTTCCCAGTGCAGAAGTGATTTTCAAATGCCCATTCACATTTTCTTTCAGAATTTGCTTTTTCCTGAGCGAGATGCAGCACCTGCATCCCTGTGCTGCTCCTCTTGGTGTTTTTGGTGTTTGACTCATCCCCAAATTTATTTTTTTCGCTCATTTTCTCAAGTGAGCAGCCCGGTGAGATGGGTGTGTGCCTGCAGCTGCTGCTGGGCATCGTTTCTGAATGCAGCTGAGCTCTGGGCAGCAGGAGCGTCCCAGGCACCACATTCCTGCTCATTTCAGGGAATCACACCCCGGAGTCCCTGTCCTGGCAGGGAGAGCCCAGCTCAGCCTTGTCAGGAACTCCGAGCTGTCCCCAAAGTGACGCTGAGCCCATCACCAGGAAACCCCAGCTCTTACCAAACCAGCCCTCCTCGGCTGGCTGCAGCCCTCTGGGACCAACCTGGGGCCAGTCACAAATAAATTGTGAAAGCAGAGGCTACAGTCCCACTCCTAAAGCTAAATTTGCTTTTAAAACCAGCATGTGAAGTTAAAATATACCCTCCAAGGCCCCCGTGGAGTATTTTAAGATCCACAGCTACCCCGAAATAACAGCCAGATATAGAATCCATTAGGAGTTGCTCTTCTACCAATCTAAAAACTTCGTGTGGGAATGATCTTAAAATAACAAATATTTTCTGACTTTCTTCATATTTAATATTCATGGATATTAAATTAGAGAATGGGTTGGGTTGGAAGGGACCTTAAATCCCATCCAGTCCCACCCACACTTTCCACTATCCCAGGCTGCTCCAGCAGTTTGGGCATCCAGGGATCCAGGGGCAGCAAACCTGGGAATTCCATTCCAGGGCCTCTCCACTCTCCCAGGGAACAATCCCTCTGATTCCATTTTCTAGCAGTGGGAAGCCATTCCCTGTGTCCTGTCCCTGCAGGCCCTTGTCCCAAATCCCTCCCCAGCTCTCTCAGAGCCACCTGAAGCCCTGGAAGAGGCTCCCTGGAGGTTTCTCCTGCCCAGGCTGGCCACCCCCAGCTGCCCAGGCTGGCTCCAGAGCAGAGCACAGCCCTGGGATCCTCTCCCCGAGCGCTGTCTGCTGTTGCCACAGCGACTCCCACAAACAGTAAACACAAGTTTAGATGCTCCGTGAGTTGTTCTTTCCCTGAGCCCAACGTGAGCGTCCCACTGACATCAGCAGAGCAACTCCCCCTGCCAGAAACACCCCAAAACCCTGGCCAGGGGCTGCCTTGGATCACCCTTCTGTGCCTGGGCACTTCTGGAAACACTCCTGCGATTTGGGGCTCCTGGAACCCTTCAGGATGTGTCCTGGAGCCTCTCCCATTTCAGTTTATATCTGGGCCTTGCACAAGCCCATCCTGTAAATTGCAGCGCTGCTTTGGTCATGTCTGCCCGGGTGAAATCACTGCTGACACAACAGGGGGTGAGGAGCAAGAGCAGCTCCAGCTTTAAATCCTCCCGGTGTTTGCACAGGAGGGCTGGGGCTGGTGGCACTGCACAGGGCTGAGGTGACACTTGCTCACAGCCTGAGCTGCTGCCAGCCCCTCTGAGCACAGAGCAGCCCTGGCCTCGTGCTCCTCCTGGCACCTGCAGGGCTCCAGTGGCCTCAAGTGCAGCTCCTTTCCAGGGCCAGCACTTTGCAGGAGCTGCATTTTTGGTGGGTTTGCCATCTGCTCCCTCCCCAGCTCTGTAAGTGATGGGACACACGGGATCTCTCCCTGCAGGGGTGACTTAGCAGCTCCTTTTTTAGAGGCTTTTCCCACTTACTGACATCTCTGTGCTCTCTTTTGCTCACACCATGGTTTGGGTTGGAAAATCTCTCTCAGATCATCCAGTCCAGCCATTCCCAGCACTGCCAAGGCTACCCCTGCCCTGTGCCACATCCACTTTTAAATCCTGCTGGGGTGGGGACTCACCACTGCCTTGGGCTGGACAACCTTTCCAGGAAGGAATTTTCCCAAATATCCAACCTGAGCCCAGCCTGAGCTGTTCCCTCTCCTCCTGTCCCTGTTCCCTGTTCCCAGATCCCAAATCCCCCCAGTGTCCCCTCCTGGCAGGAGCTGTGCAGAGCCAGAAATTCCCCCTGAGCCTCCTTTTCTCCAGCCTGAGCCCCTTCCCATCCCCTCAGGGACTCTCCAGCCCATTCCCATCCCCTCAGGGATTCTCCAGCCCCTTCCCATCCCCTCAGGGATCCTCCAGCCCCTTCCCATCCCCTCAGGGATTCTCCAGCCCCTTCCCATCTCCTCAGGGATCCTCCAGTCCCTTCCCAGCCCCTCAGGGATTCTCCAGCCCCTTCCCAGCCCCTCAGGGATTCTCCAGTCCCTTCCCAGCCCCCCTCCCTTCCCTGGACACCCTCCAGTCCCTCCATGTCCTTCGTGTCATCAGGAGCCCAAAAGTGACCCCAGGATTTGGGGTGTGCTGGGCACGGGGGAAAAGTGAGAGCTGCTCATCAATATGGACTTGAGGCCTTTTTTTCACTCTCAAATACTTGGAAAGTGAAAGGTTTTGGGGACCACTCTATTTTCTAGAGTAGACACTCCATCAGGAGGCCCCTGAAGTGCCACAGATGGGGAGGGAGGGGGTTAACAGGACAAACCCTCCCCCAGATCCCATCTGTGCCGCCCCTGGGTGCCTGCAGGGATCTGAGCACCAGGCCATCGTTATCTGCAGCTCCAGAGTTCCTCACAAACCCACAAAGCGTCCCCATCACGTCCCCAAGTGCCACAGCAAGGCAGGAGGGGGGGCAGAGGGTCCCCAGCCTCAGGGGGGTTGGTGGCTCTGCCCTCGACTGAGGCAGGACACAAACCCAGCCAGGAAACATTTGGAGAGGAGATCCAAATGCCAACATTTCAAGTGGGGTTTATTTTCTGCCTCATGATTCTCTCTTGTCACCCCAGTCCTGATAAATAAAAGCTCCTGATAAATTAACACTCCTCCTGCCAGAAAGTGCAAAGGCCATAAAGCCACAAGAGTTTTAAGGACAAAACTCCACATCCCAACCAGGTGGATCAAAAAACTTGGGGAGCAGCTGAAATTCCCTTTCCAGCTGCTAAAAAACTCAGTAGGAGGAATATTCCCAGTGGGACTGAGTTGTGAACAGATTGTCCAACCTGGTGGATGAGAAATGTTAAAAACAAATATTTGCCAACATCTTTTCAAACTCAGCTCTCCTTGATTGTTAAAAATCAAATTGTGGGCTCAGTGTACTGGGTAAAACTCTTCATTTCTATTTCTGCAAGGAAAAAGAAGAATTCCTTCTGTTGGATCACAACTTTCCTTGTGAACCTTGGGCATGTGGAGCTTAAGACTTTAAAAAAACCCCAAAAAATCAAAAAACCAAAAAAAAACCAGCCAAAACCAACCAAACCAAACCAAACCAAACCAAACCAAACCACCCTGATAGACTCTGCCAAGAATTCCAAGAGAAACTCTGGCAGGGAAGGTTAAAAGCAGCTTCCAGCAGTTTCCCCACTTTGCTCAGTCTATCCATCCTATCCCACATGTTTACAGTGCCATAAGACATCTCCTAAGTTATTTACTCTTCACTGCATCCTGGCTGCAATAAATTGGGACTATTTATAAAGCTCTTCAGTGTTTGGGGCTGTCCTTCCCAGCCCAAGCTCCAGCTGCCTTTGAAGCAACAACAGCTGAGCCATTTTCCAGTGATTCCAACTGATTTAATAAAATATTATCACTCTATCTAAACCTCACCTCAACAATTTAGACTCAGGATAAAATCTGTTCCTCTAAAATGAACATGAATAAGAGCAGTTGTTCCCTTTTGCCTTGGAAAGGTTTTGATGTTGGATTTATTCCCAAAACCAGCGTGGCACTGAGATGTTCCCCCACAAGCTGATAAAATTCAACAAAACCTAAACTGATGAAGTCCTAAAGATTAAAATTCAAGCGTTACAGGGGAAAATGGCTCCTTCCCTCCAGGAGTGACAGGGAATTGGGTGAAGAAGGAGCAGATTTGGGAAGCTGAGCTGCACCACAGCTCTTGGGCCACAGGAGGATTTTGGAGTCCTTGTGGATGTGCATGGGAAGGTGGAAATGTTTATCCTGGTGCAGGAAAACTCTGCTCCAGGAAAAGTGTGACAGCACAGACTCCCAGCTAGAAAATATATTCAATTTCAAAATGTCCCTCATTCCCAGGTGAAGCCATAGGACACAATCCCAGAGCTGGCATTCATCAGAGGACCTTAAACCAGTCTACTTTTAATTATTCTCTATTTATTATGGATGATGCCAATTGCTGTCATCATTGCAGACGACACAAAGGACTCAGAAGAGCAGGCAGATGCTGGAGGAGATCACATGGGTGGCAGGTGATTATCTGGGAGCTGATAGAGGTGATTATCTGGGAGCTGATAGAGCTCATTAATGTCACTGAAAGCCTCATTTGCATTCCTCACTCCTTGGCTGCCCGGGACTCAGAGCTGGTGTAGGGGAAGGTGGGAGAGGGTCCCTGTGTGGGACACCCGTCCCAACTGATCCAGCAGCTGATCCCAACTGGGAACTGTGGGATCTGAACCCCCGGGGCAGGGGAGAGGGCAGGAGAAGGGAGGAGAGAGAAGAGGGAGGAGAGAAAGGGAAGGAGAAGGAGTAAGAGAAGGAAATGGAGAAGAGACGGGGAGAGGGAGGAGAAAAAGCAGAAGGAGAAGGAGGAGAAAACGAGGAGGAGAAGGAAAAGAAGAAGAAGATGGAGAAGGGATGTGGAAGGGCCAGGGGTAGGGGAATGGGAAGCAGGAGGAGAAGGAGGAGGAGGAGGAGGGATGGAGAAGGAGGGAAGGGGAAGGAGGAGAAGGAGAAGGGAAGGAGAAGGAGAAGGAGAGAAGGAGGAGAAGGAGGAGAAGGGAAAGAGGAGGAGGAGAAGGAGGACGGAAGGAGAAGGGAAGGAAGAGAAGGAGAAGGGAAGGAGGAGGAGAAGGAGGAGAAGGAGGAGGAGAAGGAGGAGAAGGAGAAGGGAAGGAGAAGGGAAGGACGAGAAGAGAAAGAGAAGGACGAGAAGGAGGACGGGAGGAGAAGGGAAGGAGGAGAAGGAGAAGGAGGAGAAGGGAAAGAGGAGAAGGGAAGGAGGAGAAGGGAAAGAGAAGGAGGAGAAGGAGGACGGAAGGAGAAAGAGGAGAAGGGAAAGAGGAGGAGGAGAAGAAGGGAAAGAGAAGGAGGAGGACAGGGAGGAGAAGAAGGGTGCTCAGCGTGATTTACCACGGCACCCACACGGCCGTGGCTCAGCTAAAAGCCCCACACATCCAGATGAGCCAAGGCCCTCCCATCCCCCAGAAGAAAAGGGCTCTTTAACCTTCCCAACAGAGGCTCATTAGCAGGAATATCACCCCACATTAATTACCACGCAGTGCCAGAAAATGGCTATTTCACTCCACAGCACGCGGTTCATTAGCAGGACTATTGCCCCACGTTAATTACGAGCATCACTCTAAACCCCGGAGCACGTTGAGTCAAACAGGTTTATCAACACAGGACGTGCCAGGACTTGATGGGGAAGGGCTGTGCAGGCTGGGAGCCATTCACCCTTTGCCTTCCCTAATGGAGCTGTGGTTGCTCAGGCATCGTGTGGACATGTTTACATATTTATCCCTCACAATGCCCAGGGAATAACTGGCACCCGGTGATTTATTTGTTTAATGTATCCTGTTAGTGCATTCTGAGAGCTGTTTCCTTGAATTAAAGCATTGTTCCAGCAGATCCAGAAAATATTCCCGTGGAAATCCTTCTGCTGGACAGACTTGGAAATCCAGGTGGAAACAACCAAAGGCACAGAGCACAAATCCCTGGGATTCATTTCAAATCTGCAATGAAATATCCAAATCTCCCAGCACCACCTCCCAAACTGCAAGCACTGAGAAAATCCTGTCACCACAGCTTTTCTTTTCTTTTTCTTTTCTAGATCCCCCCATGCACCTTCCAACATGCAGGGAATCCACTGAATGCATTCCCAGCTTTTTTTTTCTGAGCACAAAAGCCACACGAGGAGGGGAGGATGGTGGAGCACCCAGCTCGTTCCACGGCCACTCTGCTGGACCAGCAGAGACCAAAAATCCACGGGAGCCTTGAGCTGCACCTCCCTGCTCCCAGCACCCCTAATTTTATCTCGGGCAGGGAGAAGTGCAGATGTGCTGAGGAACAGGTGGAGCCACGACGCTCTTGAGCAACTCCCCAGCAAATGGACGAGCCTGCCCTTCTCCCCTCGTGGTATTTTTGGGACTCCAGTCCGACCAGTCACTCGAGCTGTCCCCTCTCGGGTTTCTCACACCTGCAGGGGTGAGGAAGGGCTCTGTGCTGGATGTGCAGCTCGGGAATGCTGCATGCAAATGAGCCGTCCCGCAGTCATTCTGCCGAGCAGAAAAGCCCTTTGGAAATGTAGATTTGCCTCTGTGAGCCCTGTCCATCAGGAGATGTGGGCAGCAAGGGCTGGCAGCGGGATCCCAGCAGAGAGAGGGGATGGGATGGATGGCAGGGCACGGCCAGGGGGGCACCGAGCAGCTCCAGCTGTGGGGAACGAGGATGGAATCCCAACAGCAGCAGGAACAATGGGGCCTGTATTCAGGCTGGGCTCAGAGATGAGAGGGGAAGATAGAGACAAAAAAAAATGAAGTGAAAGCTTTCTACTGCTAATTGCGAAAAATGCCAGGAAATGAGTGAGCTGGAGCTGCCAGGAATAATGTGGGAAACTAAAACTGGGGATGAGAGTGTTTGACATCAGCAACAGCCTCTGGCAGAATGCAGCCAAGATTTTGGGGGGCATTTTTATTTTCTTTTCTCTTTTCCAAACAACAGGGAGCAGGAAAAATGAACTTTTTTTGTTAGATTGCTGAGGAGCCTGGCATTCTAAGCTCCCTAATTAAAGACAGGTCCTTTCTGGGACACACCATTCCAGCTGCTGGGAAAACTCAGCCCCAAGAAAAACGGCTCCAGAGCTGCTGAAGACGTCACAGCAGTGATTAAACAGCACTGCCAAGAACATCCAGGACACAGCCAGGTTCAAACTGGAAGATTCTGGGAAGCAGGAGGAGATGTCTCACCAAGAGAAGGCACAGGGAATGAAAGGGAGAAGGAAAAACCTCCTGGGTGCAGAGAATGGCACAAAAATTGTGGCAAGAAGGAAGAAGACACAGGTTATTTCACCATGGGGAATGAAAAGAAGGAAAAATGTGCAGGGAATGGCACAGAAATGGTTTAAAGAAGGAAGAAGACACAGATTCTGTCACCATGGAGAGTGAAGAGGAGAAGGAAAAATGTGCAGGGAATGGCACAGAAATGGTTGCAAGAAGGAAGAAGACACAGGTTATTTCACCATGGGGAATGAAAAGAAGGAAAATCCTCCTGGATGCAGGGAATGGCACAAAAAGGGTTGAAAGAAGGAAGAAGACCCAGGTTCTGTCAGTCACCATGGGGAGTGAAGAGGAGAAGGAAAATTCACCTAGATGCAGGGAATGGCACAAAAATGTTTGCAAGAAGCAAGAAGAAACAGATTCTGTCACCTTGGGGAATGAAAAGGAGAAGGAAAAACCTCCTGGATGCAGAGAATGGCACAGAAATGGTCTGAAGAAGGAAGAAGAAACAGATTCTGTCACCTTGGGGAATGAAAAGGAGAAGGAAAAATCCTTCTGGATGCAGGGAATGACACAGAAATGGTTTGAAGAAGGAAGAAGAGACAGATTCTGACATCATGGGGAATGAAGAGGAGAAGGAAAAACCTTCTGGATGCAGGGAATGGCACAGAAATAGTGGAAAGAAGGAAGAAGGTTCTTTTACCATGGGGAATGAAAAGAAGGAAAAACCTACTGAATGCAGGGAGTGCCACAAAAATGGTTGAAAGAAGTAAGCTCCCAGCTCTTGTCACCATGGGGAATGAAAAGAAGGAAAACCCCTAAATGTAGGGAATGGCATAGAAATAGTTGTAAGAAGGAAGAGGACCCAGGTTCTATCACCATGGGGAATGAAAAGAAGGAAAATAAATATAAATATAAATATAAATGTATATAGAGAATGGCACAGAAATAGTGGAAAGAAGGAAGAAGTCCCAGTTCTTGTCACCATGGGGAATGAAAAGAAGGAATATAAATATAAATATAAATATAAATATAAATATAAATATAAATATAAATATAAATATAAATATAAATATAAATATAAATATAAATATAAATAAATGTATATAGAGAATGGCACAGAAATAGTGGAAAGAAGGAAGAAGGAAGATAGAATTAGGATCACTGGTGGGCAGTTTGAATAGAAGTGTGTAATATCACAGGGTGAAAAATTTAGAATTTAAGGTCTTAGAATGTAGTAATATACAGAAAGCAAGACGAAGGTTTTAGGGCAGAGGTTTCCTTCTTCATGGGTCTGGGTGATATTTTGTGATTGGATAGAAAATTCCACATTGTGGGTCATGGGTGGTTGGTTATTGGGTTAAAAGCAAAAATAACTTTTTTGGCATTTCTTAATTTGATCATTAGGCCTTAAACACCCTGTAAGGAGAGAAATAGGGCTCCATGTTTAGTTTGTTAGCTTGAAGTGCTGTAGAACTCATGGTTTGTAATATAGATAAGAATTAACAAACATCTAAGTCCCAACAAGAATTATCATCTCTCATGCATTGAATCCTGACCCTGGCAAAGACAAAGAAGATTTAAAGGGGCTGCAGCATCCCAGCTGAGCAGCAGCACCTGGCTGATGCTGGAGCAATGCAGGACACCCCAGAGCCTCCTGCCAGCAGCTGGACAGGCAGCCCTCCCCCTGGGAGCCTGGGCTGCAGCCCTCCCCCAGGAACGCTGTGGGAATGTGCCCCTGCACACCCAGCCAGGGCCAGGCCACCCCCAGCCTTGCAGGGGGAGCTGGGGCCTTTCCAACCCAGCTTGCTGTGGCAGCTCTGCATCCACCATCCCCAGGTTTGCTTCACTTGTTTGGAAATAAACTCCAGAGGACACCCTCAGTGACCTCCTGGTGATGAGAAGATTCTGACAGCCCACTTCAGTTCCCCACTTCTGCTCCACCCTTCCCAAAGATGCTTTTTCCTGCTGCCACCTTCCCAAGCACCACCATTTTCATGGGAGACTCACACTGACCTCACAGCTCTTCCAGCCTGGCCCTTCTCTGCTGGTGTGGACTGGACACCTCCACCTCCTCTAGGTCACCCCCAGCCTGCTGCTCCCTCCTTGTCCTCCATCCTTATCTTCCCAAACAGGCTCGGGGGATGAAGACTGAGACAAAAACCCCACTGACTATTTTGGTTTTTCTTGTACTATTATCATCAGGTTGTTTCACCCATGGATTAACACTTTTTCTGTATTTTCTTTCCCTACTCCATTCCCCCACTGGAATCTCCTCACCATTCACAGCTCCATCAACCCCACATTCCCAAAATTTTCCATGCCTCCCTTGCTCCCAGTCTTTCTCTCTTTTCCTGCTCTTCTCTTGCATTTTGACTCTCTGGGAAGCTCCTTGCTGCACTGAGTTGGCTCCCACTGGAATTCCTGATCTTCCTGCACAACAGGATGGTTTGCTCCCGAGCTTTCCTTCAAAAAGCAGCCATCACTTGAGACCAGTCTCTAATTTTTAGGTGGCTGAAGCAGGATGAAATGAACCTCATGACAATGACAGAGCCTTGAGAGCAAGCAGGAGTGGAAGGCCTGGGCAGCAAACACAGGAGTTCTTGCAGAGCCCTGGTGCTGGCCAGTCCCAGTTTGATCCCAGTTCCTGCACCCCACCCCAGGTGACAGCAGGACATCACTCATGGGGTGTTTGGGAGCAGGAGTGAAGCATTTCCAGGGAGCTCATCCCAAGAGGTCAGCCTGCAGCGGGGAGGAAGCTGGTTAGGGCAGAACTGGCCCAACCTGCAGAGCCCTGCACCCACCAGGACTGGCTGGGGTGCTGGATCACCACCCAGGTCATGAGAATCGGGTCACCCAGGCCACCAGCAGCTCAGAGCCAGCCCAGGGACTGGCAGAGGAGCCAGAGCTGCCCAGCAGTTCGTGCACAGTGTGCTGACTGTGGCTCCTCGTGGAGCTCCAGTCCCCTGGAGGCAGTCCCTCAGTGGCACCGGGCAGGGTCCTGGGGTGGGCAGCAGGGCACTGAGGGTGCCAACAGCATCACCCCTCCCAGGAGAGCTGGGGATGCCCCTCTGGGAGAGCAGGGTGACATGGACAAGGCAAGCAGGAGGCAGGAAAAGCACTGGGATGAGCCCAGCAGCTGGGTCAAAAACCAGGAGCTCTGAACTGATGGAGGAGTCGCTGTATTTTTCAGGGAGACTCTGGGAGAGCCCCACAGACACCCCAAAACCAGACTGAAAAGTGCAGGGATGGGGCTACTCAAGCATTGTCTTTCCAAAATCCCAAATGTTGCTGGGAGTGAAGGCCCTGAGCTGCAAGATGCTTCACCAGGAACCTTCATTCCCACCCAATAAACACCAACATCTCCAACAGAGCCTGGGAACTCTTGGAGAGGAGCAGGGAATAAAAAGCTCCTGAATCAAACTCAAAAAGGACTTTTACATCCATTTTGTGTGTTTGAATGCATCCAGCTGTACCTCAGCTTTGAAGATGCTACAGGAAGAGATGAAAGCTGCAGATTCCCAAAGCCAGGCTCCACTGCTCCTTTCTCATGGCAACGAGGTGCCAAAACCAGGCTGAACACCGAGAGCACCTAAAGGTGCCTGACAGAAGTTGATGAAGCTTCCCAGAGAGGTAATTTCTGATGTGGAGATAAGCCTAAAGGTTTAATCTGAAATGCTAACGAGGAAGGAAAACTGGAGACGTTCTGAGGAAGGATTTGGACTGGAGATAGCATCTCCTGCAGGGTGGGATGGTTTTACCACGGGGCAATCCCGTTCCCAGTGTCCTTCCCCCGCAGGGAACAATGCAGGTGCCACAAATCAGGGGGGTAAGTGACAGTGCTTTTCTGGTGCCAGCTGGAGGTAACAAAATGCAGGAAGCATCCTGTCAGATGTCACTTAGCAGCAGGGAATCTGGGAACGGGGTTTGCCTGCATTGCAGGGATTCCTCGCTCCACCGACAGGGAGAAGCAGAAATGGAAGGGAGGTGGATTCTAGTCCAAGAAGATTCCTCGGTTCCAACTTTATCTCGGGGTTTGGCACATTGTCCTTTCACTGACCACGCTGATTCCTCCTGGCCCTGGAGGATTCTTGCCTCAATCACAAGACAGAGGAAAAATAGGAAGCAAGAGAGGAATTCCAACAAGTTCAGAAGATGGAGAGTGCACACAAGGGAGGGAGCTGCCAGGAGAACACTGGGAATTACTTTGTAGGGGATTTAACACTCGTTGAACACATTGCTGAAGACAGAATTTCCAAGGTCGTGGTGGATTTCTACAGGAAGGGAAGCCCCATCACAGCTTTACTCCACAAAGAGCAGTGAAAAGAGCCTGGGATGGAGATGGGTTTGGGTGGGAAGGAAGGCTGCAGCCCAGCCCTAGGGCTGAGCCCGAGCGTTCCAAACCCCAGTCCCAACCTCCTGCCAGGCACAGAGTGCCCACGGTGTGGTTTCTGTGTGGTTTTGTTCCTCCAACTCACCGAGGCCAGGCCGGGTCACGGCAAGAACATTTTGCAGCGTGAGCAGAAGTGTTTTCTCGCCGAGCACACGTGAGTGCAGGAGGGTGAGGAAGGCCTGGAAAAGTCAGGATGTGATGCTGCAGTGACCTGGTACCCAGCTAGGATCGAGCTGGGCGCTGCACCATCTCCTGTGCTGCATGTGGGAGAGCGCTGGGAGCTCACACGTGCGGGGAAACCGACTTGGATCCTGCAAGCAACATCCCTGTGCTAACGAGGTGCTCCACCTTAAACTAATTAGCCCTGCCTTTCAACAGCCTTAATTAGGTGGGGCACCATCCTGGGCTGCTGTGGCTGGACGGTTTCCGCTCTGGAGCTGGGACTGAGGGCTCCTGCCGGGAGCTGGGCGTGCTGGAGAGGGGCTCCCCCATCCCAAACACCTCCTGCACCCCTGCAGCTGCCCCAGAACCTCCTCCTGCCGCTCTGAAAGCTCGAGGTGACTTTCACAAGAGGCCCAGGGCACGGGAGGAACTCCCCAGGCAGACCGCAGGGCAACGATCTCAGCTCGAGCAGAGGAAAAAACAACTGCAGAGCCTGAGAGCGCCGAGGGCTGGCTCTGCTCCGTGTCACTGTCACAGGGGCTTGGCAAACCACGAGCACAAAGGTCCTGCCCCCAAACCCAGGTGCTGTTTTCATCCCCAGACCTGTCTGGAGCCATTAAATCAGGTTTTAACCTGGAGATAATAAAACTTCTGGTCTAAGGAGTCTGCCGAGAGTGAAAGTCCTTTGTGGTGAAATAAATGCTGGGTAGGAAATGGAGGAGGAACCTCAGGGATGAATCCTGGAAGTTCAAAGGCAGATCTACCTGAAAAACTCCAGCTGGCCACTGGCACTGGATGCAAAGACCAAGGTTATTCACAATCCTTGGCTCTTCGTGAGGAAAATTATTCAGAAATGTTAAACAAGGGGCAGAGCAAGGCTGCCCACATCACCACGTAGAACAGGCTACTGGTGAAATGTTGGAACCTGTTTAAATCAGGTTCCTTGGCCCCTGGGGAGGTTAAAAGGTCACAATTTAACACTAAATTTGCCTGGATTTCCTCTCAATTTAATTTCCTGAAGTTTCTCAATATGAAAGTTAAGAATGTGGTCTCAGGAAGCATCCCAGCTATAATCCATAGGAATTCTTTAAGCACCCTTTGTGTCCCCATGCCTTGCTCAAGCCACGGAAAGACAGGACACAAAATCACCCCTCACATTCTGAGGGAGCACTTCAATGATATTAATTATAAAATATAACAAATTGGTGTTTTATTCATGGCTAAATGTAATTACTTAAAGCATTATCCTTTAGGATGGCAGCTTAAAACCTGCTTTAGTTTGGGATTTTAATCTGTTTTCCTCCAATCGGTATTTTATTTTCTGTACCCAAGGGGGAAATGTCAACCCTGCTGATTCACCTCAGCTGAACTCCGTGCCTCTCACTGAAATACCTGGGACTGTCCTCCCCCAGCTGAAATCCAGGGATCTCTGCAGGGAGCAGAGTCACCCCAGAGTGCAGAATGTTGCAGAAAATGTCCAGTTTGGATTGGGCTGTGCACCACAGCTGTGAGTCAGAGCTATTGGGGATGGGGATTGCAGCGAGGGACAGGGAGCAGAACCAGCACAGAGCCCTGGACAATCCCAGTTTCCCAGCCCACAACCCTCCAGCTTTTAAAAATCCAGAATATTTTGCGTGTGAGCTGGGTGGTGGCTCCCCAAAACCACACAGGTTTTGCCCACCCTGCACCATAACTCTGATTTTGGGGTGAGCCTCGAGCCCCAGACCCCAAGGCCTGAAATTCCAGCAGAGCTGAAACATCCCCGTGCTAATCCTGGGTGTTCATCTCCCCCAGAGCACTGCTGGTGACTCACTGGCCTCTCTGCTTCCCCAAGTGCAGGCAGGATTTCGGAACAATCTGCTGAAAATCACGCACTGAGTCCCACGGGGAACGGGGTGGGGAGGAAGAGGGAGATGGCAGGAGCCTGCAGAGCAGCATCATTTGTTTTGACAGCTTTTCATGTTCCATATTAAACCCTGCACGTGCTGATCTCCACCTGAGAGCTGAGGCCAGCACACCCTGGCTTGTTTAAAAGGTGCTTTGGGGACATGGGACTGTATTTCCCCTGAAATTACCAGGGAAACAACATCAGATTCATTCCCTGGTTATCCACAATCAGAATTTGCTATTATACAACACTAAATATTAATTTATTTGTAGGTTTTTTTCCTAGATCTGGACTGGTTTAGCCAAATGTGAAGATTCTGAGTCCTGTATGACAACATTCCTTAAACCTGGGGTCAGTCCTGGCCCAAACCAGGTTTTTTCCACCACAGAGATGCCTGGAAGGGGCAGATGGGGACAGATGTGACCCAGTAATGACAGGCAGCCTTGAAAGTGTGACCTCTGCAGCCAGCAGAGCTAAGAACAGCCTTTCACCCTAAAAACCATTTGATTAAAGCCCTCAAACACAATTATTTAAGCACCTCGATCTGAGTTCAAGGAAATCAAAATGTCAGCATCAAAAGCACCTCTTATTAACAACTCCAGTTCAAATATCAGATTGAACAGCCATGGAAATGGAAATGTTCCCCACTGAACTGCTGGGGATTATTCCAGGCATTGCTCCTCCTGCTCTAAGTTTTATACTCTGGGGCATTTTCCAGAACTTCTGACATTTAGCAGCACCAGAGGCACCTGGTGTCAGCCTTGGCCAAGGTCTCAGTGCTGTCACCCACACTGCCATGAATTCTGTGCAGGAGATTCAGCACAATTCCCACGGTTTGGGTGGATTTCAGCACATGACTCCCCACTGGAGGCAATGTGCAGCAGGAGCTGCTCTAGCAGCACTCAGAGCCACATTTCCAAGTGTTACAAAAGAGGGAGCAGCAGCTGCTGGAAAATGTGGTGTGAGCAGCATCTCTGCTTGGGTTCCTCCTTCCTGACCCAGGCAGGGTGAGGAGCAGCTTTTTTTTGGCTTTTACCTGCATGGGATTTTCCCACTGGAAGGGGATGGAAATGTTGGAAAGTTCTGGGCAATAGAGTTGAAACTGAGGCAGCTGCAAGAGGAATTTTGGGAAATACCCTGCCCAAAGAGATGAAATTCAGATGGAGGCCCAGCAGCATTTGAGGAGGAGCTGGATGGGGATCCTGTCCCTTAAGGTCTAAACCAGAAACACTCCAGCTCAGCTGGGAACTCCTCCCTGGAGTTCTCTTCTTCAAGAGGGAAGAAAAGGGAAGAAAACATTTCACAGCTGTCAAATGCCAGCAAAGTCCATTTCCAACAAACCCTGCACTTGTGTGTGTTTATTCTGGGAATTCTCTTTGCAGGACTGGCCCCACGCTGTGCTCAGGGACAATCCCCACAGAACAGACATTATCCCACATCCTCCTGGGCTGTCCCAGAGCAGCACAAACGCCCCCAGCACGGATCCAAACGTCCTGTTCTCCTGTCAGCAGCAGCAGGGACACGATTTTGGGTCACTTCTTGTAAAGTCTGTACAGAGAACGAGGCAGGGAGGGAGGGAAGAGGCACGGGAAAACAGGCTGGCTTTTCCACTTCCCAGAATTCTCCCCTGGTCTTTCAGAGAACACAAAGATTGCTCTGACCAACTCCTAATTTTGTCAGCCTAATATCTGGTATTTAAAGAAAAAGACAGTGCTTGTAAAATGTGACATTTCAGAAGCATTTTGCTATGAAGTGCTAAACCTGACAAACCTCCCTGAACTTGAGACACGAAAAGTCTGACTGGGAATGGAAACTGGGATGTCTGGAATCTCCTCCAAGGACCTGGCAAGCTGCAGCCAAAGCCTCTCTCCAAATGCTTGGAACCTGGAGGCTTTTGAGGTCCAGGGAAAAAGTCTGTTTCAGAAAGCTTTTGAAGAGTGTGAAGGTGTGGTGGGGGAGTTTGGCACGCACAGATGATTAATTTGCTCCTGGAAAAGGGAGATTTCTGACAGCAGGATATTTATACTGGAATATCTACATTAAAATGCACAGTTGCTTTAAAATTCAATTTAACCATGGAGTTCCTCAGCATTGAAAAATGAATCTTGGATCCCAGCAAAGCTTGGGTCAGATCCTGCTCCTGGCTCATGTTTGTCACAGACCTGATTGCAAAATCAAAAGATAATAATTGTCAAATCAACACCCTGCAGGATTTTGGAGGGTTGTTTCTTTATTATTATTCTGAATTCCTAAAATGATTCTGTGCTTGAATGCACAGCAAAGCAAATCAATGGTACCTTCAGATGTGAGAATGTATCCCACAGGGAGAGGTGTATTTAAATAGTTTTTAAAGGCTACTGCTTAAAACATTTAAATGTTGGTAATCATACATATTTACAGTGAACTGAATGAACTTTGAATAAACTGACAGGTTTGATTAATAACCATAAATAATTAGCAGCTGTTTCCTTTCTGTCAAAAAAGGTATTGCAATTATAGCATCCTTAAGGCTGTCATTTAGAGGCACTTCTTGGAGCAAATATGACAATGAAATGTTTCATTAACTCTTAGTGTAACATTCCTCCCCTCTTGCACAACGATGGTTAATTTAATTAGCACACCTCGCTTGGCTAAAAATCATTTTTAGCTCATCAGGAGATGAAACTGGTGATAAAACCAGCACATTTCTGGGTGATTTGAACATCGAAATATCAATATGTTCATTGTTCAGTGTCACTGTTTGGCAACTGCTGGGTGTGAATCAGAATGGATGCAATTCCATATGGAATAGAGGGAAAAGTTCCAGAACAACTCTTTGCTCCCTCTTTTAATTTCACCTTGATTTTTAAAGCTCTGAAGGTTTTAATCTTTGCCATTGTTATTTTTTAACTGTAGAGCTGGGTTTGGTGAGCAGAATGTCCCTGCAGAGGAACAGCAAATTCCAGTTCTGTCCTTCAGGAACAGAACTCTCCCCTCTTTATATTCCCCTCCAGCCTGGAACCAACCCCTGCTCCCAGCAAGATGAATAAACATAAAAAAAATCTGAGAATTCCTGCTGAACCATGAACAAACCATTTAGCTGCTGAGAATCAGGGCACAAGGCTAGCAACACTTTTTAAAACACGAGAAGAAAGCAACTTCTGCAGGGACTCAGATCCTGCAGGACACAGCTTTGGCCTTTGGGGTGGCTGTGGGATTTGAGCAGTGCATTTCCCTGGGAATGCCTCCACACTTTTTAGGTTTTGGATCCCCCTTCCACGGTGTGCCCAGGACACTCTGCACTGAGCTCAGCCTGGGGGAGGAAGGAGAAACTCAGAAGCTCCCCAGAGCTGAGGGGCTGAGCTGCTGCTGGGGGCTGCAATTCCCAGTGCCTGGAACTGCCTGGAAATGCCTGGAGGCTGGAAGGACTCGGCCGGCGGGACAGCGTTTATCCCGAGACCTAAAACAGAACAGCCCAGCCGCCAGAGGTTCTGCTCGGCTCGGGCAGCACACATCCACTCCCTCTGGGTCTGCCATCGCTCCGGTGAGCGCGGGCTATCGGCGCTGCTGTCGCGACAGCGCAGCCCCGCGTCTGCGGGACCGCGCAACCAGCGCCGGGAGCGGAGCGGGGCCGGGGACACACGGACACGCACGGGGACACCGCGGGACAGACAGGGACACACGGACACGCACGGGGACACCGCGGGACAGACAGGGACAGACAGGCACCGGGACACCGCGGGACAGACACAGGGACAGACAGACACGGGGACACCGCGGGACAGACAGGGACAGACAGGCACGGGGACACCGCGGGACACGGGGACACAACGGGACGGACACAGGGACACAACGGGACAGACACAGGGACACAATGGGACAGGCACAGGGACACCATGGGACAGACCCGGGGACACAACAGGACAGACACAGGGACACAACGGGACACTGGGACACAGGGACACCATGGGACAGACCCAGGGACACAACAGGACAGACCCAGGGACACAACGGGACACAGGGACACGGGGACACATGGACACAATGGGACAGGCACAGGGACACCATGGGATAGACACGGGCATAACAGGACAGACACAGGGACACCATGGGACAGACACAAGGACACAACAGGACAGACAAAGGGACACAATGGGATAGACCCAGGGACACAACGGGACAGACACAGGGACACCATGGGACAGACACAGGGACACAACAGGGCAGACAAAGGGACACAATGGGATAGACCCAGGGACACAACGGGACAGACACAGGGACACAACGGGACACAGGGACACGGGGACACGGGGACACATGGACACAATGGGACAGACAAAGCGACACGATGGCACCGCGCCACTCCCGAGGTCCCTGCAGCCCCGGGGAAAGGCGCCGCCCGTCACACGCAGCCCTCAGTGGCGCGGGCTCGGCAGGGACAGCCCCACCAGCAGCCCGGGCTGCGGCTCCCCGAGCGCCCCACCAACGCTGGGCTGCTCCCGCAGCGCTGCTCCGCCTGCAGCACAGCTGCTCCCGCGCCTGCCACCCTCGTGTGCCCTCAGGTCAGCTCCAGCCATGCCTTGCGACTGAGCTTTCGTGCTTTTCAGACCCTGTGCTGCTTTAGTGGGCAGCTCGAAAACTCCAGCGCCTGTCAGCTCCTGCTCTGTTTCATTCAAACAAAACCATTCCTCTCTAGGCCTGAAGCTCAAGGACACCTCGTTGTCTCAGGCCTCAGCTACAGTGAATTGGGAGTGCAACCTGAGAGTAAATAGCTTCATTACCCAAAGCTGTAATTGGAGGATTAACCCCTGATATGTAAACGGACCAAACCTATAACTGCATGAAAAACTCGTGACCATCATCCATCCTGGGTGTAGCCCCTTGGAGGCTTCTGACTGCCCAAGGTGTACCTGTCAAAAGCCTTTAATAATTACCTGCTTTTATTATCTGAATTCTGCCTAGCCTCTGTTTTAGGCAGCCACTCCAAGGCATCACCAGCCCCTCGGGAGCCATCCCTGAATGGGAAAAGGGAGCAGAGCTGCCCCAGCCCTGGGTATCTCCCTGTGGGGTCAGTGCTGTCCCAGCTGCCCCAGCCCTGAGTCTCTCCTGTGGGGTCAGTGCTGTCCCACAGAGCAGAACTGTCCCAGCCCTGGCTCTCTCCTGTGGGGTCAGTGCTGTCCCAGCTGCCCCAGCCCTGGGTCTCTCCTGTGGGGTCAGTGCTGTCCCACAGAGCAGAACTGTCCCAGCCCTGGCTCTCTCCTGTGGGGTCAGTGCTGTCCCAGCTGCCCCAGCCCTGGGTCTCTCCTGTGGGGTCAGTGCTGTCCCACAGAGCAGAACTGTCCCAGCCCTGGCTCTCTCCTGTGGGGTCAGTGCTGTCCCAGCTGCCCCAGCCCTGGGTATCTCCCATGGGGTCAGTGCTGTCCCACAGAGCAGAACTGTCCCAGCCCTGGCTCTCTCCCGTGGGGTCAGTGCTGTCCCACAGAGCAGAACTGTCCCAGCCCTGGCTCTCTCCTGTGGGGTCAGTGCTGTCCCAGCTGCCCCAGCCCTGGCTCTCTCCCACAGGGGTGAAAGCTGTCCCAGGCAGCCCTGGGAATCCAGCAGCACAGCAGCAATGCTCAGGGAGCCCTGCACACCCACGGCTGCAGGAGGCAGCTGGCCCCGGGGAGTGACAGGCTCCTGATGGCAGCAGCACGTGGAGCATCTTCATGTGACATCCACAGGTGGGGCGGAGGGGAAAACAGTTTTTATCTGTTGCTATGGAGTCGTGATTAGCTTGTGTGTCTTCAGAGCCTGCCGAGGAGAAATGAAGGCTATTTTCTTATATAGATGTCATGAAATCAATCCTGGCAGGATTTCGGGAGTCAAAGGCTAAGCAGGTTTGCCTGAGTGCCTCCTGTCACTTGATACACAAATAAATCTGGCCAGGGGACCTGAAACAAGTGTCACTTGTCATCCAGAGCACGTCACAAAAATGACTTTTTAGTCTTGTTTGGAGCCGTTTATGCACACAGCAACACAATAAACGTGTGTTCAATAAAACACAGCAATTATCTGCACCGAAAATGAGCCTTAGAAAATGAAGCAAAAAACCACCCTTATTGCAAAGGGTGACTTCAGAAGAAACTTTTCCCTTATTCTCTCCAAATGCTAAAAGCAAACCTGATGTTCTTCTTTTAAAATGTGTCTGCCTGTAGGTCTTTGGCACAGGTTTGCTGCTGGGAGGGCCGGCAATCTATTTAATGACTGCATTGACGTCAATAGCATAACTGAAATACTTACTAAGATGCATGAGTCCAACTTTCGGGGGGTGTGTTCGAGGCAGGCGGGCGCAACACGCGGAACGGACTGCGGGCAGGAATGAACTCCCCCCGAGAGCCGGCAGCAGCCTGGGGATGCTGCCTGCAGCCGCCCAGCCCCGCTCTGAAATTCCCTTTGAAACGTCCTTTCATCTGGCGAGCGGCGAGAATCACCGCGGCGCTCTCACTAACTCATTATCTACCTGATTTCTGACACGGTCTGGGTTGGTTTCTGAATAATCTGCATCGTGCCTGCGCTGCATCCTTTAAAAGGAGTATCTGTAGGTGCTAACAAGGCTCCAATTGTGCGACCCTGCGGCTCAGCTGCTCGTGGCTCCTCTGCGCTCCTCTAAAAGCACAAAGCACCGCAACCATTTGACTTTTACAGTCGCTCTCCAAATCTAAAGGTCAAATCTTCAGCCAAACTGCCAGCAAAGAAACAGAATTTCAAGATGAATCCTCTCCTCCGTGTGTGCCCAGAGCCATTCTGCACGTGCCAAGCAGAGGAGGATGGTGCAAGAGCAGCAGCTCCCTGCTAATTACTCGGGATTCAGAGATATTTGTAACCCAGAGCTCACTTGGATGCACAAGGCTCCTTCACTCCTGCCGAAGCTCGGGGCTCTCAGCAGCATGAGTACTATCCAGTCTTTGTTTATGCTTTACACAAAGCTCCGTGCACGGGGCTGTGTACGTCCTACACCCACAGGAAAAATGAAAGAGTACGAGTTTGGAGGTCGTGTAAAGGCATGTGAGAAGTGCAGACAAACGTGCCGAGGTACAGGAAAGCACAGCTAAGGCACAAGGAAGAAAAACAGCGAGCCTTCCCTCCCATCCCCAGAGAGGAATTTGAACAAAGCTTTAATCCCCTGAGCCCTGAAATGCTGTGGGTCACACAGCCCAAAGGGCTGCACCCCCAGCCCGGGGCTGCAGCAGATCAGCAATACTGTGTCATTAATTGTGGGGAGAACTGTCATTAGTCAGTGCTGAGAGCATCCAAGGGGATCTTGAGAAGAGTCTCTGCAAACCTCCCACAGTCTGGGAAAAACTCGGTGCTGTTTGATCCACAACTCTGTGCTTTGCTCCTGTCACCACTGGTGACATTAGATGTGGCAGTGGATCAAACAGGAATGGGCTGACACAGGATTGATGGTGTGGGAAGAAAACGAGTTGGGAAAAGTTTGTCCCAGTTTTGTGGGAGAACGAGAGGCTTTGGCTGATGGTGGCAGGCAGTGAAAGGTGATTTAACTCAGAGGGAATAAGGGTCACTGAGGGGAATAAATATGGAAGAAGGAACAAAACCAAGCAGGAAAAGTCAGGCTTGCTGCTGGTTAAAGGTGTTATTGGTTGAATCATTGGGTAGGAACTGCAGACCTTTCACTGGGGCCAGGGGAGGGGAGAGCTGGATGGAGAAGGGAAGGCACTGATGGATTCCTGAGCCCAAGGTGGCACAAAGGTCACCAAAATAACTGTGGCAGAGGCCAGGCTCAGCAGAACAAAGTGGGACAGGAGAAAGAAACCTCAGGAGGAAGAACCCTCGGGGACAGTGTGTGACAAAGTCCTCTCCTTGCTCCTGTGGCCCGGGGGGGCTGAGCAGCACGGTGCTGCCCCGGGATGCCATGCAGGCAGGAGCCCCACAGCATTCCCACCATCCTGCCCAGCTAATTAAGGACTGGTGCACTTCTGCTGAGGCTTTGCATTCCCATGCTATGGTTTCTGGGTTAATTCATAAAAGCGATTTTGAGCGTTCCCGTGAGCCGCGGTTATAACAAAATAACAGGAAAAATCTGCCAGATTTACTTCAGCTGATACCAAGGACAAAACACAGGATGTTCAATCCATATTCCCCTTCCTTCTCTGGCTGTGCTTGCAAGGTTAAGAAAGCTCTGAAATTCACAGTGACACCAGCAGTGCCTCTCAAAGCCCTTTGTCCCAGGAAAAACCCGGCCAAAAGTTTTACTACTCAAAGAAAATGAAAGCAAAAAAAAAGAATTTCCTCATTTCACCACAGCTCAGTTATTCCACCACGGGCCTGGGTCCTCAGTGATGCAACACCAGCAACAGATTTGGCTGCTGTTGCTTGGAAAATCCTGGAATATTCCAGCTGGAGTAAATAGCTGGCGTGTATTCCTTGCAGTGCAAATGCTGGATGTAATTTGCCTCCCTCCAGGATAATTTCATTAATGCAGCCTCGTTTGCTTTAAACCCTGAGTTCTGCATTTCTCAGAACAGGATATAAATCACCCCTTTAATGACAAATCAAAGGAGACATCCACAAGATGCTCACAGTGATGTCAGTGGGTTGTGGTAAAGCCATGAATCAATGGGTGACATTGGAGGGTTAAAATCCAATTCCAAGTTTCAACAAATCTCCTGAATCTAAACCCAGTTTGTTCCAAATACAGTCTTTTATCTAGAGGGATGTGGAGCAGCCTGGTCCCAATCAAAACACGACTGCTTCCTCCTGCAAAACCTTCAGGAAAAACACTCTGCATCCTCTCAGTCACTGGCACAGAACTGGAAGGGTTCTGATAGGAAAATCTCTCCTTCTGTTCATAACTTCCAAAGAAGAAGCCATCAAGGGGGGGAAAGAAGGTGCAAACACTTGAAAAAAATTCCTTAAAAGTCTCTGTTCTTGCTGAATTAAATGGAAACTTCCTTAGAAAGTCAAGGGTTGTGATGGTTTTCTGCTGCCTGGATTCAGTGTGACAGCAGCTGTGAAGAGGCAGAGGAAGGCAGTGACCTGAATTTAACCCAGGATCTTCCACCAATAATGCCAAAATTGGCTGGTCTGATGTAGGAAATCACACCATTTCCTATTAATCTCAAAAATGCATCTCCTTTATCTTATCTACAAAATGTCACAATTTACTGAAGCTGCAATGATCCAACCCACTTTTTAAAATTTGATATGAAGATATCACCAAAAAGCAGCAAAGATTCATGCTTAAAAAACTATTTAATTGAGGGGCCAAAATCCAACCTTTACTCTACAGGTCTGTGTGTCAAACACTTAATTCCTAAAGGAATTTTCATGTATTCTCAGCATTAGAAGCTTGGATCAGCTAAAAAGTACCAAGTGTCCTACAGCTCACTTTGGAAATAGTGTAGAAAAATATCCCCAAAGTGTTAAAAAGTTGAGAGCGATTTTTTTTCCACGGAAAATGTTAAGAAAATGAACCTAGAATTCCTGGAAGGGCATTCTCTTCCTCATTATTAGATTGTCTGAGTTACATAAACAGCTCTATGGAAAACCTAGGAAACTTTCCACGATTTTTTTTTCACACAGGCACAAATTCAAAGCCTAGCTAGACCCAGCTTTAAATCAGGTGATGGCTGTGACAGAAAGAGAAGGAGTTCAAGATTGTGTTGTCCAGTTTTGTTTTTGTATCAGAGGTTTCCATCTCCCATTAACAAGTTTGGAGGAACCTCATCTGGAAGTGTCCAGGACTCTGTGTGTCCCCTGAGAATAAATAACACAGCAGGAGAGGAAATGATAGCTATCCACACTGTGAAAATGAAGCTTTATTAGTCCCTCCAAGCATGTCATTATTGGAAAGGCTGAGATTAAACCTTACAAATGGGCACTGCTCCAAATCTTATCTCCTTCTCTCTGGAGCAACTTTTGAATTAGTGCAAGTAGGGCCAGCTCTGGTGCTGAGTGGGGTTTTACAGCCCCTCAGCTTGGCTAAACCCAGCTGTCAAAGCAAATAAGCCTGTCCTAAGAACTCAGCTTCTGCTCCTCATCCTTGTCCTTCCCCCACCCCTTTCCCAGCAGGAAGCCAAGGAAGTCTCACCCAGGAAAGGTTTGAGTACACTGATCACATGGAAACAAACTGAAATAAACAGAATAAAAAAAAAAAAAAAAAAAAAAGAAAAGACCCAGCTGTGTCTGAGCCTGTTCAAGGCTCGTAGGCCGGGGCTTGTCCAGGCCTGTGCTCGCAGGGACTCACCAGAACAGCAGCCACTGTGGCCATGACTATCAAACCAAAATCATGTTCATCTCCTGGGCTAATACACCAGCAGAAACCCCAAACCAAATGATTAAAATAACAATATTTGGAGCCTGACAGCTCTCTGCTATGGGGTTTGCAGGAGGAACCCAGAACTGCACCAGGGAGGGGGCAGAGAAGCAGCTGTGAGCAGAGCTGGGCAATAAACTGTGTGCACATCCCCAAATCCCACACCTACCTTGCAGGTTCACTCTGGAGACAGGTGGCTGACTCGTGGCTGGAGATCTCCTAAGAGGGATAAAGAATTCTCTGTCAGCAGGTGGGATTTTACCTTTCCAAACCCTCAGTTAAAAATCCTTTTCCATTCTCCCAAAAAACCCCGAACACATCACAAAGATTTGTTGAGCAGTATTGACAGATGTGTTGGGAAAAGCCAGAGATGGCTTCTCCCTGCCTGTTCCACGAGCTGGAAATGAGGAGAAATGTGCCACCATCCCATGCTGCCTTTGCAACTTTGGGCTCAAAATATGCCTGAAGGCAGCAAGGACCAGGTTCTGGTGGCTCCCCACAGAAAAGGCTTTTTCCCCAAAAAGCTTTTCCTACAGAGCGTGGAGTGGACCCTGAAGTGAAGCCAAATTACTGCAAGGCAATGCCACAGGTAAGGTCAGAAATGTGCCTTTAAACACTCCAGAAAACACTGCAAGTGCTCCTGAAGTGAGAGGATGCTGCAGTCACTATTGCTTAGCTCTGAAACAGCTGAAGGACACTTTTTGGACTCTGAGCAACAATTTCAGAAGCAATTCCTGGATTTTGGAGGGGCCAAAAGCTATTTGAAAAAACTGGTTCAAGTCAAGCCAACAGGGTCTGACTGGAAAAAGGTGCAGATTCACTCCAAATGTCAACACAGCTCCCTGTGAGACTTGCCAAACAAAACTGTTATTTTTTCGAGCTGAAACCATCACCAGAGACTTTTTTTTTTAAAGGAGTTAGAGAGAGCTGACACCAAAATCGAGACACTTCAGTTTGGATTGACTGCAGCACTTCAGGCTGACCAAAAATGAAACTTTGGGCTTCTGCTTCCCTAAGAAGTTTCAGATCCATTTTAACTGAAGCCAGATTTCCCCACACTCTGCCTTTGCCAGCCTCCTTCCTAACCCCAAATTTCGGAGTCAGCCGCCGAGGTGCAGCATCCATTACTCGCCAGCGCCGCTTTGAAGCTGGAATCAAAGCTCGGCTGTGGCTGCGGGGCTCTTTCAGGAGCGCTCCGGGAAGGTCTGGCTGCCCCGGCGAGCTCTGCAGCGCGATCCCAGCCCCGCTCCCCGGAGCCTCCCTGCCACCCATCCTCATCTCTGCTGGCAGCACGAGCCTCTCCGAGGGTTCAGCACAGGGCACACACCTCGGCTGCTCCGTTCTCTCCAGATGTGCCCCGACCTGCCTCAGCCGAGCCTTTGAAAAGCCAAATCTGGAAATCTCTAAGAAACAGCAACTCCCCGACAGGGACAGCGCGGCTCAGCGCTCCCGGCGCGGCGGGACGCGAGCGCAGGGATCTCCAGATGCGCACAGACATGCCTTTGGGGGGTGCTTTCCCCGCGGCGCTCCCGCTCCAGAGCCATCCTCAGTGCCCGTCCTGCTCGGCGGGACTGCAGCCGGGGCTGGACGGGCTGCGTGCCCGCTCCTTCCCTCCTGCCGCGGGGATTGCACCCAGCAGCTCCGGATGCCTCCCGACCGCGTCCTGGGCTGCAATTGCCAAACTCCGCCACTCCACAGCCATTAATCACCCTCTCCTCTTTTCCAATCAGGAAACTGCCTCAAGAACCCTGACGTTAAAGTCCAAAAAAATATGACTGCCAGTTGTTTTTTTTTCCTCCAGGCCTTAACATTCATATTTTCCAGCAAATATGTGGGACAGCATCCTCTTTTTTCCTTGCTCAGGCCAGGAGGGGTGGAGGAGGAGAAGGAGAAAAGAAGAGAGGAGAGCAGGGGTTAAAGAAAAGCTGAGATTCTCATGATCCTCAGAGCAGAAGTTTAAGTAAAATATCACATATAATGAGACAGATGATAAAATCATGAGCTGGCAGCCTGGCTGCAACCCAGCAGAGCTCTTTGGAAACTGTGCAGGAAGCTCCACAGCACCTGGAAGCACATTCCACCTTGGATTGGGATGTTTGGCATGGGATGGTTTAAAAATGTAATGGCTTTTACTTTGGCCAGGCAAACAACTTTATAGCTCAATCAAATCTGGGAATGTTTTCCAAAGGACACTGTAAGATGCCTGTGTGTCCCACAGGTTACACCCTCACTTCCTTCCGGCCCTGTCCAATTTCAGATTCCTCAGTAGGAACTGCCAAAATGCCTGAGCTTTCCAAAAAAGCAAAACTTAAAAAAAAAAAAAAAAAAAAAAAGCAATATTTAAGCCATCTGGTTTTTTTTATTAACCTCCACCTTGGAATGCAGCAGTTCCTTCCCATCAAAATTTGCCAGCGGGAATCAACAGGAGGAAAAACCTCACGGCTGGATAAAATTCTGGGCTTTATGTAAAATAATGGTGAGCTGGTGGTGGGCACCAGGTGATGGCACTCACACCTGGAGTGGTGATGTCCCCTCTGGGGACATCCCTGCCCCTCCTCCTGCCCTGCTGGGGCCAGGGGGAGCGAGCAGCTGCAGGGGGGATCAGGGCACGGGTGGGAGCACACCACACCTCGCCAGGAATGAATGATGCTGCTCTGGGGCTGAACTGCTCTCCTGGGGCCAAGCAGGCCAGAGGATGACGATGAGTGGCTCAGTATAAATAGCCAAGGGGAAACGGTGGCTCCGGACAAAGGCCTAAAAAGGAGTTTGTTTGGCTTCTCCTGTTCAGCAGGTAGAAAAAACAACATCCTCCTCCTGAGTGCATCACCTTCCTCATTCAGAGCAATCTGTGTCAGAGGAAGTGGTGTGGGAGCTGAGCTCCAGGATGCTGCTGCTGGGAAATCCTTGTTGTCCCCAGAGCCCCAGGTTTGGGGTGTCCCCCTTGGCATCTGCCCTCGGGCCATGAACAGCTCTGGTGAGACTGGATCAGCTGGGCAGAGCCTGGTGCTGATGGCACCAAGTTTGGGGTTTGATCCTTTCACGGGCCAGTTAAGAGCTGGATTAATTCTGCTGGATCCCTTCCAGCTCGGACGATTCTGGGACTGTACTGCTCTGTGAAGCAGGGGTGGAATGCAGGGCAGGACTGACTGAATGGAGGTGATGCCTCTGCTCCGAGCTGGGCACGTATGGAACGGCTGGGACAGCCAAGGTGGCAACGTGGTGAAGATCATGGAATTGTTCAGGTTGACAGAGACCTCTGAGATCACCAGGTCCAACCCAGCACTGCCAAGGCCACCACTGTCTCTTGTCCTCAAGTGCCACTTCCACAGGACTTTTAAATCCCTCCAGGGATGGGGACTCCACCACTGCCCTGGGCAGCTGTGCCAGGGCTGGACAACTCCTTCTGTGAAGAAACTCTTCCTGATATTCAAACAAACCTCTCCTGGTCCAGCCTGAGGCCGTTCCCTCTCTCCTGTCCCTGTTCCCAGATCCCAAATCCCCCAGTGTTTCCTCCTACGAGGGAGCTGTGCAGAGTCACAAGGGCCCCCTGAGCCTCCTTTTCTCCAGCCTGAGCCCCTTCCCAGCTCCTCAGCCTCCCCTGGGGCTCCAGCCCCTTCCCCAGATCTGTCTCCTTCTCACTCTCCAATCCCTCAATGGTTTTTTTTTGTGGCGTGGGGCCCCAAACTGCCCCTATGATTCACGGTGGGCATTGCACAAGATGAAATGCTTGCTCCTCAGGGAGGATCTGAGGGATGAGGGGATGAGGAGATGAGAGGATGAAGAGATGAGGGGATGAGGGAATGAGATGAGGGGACAAGGGGATGAGGGGAGGAGAAGATGAAGGGATGAGAGGATGAAGAGATGAGGAGATGAGAGGATGAGGGGATGAGGGACGGATGCCATGAGGGGATGAGGGGATGAGGGGGTGAAGGGAGGAGAAGATGAGGGGATAAAGGAATGAGGGGACGAGAGGAGGAGAAGATGAGGGGATAAGGGGATGAGGGGATGAGAGGATGAGGGGATGACAGGATGAACAAATGAGAGGATGAGGGGATGAGGATGAGAGCATGAGAGGTGGATGCCATGAGGCGATGAGGGGCTGAGAGGACAAGTGGATGAGAGGACGAGCGTATGAGGGAACGAGAGGATGAGGGGATTAGGGGCTGAGATGACGAAGAGATGAGGGGATGAAGGGATGAGGGGATGAGGGGATGAGGACGAGGGGCGGATGCCATGAGGGGATGAGGGGCCGAGGGCCGGCGCCATGAGGGGAGGGCAGACAGCGCCCCCTGGCGTGGCGCGCACGCCGCGGCCGGGCCGTGAGGCCATGGCCGAGCTGAGGCCGCTCCTGCCGGGCCGTGAGGCCATGGCCGAGCTGAGGCCGCTCCTGCCGGGCCCCGCCGGCTCCTCTCGGCCCCTCCGCCCTGCCCGGCCCTGCCCAGCCCCGCTCGGCCCCTCCGTCCTGCCCGGCCCCTCCGCTCCGCCCGGCCCCGCCGCCTCCTCTCGCCCACCGAAGCAGCTGGAAAAGCCAGGCTTACTTGTTGGAGGTGCCGTGTAAATTGGTGAGCAGCGTGAAGTTGTTCCTCACGCTTCTTAGGCTGGCCAGCACCTGAGGGAGACAAAACAGCAGGCGTCACCTTCTCCGCTTTAATGCTTTAGAAAAAGGGTTTTAGAGGCCGACACGCCACCGACTCACCTGGGCGAAAGGTGTGACAATCAGGTCGTCGCCATGCCTAAGGAAAAATGGAGAAAATGCTTAATTTCTGTACAAATTTACCTTCAAACAGAGCGCAATTCACCTCGGGGAACCAGCGTTTTCCCGAGGGGGTTTTCCTCGTGAACGAACCCGTGCAGCATTTAGTTAAGAGCGCACAAAAACTTGTTCCTGATGGAAAGGTCACCGTGTCGATCCAAAACAACCGGCTGCAGCGAGCGCTGCGACTGGGAACGCCGGGCAATAAAAGCCAGGAAATTCAAAAGTTAAGGCTCAGGCTTGCACCAGGGTGGAAAAAAACCAACTGTAGTGGTGCGGGGAAAGGTCACCTTTGAATTTCCTGGCTTTTGTTGATCTCTGTCGCAGTCTTTAATCTTGCTCAGACGCCGGGTTTTGTCCGGCTGTTTTCATCATGGAAGATTTGAGCAGAAGTTGTGAGCAAAATACATCATTGCCAGCAGTAAGAGGGGAATATTTTTTCTTTTTTTTTTTTGTGGTATTAGTTATGGTACTTGTGTGTGTATGGAACATTCTGAATGATTTAGCTAACTGAGAGATGGCAGGGTGTAGAATTATTGAGAGGTTTGGGTTGGCAGGGAGTTTATAACCCATCCAGTTTCAGCCCTTGCCATGCAGGGATATTTCCCAGTATGGATCCAAACCCATCCAGCCTGGCCTTGGGCACTGCCAGGGATCCAGGGGCAGCCACAGCTGCTCTGGGCACCCTCCCAGCCAGGAATTCCTTCCCAAAATCCCACCTGTCCCTCTGGAGAGCTGCCCACCAGTGCTGGACCTCTTTAAATTGGAATTCTCCCCGCTGTGCTGCCACTGAGGTCATCCCCTTGTCCTCACTCAGGTATCAGTGCTATTAAGTGTAAATTTAATTAAAATTGTCTCCCCACTGCTGGAGACTCTCTCCCAAGTGCTAGCAGAGCCTCGATGCCCATGGTGGATGGACACAGCCATGAATTTGGGGGAAATTATGGGATTCCCCCACCCCAGCACACTGCTGGGAATTATTACAACCCACCATTTACACCAAACACTATTTGCATCATTTCAAGTATTCCCTTCAATAAATATTTACTCTGTTTTAACTCACAGCAGGGATATTTTCTCTCAGAATTCTCATGAATCTGGCCAATATTCAGATTTCCATTCCATGACAAAACTTTCACAACAGCTCAACTTTGTTTAAAGAGCACTTTTTTTACAGCTTAATGGCCATTTTAAAACTTTAAAATGTGCCTTTCATAATAAAGGCCTGGGAATCCATCTGTGGGTATTGATCCTCTCGAGCTCAGCTGTCTGTCTTGGCTCATTTTCCACTCAGTTCTAGGGAACAGCCCCCAAAACAGGATGGGAAACAGCAATACTGAAAACAAAAGCTCAGTACAACTCTGCTACTCCAGGATATGGCTTTGAAAGCTCTTCTGCTAAATTCTGAAGAAAATGGGAATATTTGAAGGAGGGCATGGGAATATTTGAAGGATATGGCTTTGAAAGCTCTTCTGCTAAATTCTGAAGAAAATGGGAATATTTGAAGGAGGGCATGGGAATATTTGAAGGATATGGCTTTGAAAGCTCTTCTGCTAAATTCTGGAGAAAATGGGAATATTTGAAGGATGGCATGGGAATATTTGAAGAATGGCATGGGAATATTTGAAGGATATGGCTTTGAAACCTCTTCCGCTAAATTCTGGAGAAAATGGGAATACTTGAAGGACGGCATGGGAATATTTGAAGGATATGGCTTTGAAAGCTCTTCTACTAAATTCTGGAGAAAATGGGAATATTTGAAGGATGGCACAGGAATATTTGAAGGATGGCATGGGAATATTTGAAGGATGGCACAGGAATATTTGAATGATGGCACAGGAATATTTGAAGGATGGCATGGGAATATTTGAAGGATGGCATGGGAATATTTAAAGGATGGCACGGGAATATTTGAAGGATGGCACGGGAATATTTAAAGGATGGGAGAGGATGTTGGATCAGCACCTCGTTTGTGCATTCCAGCTATGAAAGGTGCCAGTACCACCCACAAGCTCCTGTTAGCAGAGCTCTGAGGACCAGAGCAGCCCACGAAGCTCCTGGGGAGAGCAAAGCAGAGCCGAATTGATGCTTACTGTTCGCTGGGCAGGGAGGAGTTCCTGGACATGGTCTTTGGTGAGAGGTCATAGTCGCTGTCGGAGCGGTAGAGGAAGGACTCGCGGCGCTGGCTGTGGCCCGGGAAGGTGGTGTGCAGGACGAGTCCCGAGGAGGAGCCGGCCTGCGGGTCCAGCGGGCTGCGCCCCGGGGACGGGCCGTTCTCCACATCGAAGCTGAAACGGAACGCAGAGCGCGGCTCACAGCCTGCCGCGAGAGGCAGGGCAGCCCGGGGCGCGCCGAGTCGCCGAGTCACCGAGTCACCGTGTCACCCTGGGGGCGAGCCCCGAGTCACCGTGTCACCGAGTCACCGAGTCACCGTGTCACCCCTGGGGGCGAGCCGAGTCACCGTGTCACCAAGTCACCGTGTCACCCCTGGGGGCGAGCCGAGTCACCGTGTCACCGTGTCACCGAGTCACCGAGTCACCGTGTCACCCTGGGGGGCGAGCCGAGTCACCGAGTCACCAAGTCACCGTGTCACCCCTGGGGGCGAGCCCCGAGTCACCGAGTCACCTCAGAGGGGCTTGCACTGTGTCACCATGTCACCTCAATGGGGCTTGTCCCGTGTCACCTCAGTGGGGCTCACACTGTGTCACCCCCAGTGTGGCTCTCCCCGTGTCACCTCAATGTGGCTCTCCCTGTGTCACCCCAGTGTGGCTCTCCCTGTGCCACCCCAATGTGGCTCTCCCCGTGTCACCTCAGTGTGGCTCTCCCCGTGTCACCCAATGTGGCTCTCCCTGTGTCACCTCAGTGTGGCTCTCCCCGTGTCACCCCAATGTGGCTCTCCCCGTGTCACCTCAGTGTGGCTCTCCCTGTGTCACTCCAATGTGGCTCTCCCCGTGTCACCCCAGTGTGGCTCTCCCCGTGTCACCCCAATGTGGTGCCACCCACTATGTTACTCTTGTGTGCCAGGAGCCCCTGCATGGCCACAGACATTTGTCCCATTTGTCCCCGAGGCTCCTGTCCTGCCTCTGCTCACTCCTCCTCCCAGCTCGGCACAGCTCTCAGCAGATGAAGGGGCAGGGGCAGATTAGGGATGATGGAGAATCCATCCCTGTGAGGGTGGGCAGGCCCTGGGGCAGATTCCCAGAGCAGCTGTGGCTGCCCCTGGATCCCTGGCAGCATCCAAGGCCAGCTGGTCCCTCCCAACCCAAACCATTCCAGGATTCTAAACACCCCACTCCACCCTCAAGGCCTTTTGCACAAGCCCTGGGGTTCAATTTGCCAAACCTCACTGCAAGTGTTACCAGCACAACAGGGACTGAAAACACCACAACGTGACAACAACTCTCCAGCCCAGCCCTGTCCCCATCTGCTCTGGAGCCAAACTTAGGAAATCCTGCAAGGTTTGGTCTGCAAGCACTTGGCAGTTGTGGGAGCTGGATGCCCAACCATGTTTTAGCCATTCAAGGTATCAGTTCAGTGAATTTTTAACAGCTGTGCTGCAAAAGGAAGGGCTGTTAAAAAACTAAAAAAAAAAAAAAAGCACTAAACTTTTTGTCACCTTTTCCATCTTACACCCACTTTCTTGTGGTTTCATAACTTGGCTGCTGCAACTTGTGGCTGAAGTCACCTTGGCCACTGCAGCAAGTGACACCCTCATAGAGGCTGGAAATGGGCAGGTTGGGCTCCTTTGCCTGGGCATTTGGGCCTGATGGAAACAGCAGATGTGTGACCGTGGCCAGAAAGCCAAGGGGGGCATGGCCACGCTCAGGAGGAGGTTCCTTGCCTTTGGAAGTCAGGTTTTGTCCCCTGGCAGTAGGAGCTGAGTGCTTGATCCATGCTGGATGTGCTCCCACCAGGACACCAAGGGTCCCTGCCATTCCTTTTTCACTCCCTTCATTCCTTAATCCAGAAAATTCCCTGAGCACAGTGGCAGGAAGACCCCAGCTCTCCCTCTTCTCTGCAGAGAGAGCTCTAACTGCAGCAGGCAGATCACATAAAGCATTAATGCCTGAACTTGCCTGAATCCTGCAAGTTTTCCACATCACTGGGACGAGCTGGACACATCCAGGCTGCCTTGGTGAGAAGCCTGGCACAGCCAGTGCCCAGCTGGGAATCTGTGGCTGCTCCAGGTCCTGCTGCCTGCTTCCCCTGCTCCCTGTGCCAGCACCTGGAATGCTGCCCTGCAGATCACGTGGCTAATCCAACTGAAAAGTGCTTTTATCCCTCTCCTCAAGTTCAATGTGCAGCCACACCAGAGCTCCTCAGGCTCTTCCTCACTCAGCCACCCACGGGCTCGGCCAGCAATTAACAGAAAATTCCCCAAAAAGTGACCGATGCCAGAGTTTGGAGTTACCTCTGCCAGGAGTGAACAGGCACTCCCAGAGGTACAGCCTGTGAGCAAGACCCTCAAAACCCAGGAATAACTCTGCTGTCATTGCTTTTTAATAGTTACCAGAACTGGAATATGGGAAAATATTCCCCTTGGATGATGCAGCCTTAGGAAAATGTGACCTGAGATACACAGAGCAAGAGTTGAACCTTGTGTTTGTCACCAGTCCTGGTTTGCACAACACCCACCTGGAACCGTGTCCTGATGCCAAAAACATCCCCCAAACAAACATTTGCTGGAATTGGTAAGAACTGCAATGGGATTGTAAAGTTGCCTTCCCAGAGCTGCATTTCCCACTGATTTTTTTTATTGGAAGTTAACTGCCGAGCTCTGCTGGAAAAACTTCATCACCATGTTCAGAACACTGCACAGACTGTGAGGGTCCTCTCCCAAAGTCTGCACACCCCACAGACTTTGTCCAAGTGGAAAAAAATCTGCATTTACCTACTGAAAAATAAGGATGGCAGAGTACAAAGCACAAAATTTCCTTTTCAGTTTATCCTTAAGTAACAGCACTCACAGTGAGACACCCCATTTGTGATATAAATTGTGTTATTTAAACATATGGGCCAGAAATTTGATATCTAAGGCTCCTATAAATCCTTCAGAAATCCCTGTCTCCCTAAGACATGTGGGGGCTGCCAGAATTCCCTGCCTGCCTCCAACCTGTGTTATCAAATTTATTTACCAACATTTCCCAGTGCTGGACACTCTCAGGGGTGAGCAGAGCCCACCAAGGGATTCCAGGGAGTCAAAGAGGCTCCAGAGGAGGGAAGGTGACAGCAGCACCAGAAGAGCTGCCCAGGGCAGTGGTGGAGTCCCATTCCTGGAGGGGTTTAAAGCCATGTAAATGGAGACATGGTCAGTGGTGGAGTCTGTATTCCTGAAGAGATTTAAACCATGTAAATGGAGACATGGTCAGTGGTGGAGTCTCCATTCCTGGAGGGATTTAAAGCCATGTAAATGGAGACATGGTCAGTGGTGGAATCCCCATTCCTGGAGGGACTTAAAGCCATGTGAATGTGGCACTTGGGGACATGCTCAGTGGTGGGAATGGATGAGTTTGGTCACCTTGGAGATCTTTTCCAAGCAATTCCACCATCCGTGTGGGACGAGCCCCAGCAGGGCAGGGCTGGGATGGAAAGGGGCCTTTTCCATGTTTCTCTCCAGACTCCACACGCCAGCTCTCTGGGACGGAGGAGCAGGGAGGGCAGAGGGGCAGCAGGGCCAGCTGCAGCTCCATCCCTTCATCCCTGTGAATCCCGAGAACAGCCAGATCCAGGGAAGCCTCAGAGAAGGAAGGAGACAGCAGGTGGCAGGAGTTAGCTGCGAGCGAGCACCGGCCTGGAGCCGGCAGAGCCGAGCTGGGGTGTGAGATACGGGTAATGAACAGACAACGAGCCAGGAGAAATCACTGTAAAACACAGCGAGGCTTCGTGAGTCACCCTGCAAACAAAGAGAATTGATAACAGCAGCCGCAGCCGCTCCAGTGCTGAGTGTTACTGTCACAGCGGTGATCACACCAGCTCCTGAGCTGAGGCACTCCCAGCATCGCGGATCCAGCCCTGCACATCCCCCAGAATCCCACCTGAGCATCCCTGCCCGAGCGCTGCTGCAGCTGCTCTGGCAGCCCCGGGGCTTGGACCGTTCCCTGGGGAAAAACCTTCCCCAAAATCCAACCTAAACCTCCCCAGCACAGCTCCAGCCTTCCCTGGGGGAAAAACCTTCCCCAAAATCCAACCTAACCCTCCCCAGCACAGCTCCAGCCTTCCCTGGGGAAAAACCTTCCCCAAAATCCAACCCAAACCTCCCCAGCACAGCTCCAGTGTTCCCTGGGGGAAAAACCTTCCCCAAAATCCAACCTAAACCTCCCCAGCACAGCTCCAGTGTTCCCTGGGGGAAAAACCTTCCCCAAAATCCAACCTAAACCTCCCCAGCACAGCTCCAGTGTTCCCTGGGGGAAAAACCTTCCCCAAAATCCAACCCAAACCTCCCCAGCACAGCTCCAGTGTTCCCTGGGGTCCTGTCCCTGGCACAGAGAAAAAATGGGTGCCTTCCCCTGCCCTGCCCCTCGGGAGGAGCTCCGGACCCTGGGGAGTCTCTGCTCAGTCTCCTCCAGCAGGAAAAGCCAAGTGCCCTCCCACTGGTCATATTCCCACTCCAGACCCTTCACCAGCCCCAGGAACCGTGTCCCTGGATTAGCACTGCCCACCAGCAGTCTTGGAACGTGGCAAAATTTGGCAGAAAGATTGAGAAGCAGGAATGAGCCATGATTTGGATGGAATTCAGAGTCATTGGAGCAGGCATTGCCAGTCAAGTGGTTTCCATGCGAGCTGCACAGCCCCAGTTTGCTCTGGAGCGTGAAACACAAACACATTTCAGCCCAGCAGAGCAGGCAGGCTCGGGGATTTTTGTTTTTGTTGGGAATTTACACTTTTCCCGAGGATGACAGCACTGACTCTCCAGGAAGGTTCACCATCAGCTTTTCCTTCCCAGAGTCATTCCTCAGGACATTACTCCCCATCTCCAAACTACAGTACCCCCTTTATGATATCAATGTTTCCAAAACATTTCCAGAGGTTTGGGTGGACTTGGTTCATTATAAATCCCATTTCTGAGATTCGTGAATCTCACCAAGACATCCCTCAGGATTCTTAAAACCATAAAAAAGGAAAATGCTGTTCCTTCCACTGCCTGGCTGCTCTCTAATGCTGTGCACCTGTTCCCCATTATCTGAGCAGCTTGCTGCTTTTCCTAAATTATCTTCCATGTGGAAAGGGCTGTGCTTGAAACCATCAGCACTTAATGGGCCAGGATGGGGCACAGGGCTCCCAGCGCTGCAGGAATTACTGACCTTCCCCTCCCGACCTTCTGCCTCTCAGGGAAAACATTGTTACTCCCAGGAACCTCTTAAAAGTTCAAATCCCTCTGCTGGGTTTGTCCTGACTTTTCCATCCAGGTGCAAGCTGCCCCAGCCTGGGAGCAGCAGCAGCAGCACCTGGAGCTGCTGCAGAGAGTCCAGAGGAGACTCTGGGGCCCCTCTGGAGCCAGGCTGGGAGAGCTGGGGGGGACACCTGGAGAGGAGAAGGATCCAGGCAGAGCTCAGAGCCCCTGGCAGGGCCTGGAGGGATCCAGGAGAGCTGGGGAGGGGCTGGGGGGACAGGACACAGGGAGTGGCTGTAAGCTGAAAACAGATGGATTTAATGGGATATGGGCAGGAATTCTGGGCTGTGAGAGTGGGGAGGGGCTGGGATGGAATTCCCAGAGCAGCTGTGGCTGCCCCTGGAGCCCTGGCAGTGTCCCAGGCCAGCCTGGAGCAGCCTGGGACAGTGAGAGGTGTCCCTGCCGTGGCAGGGCTGGAATGGGATGATTTTAAGCTCCCACTGAAGCCAGACTGGTCTGTGCTCCATGACCCCACAGCCTCAGAGCTCAGTGTCCCCAGTGAGCCTGCAGCCCCTGCAGCACTGTCACAGCTGTGGCACAGGAGCCAGCACTGACTGGAGTGCTGGTAACAGGAGCTGTCAGCTGCTGCTAAACACAGCATTAAGCCACTACACGTATCCAAAAGCAAAAATATGTGTTTACTTGACTTTGTAATCTCGGAATAAAGAGGTTCAAGGCCAGGTCGGACAAGGCTTGGAGCAAACTGGGCTGGTGGGAGGTGTCCCTGGCAGGGGGTGGCACTGGATGATCTTTGAGGTCCCTTTCAACCCAAACCCTTTTGTGACTTCAATTCCCTCTCCATTTCTGTTCTGCTCCATGGGTACAACAGGCAGAACAACCAGAGCCCCTGCCCTGCTCACAGCCAGAGCACAAAACAGAGCCAGAGCTGCTGCTGCTCCCTCTGCAGCCCCAACCCACCTTCAGCAGAGCCCAGAGACAAGAGTGAGTCCCCAGAGCCCTCCCAGCTCCCAGAACCCACCAGCAGCACCTGGGAGGCTCCTGCTTTGCACTGCAAATGTCAGGGATTGGATCCAGCACCGTGCTGGGCTGGAGATGGTTGGAAAAGTACAGCAGGAGGTAAAAATGAGTTTGGATTCTCTCTATGCATGAAGGGTTCCAAAAAACGTAATCCTTTTCATGTTTACTACAGATAAGCAGCTTGACATTATCCTGTAACAAGTGAACATCATGGGGTTGTTTTAAGTTCCCCAGAGAAGGAATCCTGAGCGCTAAAATCCAGTTGTTATTTTCCCAAATGCACATCCTGGGCTATTTCATCCTCTTTCCCATGGTTCCCTGCCATTAATCTCTGCAAAATGCAAGGCACAGTTAAACAAAGCAGACACCCCACCTCTAGCTTTACTTCCAGAGCTTGGAAAGACATATGGATGTGAGCATGATCACTCCCAACACGGGCAGCAATGCCATTTCCTAAGGGCTTCTTCCTCCTGCAAATATTCCAGCCACCAACTGATGGAGCAGTAGCTCCCCTTCCTCCCCAGCTGAGGCACCACAGGGCAGGACTGGCACAGGTGCCCAGAGCAGCTGAGGCTGCCCTGGACCCCTGGCAGTGCCCAAGGCCGGGCTGGAGCAGCCTGGGATAGTGGAAGGTGTCCCTGCCCATCCCAAGAGGATTTTGAAGGTCCCTCCCAACCCAGAATATCCCAGGATTCAGTGATGCCACTCCCTGTGCAGCTCTGCTCACCCTCCAGGTGCTCCTGCCCACACCCACAGCTCAGCAGCACCAAACCCCCAGCCCCAGCTGTGCTTCTGCTGCATGGCTGAGCCCAGCTGGGGCTCCCAGGGGAAACTGCCACTTTTCCCTGCTGGGAAGGGCTGCAATGGCTCGTGGCCAGTGGCACAGGTGGCACACAGGGGCAGCACAGCTCCAGACACAGGCTGTGGCAGCACCTGCTGTGTGCCAGGCTGCTGGCCCATGGCACAGATGTTTCCACTCCAGCCACAGGGCAGTGTTTGTCCCAGGCTGGCCTGGCTGCTCTGCTCTGCTCAGTGTCACTTCAGCTCTCCCAGCTCCAGCCAAGCCCTGCAGCATTTCTCTGTCTCTCCCAATCCACAGCACAGGGATGGTGCCTCCCGTGGCCTGGCCCTTGTGACAGGGACACTGGTGTCTCCTGGTGGGGCTCCAGGACACTTCCAGCCCTTCTGCCTCTGGACAGGCCTTGGCCAGCCCAGAACCAGTGTGGGGGGATAATTCCACCCAGCAAGTGGAACAGGGGCTGCAGCCCTGCCTCTTCCCCACTGGGATATTACCAGCAGCACAAGGGGAATTCCAGCCCAGTATTCCATCTTCTATTGATGCATCTTCAAGCATCTCCTACCCCTCCTAAGTGCAATCTGCACTTAACTCCCTTCAGCAGGGGCCTCCAGGGTCCAGCCCACAGGAAAACATTCCCAGAGCCCTCAGGAGCTGCTGGCCAGAGCCAGGCTTCATCCACCCTGCCCTTAAACAGAGCATCCACTCCAGAGGCACTTTTCCCTTTTCAGGCTGCTCCATTCTGTCCAGCCACACTGGAGACAGGAACAAAGTGACAACTTACAGACACCACACAGTTTCCATTTCACCTGAGCTGAGCAGGCAGCCTTTGAGCTGGAACATTTACACATTTCCTGCACTAATGTTTTAAATTCCCCCCAGCCCTTCCACGGTATCCAAAAGTCCAGCAGTGGGGGAGTGGAAAGCTGCTGTGCTTGGAAATGCATCCAGCCTTTCCATTTGATTCATGGAATAATTATTTGACCTGGTTTTTGGATTTATCTCCATAATTGGGATCCGTGGAGCCTGTCAGTAACAAGACAGCAAAATGTCCTAAGATGGTATTCAGATCATTAAATCCTTTGGAGACTCGGCCTTTAACAATAATTAATCCAGCTGGGTACATTTCAGCAAAATTTTCCTTGCTTCACATCTCTCAGCTGCCTGCACTCTCCATCTTTCCTATCCACAGGAAAGGACACTGACAGCAAATGTCAGAGCCCAGGGATGTGACTCCAACCTTTTCCAGAGCTCTCACTGATCATTTCAGAAGCTCAATGCAAAAATTGCCTCATCCAAATCATAGCACCTGCCACCTGCTGCTGCTTGAGGGGCAGATGGGAAGATGGAAGATCCTGCCCTTGGCACCAAGGTTTGCTCTGTCTGAGGGGTCTGGATCATGGGCACGGCTGGGAATGGCACCCGGGGGTGTCCCAAGTGCCAGAGGCAAAGGCCCCAAAGGAAAGGGATCCTGGTGCTAAAGGACAACGCTGGTGTGAAAACAAGAGGGGATTAAATGGACAGGAATGAAGTGAGGCTGGAAATCAGAGGGAAATGTGTGCCTCGAGAGCAGCCAGAGCCCTGAACAGCTTTCCCGTGGGAGGGATGGGGGTAAACACCAACTTGATGTGATTCCTGGTGGGATTAATAGTGAAACTCATGAAACATTGCTCCAGGGAGATCCTAAAGAACCTTCCGGGGCCTCGAGGGGCTCCAGGAGAGCTGGAGAGGGACTGGGGAACAAGATGAGGGGAATGGCTCCCCAGTGCCAGAGGCTAGATGGGAGATTGGGCAGGAATTGTTCCCTGGGGGTGGAATAGAATTTCCTGGAATTCCAGAATTGTTCTGGAAGAGAAGCTGTGGCTGCCCCTGGATCCCTGCAGTGTCCCAGGCCAGGCTGGACATCGGGGCTGGAGCAGCCTGGGGCAGTGGGAGGTGGCCCTGCCATGCAGGAACGAGATGAGCTCTGAGATCCCTCCCAATGCAAACCACTCCACGGTTCCACAGCTCTGTGAGATGCCCAGCTCAGGCACAGGCAGAGCCTGCCAGCCCAGACAGCATTTCCATAAATTTGCATTTTTCCTAAGGCCAGTGAGGCAGAAGGGACCCTCAGCAGGGACAGCTCTGCCTGCCCTCCTCCTGCAGCTGCAAAGAACAAAACAGGGGGAAAGAGGGTCGAGCTAAACCCCAGATTTTCATTTCTGCCCTCAAATCACATGGGCTGCAAAGAGCTTCAATCACTCAGGACAGCAAACTGGATTTAGCAGAAGGAAAAGCTTCTCCAACGTGGAGACAAGTCAGAGGTGGTGAGCAGCAAGAACAAAACCTTTTACAAGAATGATTGAGAGGCCAAAAATCCAGGCAGGGCAAAAATCCTGCAGCACATTTCATGTGGTTTGTGCCAAATGGTGGGGTCAGGCAGCAAATCAAACCCTCTTCGGGATGATTTTGCTGATGTGAAAACAGATAGAGAGCTGCTGGCACCCAAAATATCATTTAATAACACTGTTAATGTTCCCCAGACCTGCTCCAGGGCTCATTTTGATCTTCCTTAATTAATGATCCTTCAGAAGCTCTGTTTCATGTTGAAAATCACTTGCTGCAATCACTGTTTGGGAGTCACTTCCTCCAAACCATAAAGCTTTTCAAAAGAAAAAAGAGATGTGGGGGCACTGAACAAAATCAGCCCAAAACTCAAATCTGAAACAAGTCAGCAAGTCCAGGAGCATCAAACAACACAACAAAGCAGCCACAGCCACTTGGAAATTCGGAATAAATAGGAGCAGAGCCCATGGTATGATTAATTACTGCTTAATTACACAGAAGGTGAAGTTTGCAGTGTGAGTAAGCACAAATGTGTGGGCCTGGCACAAAATCATTGTATCTGATTGCAGTTCAAGCTGCAATCCCTGAGCTAACAAGAATTGGGTGTTTTAGGGTATTGATAAAGGGTTTGACCTGAGCTAATGAAGAATGAGTGGGCAGAGGGAATCGATGGCCAAAGTGGATCCATTCAAGAATATTGACTCGCTGGGGGGAAACATTGGGTGTGCAGAGGAGGCATTGAGGGGTCATTCCCATGGGGAGGAAGAGATGTTTGAGTTCACTGCTGGAACACAGGAGAGAAAACAGCTGGAATTAGTGAGAAGCTGATTAAAAACACCTGAAATTAGTAAGGAATTAGTGAAAACACCTGGAATTAGTGAGAAGCTGAGAAAAACACCTGAAGTTAGTGAGGCTGATTAAAAATACCTGAATTTAGTGAGGAGGTGCTGGGAACACCTGAAATTAGTGAGGAATTAGTGAAAACACCTGGAATTAGTGAGAAGCTGATTAAAAACACCTGAAACTGGTGAGGAGCTGATGGAAACAGCTGAAATTAGTGAGGAGCTGATTAAAAACACCAGCATTTAGTGAGGAGGTGCTGGGAACACCTGAAATTAGTGAGGAATTAGTGAAAACACCTGGAATTAGTGAGAAGCTGATAAAAACACCTGAAATTAGTGAAAAGCTGATTAAAAACATGTGAAACTGGTAAAGAGCTGCTGGAAACAGCTGAAATTAGTGAGGATTTAGGGAAAACACCTGAAATGAGTGAGAAGCTGACAACACCTGGAATTAGTGAGGATTTAGGGAAAACACCTGAAATGAGTGAGAAGCTGATAACAACACCTGGAATTAGTGAGGATTTAGGGAAAACACCTGAAATGAGTGAGGAACTGCTGGAATAGATGGTTCCAGACCTCTCAGTGGTGCCAAGGAGCAACGGCCATAAACCAAACCACAAATTCCACCTGAACACGGGAACAATTCCTTTCCCTGAGGGTGGCAGAGCACTGGAAGAGCTGCCCAGGGAGCTCATGGAGCTTCTCCCTGGAGATGTCCCAAACCCCCCTGGATGTGTCACTGCTCTCCAGCAGGAATCATCTCCCTTTGTCCTTGGCCAGCCCTGGAAATGTTTGTGGCACTGTGTGGATGTTCCTGGCTGGCTGTTTCTGGGAATCATCACCAGCAGAGCCAGGCTGAGAGGCAAACAAGGGATTCTCCTGATATCCCCCAGCCAGAATCCAAGGTGACACTGTCTATTAATACCCCAGTGTCACTCCAGAAATGTCACACAGATAGCCAGGGCCTGCTGCTGCTCATGTGAGGAGAAACAAGATAAGGAGATGAGCAAACCCTCTGCCAAAGGCTGCTGTGCCTTTGGGGTGTGCCTTGGGCCCAGGTGCTGCTGCTTGGGCAGGGGGGGCTGTGCAGGGCTCAGGGGGTGTCCTGGTTTGGGGGAGCCTGGCAGGACTCACCTGCTCAGGTGAAAGGTTTCTTGCTGCCCACAACACATCCATGGTGGCTTTTTACTGGCCTGGGGTGGCAGAGGGGTAGCAGTGCCACCTCAGGCACCCCTGCTGAGGGCAGCTCTTGGTGAAGGAGCCAAGCTCCCTCCAGGAGCAAGAGCTGGAAGCTGGAAACCAAGACACCCAGAGCTGGCCTAGCTCCTTGTCATGAATGCATGAAATGCTGCTGGCTCTTTGCAAGTATTGGATAAATGCTGTATGTATAATGTTAAAATAGCATTTCTGTATGGATATAGTCCTGGGTAATAGTAAAAGTTAGACATAAGTTTTTTTTAGAGATATCATGTTTAAACTACCTGATAAGTCAAAGAAACAGCCCGTGAACATGTGATGGAAACAAGACAATTATCAGCACACACCGGCTGGACCAGCACCCAAATTAAATAGGGATACCCAAATTCAAAGGGATAGGGGGAAGAATAAACCCACAAGCCAAGAAACACACATGCCCTAAAAAGGCCAACCCGAGGAGTGGCCGTGCTGAACAGTTCCCAGAAACAGCTGACTGTGCACGAAGGGCCAGGAATACGTAACAAATGGATAAAGTGTAGAACGTGTTCAAAGGGGGTTCCCGAAGCAGCGGCGTGCTCTCGGCACCGCCCGTTTAACCCTTTGCTTTCTGCGTGTCTCCTATTGCCTTTTTAATTAAACCTTTTAATTCTCCCAAAACAGTGAACGGTGTTTGTCACATCCTCAAGCACAGCACATCTGTGGAGCAGAAAGCACAAGCCAGCTCGAGCTGGAGTGGAATGGACGAGTTAATAAAGGCTGGTGCTCCATCCCAGCAGAGCCTCCTGCAGCTCCCTCCTCACAGCCCCACAATCATCTGAATGGATCCCTCACTTGAGCCTCCTCCTGCCTCAATGGAGCCATTGAAGCCCAGAATAGCTGGGCTGCCTGTGCTGCATCCTCACAAGAGGATGAGATTCTTGCTGCAGTCTAAGAAAGAAAAATCACTTAGCACAAATCAGCTCTTTTAAAACCACTGATTAAATAGATATTCACAAGACAGAGCACAATGGTTTGGATGGAGCCATTGCAACCCATTACACAGCTCCTCATTCATGCCCAGGAGAGCTTTTCCTTTGCTTCTCTAATAACAGCAGAGAAAATGAAGCCACGGAAAAGATATTAAATTGCATAAAAATAGGTGAGTGGCAAATTTACAAACACAGAGAAGCAGGGAGAGACAGGATTTGGGCTGGCAGTCCTGGCTGCCACTGCCCCAGCTGGGAGCCTGGAGCCCTGCAGCTCCAGCCTGAGAAACTCCAGCTCTTCTGAGGGACAGTGGAATCCCAGAGTTTATTGAAGGGTTACATGAGAGGCTGGTCAATAATCAGAAAATCTGTAAAGATCCAAGGAGCTGCTGCAGGGCTGGAGCCAGGCTGGGAGAGGAGAAGGATCCAGGCAGAGCTCAGAGCCCCTGGCAGGGCCTGGAGGGATCCAGGAGAGCTGGAGAGGGGCTGGGGACAAGGGATGGAGGGACAGGACACAGGGAATGGCTGTAAGCTGAAAACAGATGGATTTAATGGGATATGGGCAGCAATTCCTGGCTGGGGTGGAATTCCCAGAGAATGGATCCCTGGCAGTGGCCAAGGCCAGCCCGGATGGGTTGGGAGCAGCCTGGGACAGTGAGGTGTCCCTGCCACGGCACAGGGGGACAGGATGATGATTCCCAGATTCCTGGATTCCATGGAATGTCCCCCCTGCAGCCCCAGCCCCTCCCAGCCTGGATGAGGAACTGACCCTTGCCAGCCTCACACAATCCACACCCACAGCTGCTGATCTCATGAGAGGTGACAACTTCTCAGAGCTTTGACAATTTTCTGTGTTTCCTCAGGAAGATACAGGTTGTTGGTTTTTTTTTTTTTGTGTGTGTGTGTTTTCAGTTTTTTCCCAGCCAGAATCCACTTTTTAACACTTTTAATCTGAAATAAACCCATCCTATTCCATCTGTCATCAGCTGGGCTTTCTTTCCTGGACTTAAACTGGTCTGGGAGAGCAGCAGTGAGGGCAGAGTTTAATGGAATAATTCTTACACTGCACAATTTGGATGCAGCAAAGCAAAAGGGGGTCAGCTTGTTCTTCCAGCCTCCACTCCAAACAATTTAATGTCTTTATGGATGAAAAATGTCGGCAGCCTTTTGTGATCTGAGGGAAACTGGGACATCCAATACAGCCCCACTTCAAACCTTCACTCACAGACCTCGATTCCTTCAGCCAATATTTATTCTCCGGATTTTCCAGAGAGTTTTTCCATGCACTGAAATGGAGAGATACAGGCAGAGCATCTCCTTCGGTGCCAGGTGCCCACAAATCTCTGTCTCACGAGTGTCCCCAGGTGCCACCAGCTGGGACCAGCTGCTCCCTGCAGCCCCAGCCCAGCACTGGAGGATTTACCCAGCACCAGGACTGAGCTGGGATCACCCACAGGCACGGGAATCCCGTCTGTTTCTTCAGGAGAACAAGGAGATTCTGGTCACAAACCCAGTGAGTCACACCCTGTCCCGCCTTGCAAGGCTCGGCTCAGGCGCCAGGTCCCGGAATTTCCGCGGCTCAGCCCGGCCGGGAATTCACCCCCGTCCCTGATGTCACCAACGCCCCCGGGGCTTTCGCTGCCGCGCCGGGAATTCTCCCTTCGGCTGGCACGGGATGAGGCGGAACAAATTCCTGCCCGGCTTCCCCCGCTGCCGCCAGCGCCTTCCCGGGGTTTTCCTGTGAGCCTCGGCCAGGGCTCAGCCTGTTCCTGCCCCAGCCCAAAGCTCAGCCCCGCCAGGGAATGTTCCAGGGTTCTGGAGCTGGGACACGCCGGGCACGGGACACTGATCCCACGGAGAAGGGGCTTGAGGGGGAATGGTTCCCAAAAAACAAGAGTGGGCATCAGGGACTCTGAGAGCGTGGGAATGGCATGGCTCACTCCTCACCCACCCGGGATTTTGGGAACATTTCTTCATGGAAAGGGCTGAGTCCCCACCCTGGAGGGATTTAAAATCCCTGTGGATGTGGCACATGGGGATGTGGGGCAAGGTTGGACTCGATGGTCTGACCATTCCATGATCCTACATGATCTTGGGGGGAAAAAAATTAAAATTCTAATTTGAAGCAGCCAATAGGAGCCTGAATGCTGCACCTGAGACAGACCCATCCATCACTGCCTTCAGATTTTGGACTAATCTCTCCTTCCAAACTCATTGCTAAACTATCTTTTAACATCTCTTCCTAAGGGAGTGATAAAAGTTGACCAGCAAAGTCAAAACAGAGCATAGAATAAAGATTAAAGCCAAATTATCCACGATCAGTGTAAAAATAACAGACTTCCCTAAGATAACTGGACACTAAAATGTGATTTAGAGCTTTCCAAGAGCTCTGCCAGCTCAGCCTCTGTGTGATTTTTGGAATACTCAGGCTGTGATGAGTTCACAGTTCTGAGATTGCACATTGAAGGATGTGGCTTTTCTCTCTTTTATTGGGGATTAAAATGAAGAAATGTTTTTCCATCCCCTCAGCAAAGCACGAGTGGAGCCTGTCAGGAGCAGCACTTTGGGGAGGTTCAGCAAATCCCAATTCCCTGATTTATCTCTCCTGGCTCCGGGCTGGGAATGCTGCTCAGAGCTCTGGGAGCATCCCCAGCTCCTGCTCCAGACAGCATTTCACACTTTCCTCTCGTTTTTAGCAAAAAAGTTTTGCCAATAATCTTCCTCTCACTTCTGGGGATGTTTTTCCTGGGATGAGCTCAGAGCAGTGCTGGGTGTTTATGGAAACAAGGACAAAAAACTCCCTAAAAACTCCTGGATCTCCTCATCCCTGGTGGGAAGAGCCAGAATTTGGGAGGCACAGGGACAACTCCAGGAGCTCCAGATCCAGCTCTTCCCCACCAACCAGCTGGAAATCCCACGTGGAATTCCCCTCCTGCCACTTTCCAAGACCAGATGATTTCATCCCTAACATTTGTTCATAAACTTCCAGACCAGTAAATGACAAGTGAAACTATTTCACCAAAAAAAAAGGTGAAGTTTGTGCAAACCCATCGCTGCTAAAGCCAAACAAAACAAAGAGGAACAAGGGAAGATTGAATCTCTCCCTTCTCCTCACATTAAGTCACTCCCAGGATTTCATTTCAAAATCCAGGAGTGTGCTGCGAAGATTTTGTAATTACAAACCAATAAGAGAAATCATCCAGGAGGAATAATTACATAATTCCTCGCTGAACTGGCTGCTGAGAAGAACTCACAGGCTGGAGGAGCTGTAATAAATAGCTCCTCATCTCCTGGCTGCTGCAGCTGATGAGTCACGGCTGTTCCCGGGATCCGAGCCCAGAATAGTCCCTGCTCCTGTGTGTGCTGCATGGAGAATCAGCAGCAGGCGCTGCCTGGGAAATGGAGCAGCTCTGGGGTCAGCACTGATGTGCCATAAAAACAAAACTGGGCAAGGTTTGACTGGAGCGCAGGGAACAGGGAATGTCTCACTGGAGCTCGGGATGGGGCACGCCCAGCCTGGAGGGATTTGCTGCCACCCCGAAGGACTGGCACAGGTTAAAGTGACCCAGGGGGTTCAGGGAGTCAGTCCCCATCCCACACCTCTGGGCTGGCAGCAGAGGAGGGTCCTGCAGCAAAAGCAAGAGAGAGAAAAAGTCATGGAATCAGGAAAATAGAAGGGAACAGCTCCAGGGATGGGATAAAGGGAGTCAAAAAGGACGAGACTGTCGAGGCTGGAGAGCTGGGAATGTTCACATGGACAGGAGGAGGATCCAGGCAGAGCTCAGAGCCCCTGGCAGGGCCTGGAGGGATCCAGGAGAGCTGGGGAGGGGCTGGGGACAAGGGATGGAGGGACAGGACACAGGGAATGGATTCCCAGGGGGCAGGGCTGGGTGGGATTTGGGAATTGGGAATTCCTGGCTGGAATAGAATCCCCAGATTTGCTGTGCCAAGGCCAGCCTGGAGCAGTGGGACAGGGGCAGGTGTCCCTGTCCCGGGTGTCCCTCCATCAAAGGTGGAATTAAAGAATTTTTAAGGTCCCTTCCAACCCAAACCAGTTTGGGATTCTGTGATAATGCACCAGGAGAGGGGTTTTTATTCATCCAGAAAGGAAAGTTTGGATGTTGCCAGGGCTCTTTCCAGTGAGTGTGCTGGAGGCTGAGGGCTGCACTTGGAGATGAAAGCACAGACCTGTCTGGAAATGAGGCTGTGCAGTCGGTGGGAAGGGCCTTTCTCAGCCCAGTCATTCTGACAGGCTCCCCCACCCGGGGGTCTGTCCTACAATTCCAAAGAACCCTGATATTCCCTGAGAGTGACAAACACACTTTGGAGTGCACAGAAAGCAGAGAGCCCCTACAGGCAGCTAATAGCAAATGACACAGGTACAGAGGTTTAAAATTGCATCATGGAATCCCAGAATGGTTTGGGTTGGGAGGGGCCTTAAAAATCATCCATTTCCCCCCTGCCATGGCAGGGACACCTCTCACTGTCCCAGGGTGTTCCAAACCCACCCAGCCTGGCCTTGGCACTGCCAGGGATCAGGGCAGCCACAGCAAATCTGGGAATTCCATCCCATCCCTCCTCACCCTCCCAGGGAACAATTCCTGCCCAATCACTTCCTCTGGCAGTGGGATCCACTCCCTGTGTCCTGTCCCCCCATCCCTTGTCCCCAGCCCCTCCCCAGCTCTGCTGGATCCCTCCAGGCCCTGCCAGGGGCTCTGAGCTCTGCCCGGATAATGAGCTGTACCAACAGCAGGGTGTCATGAAACCAGGGAATTCTGGAATGCTTTGGGTGGGAACTCAAAGCCCATCCAGTGCCACATTCCAGGGACACCTTCCCCTGTCCCAGGCTCCAGCCTGGCCTTGGGCACTGCCAGGGATCCAGGGGCAGCCAATTCTCTGGGAATTCCACCCCAGCCAGGAATTGCTGCCCATATCCCATTAAATCCATCTTCTCTCAGCTTGACAGCCACTCCCTGTGTTCTGTCCCCCCATCCCTTGTCCCCAGCCCCTCTCCAGCTCTCCTGGATCCCTCCAGGCCCTGCCAGGGGCTCTGAGCTCTGCCTGGATCCTTCTCCTCTCCAGGTGTCACCCCAGCTCTCCCAGCCTGGCTCCAGAGGGGCCCCAGAGTCTCCTCTGGACTCTCTGCAGCAGCTCCAGGTGCTGCTGCTGCTGCTCCCAGGCTGGGGCAGCTCTGCAGGTCCCCCCAGCCCTCTCCAGGCTGGATCTGCCTCGTTTGCTGCTCCAGCCCCGAGCTGCCGGGAGCTGCTCCCTGCCCAGCACAGACGTCAGTGCTGCCCTAGATACCGAGGCTGCTGCTCCTTCCCAGGCTTCCACTCCATGTCTCACGTTCTTCCAGCATCCCTGGGCCCATCCCCACTTCACCTTTCCCACTACCCACACCCAGCCCTCCCCAGCTCCCTCTGCTCCAACACAGCAAAGCTAAGTGTTGGTTTATGTTTGTTTGTCATTCCTCCAACCCTCACACACCAGGAGTCCTCCTCACCCCTGCAGATCTGGATCCCTGCTGGCTGGGGCATCCCAGGGATGTTCCTGGAGCCCCTGTGGGATCCAGGGATGCTCCTGGGGCTGCCTGTGGGATCCAGGGATGTTCCTGGGGCTGGTGTGGGATCCCAGGGATGTTCCTGGACCCCTGTGGGATCCCAGGGATGCTCCTGGAGCCCCTGTGGGATCCAGGGATGCTCCTGGGGCTGGTGTGGGATCCCAGGGATGTTCCTGGACCCCTGTGGGATCCCAGGGATGTTCCTGGAGCCCCTGTGGGATCCAGGGATGCTCCTGGGGCTGCCTGTGGGATCCAGGGATGTTCCTGGAGCCCCTGTGGGATCCAGGGATGCTCCTGGGACTGCCTGTGGGATCCCAGGGATGCTCCTGGGGCTGCCTGTGGGATCCCAGGGATGCTCCTGGAGCCCCTGTGGGATCCCAGGGATGTTCCTGGAGCCCCTGTGGGATCCCAGGGATGCTCCTGGAGCCCCTGTGGGATCCCAGGGATGCTCCTGGGACTGCCTGTGGGATCCCAGGGATGCTCCTGGAGCTGCCTGTGGGATCCCAGGGATGTTCCTGGAGCCCCTGTGGGATCCCAGGGATGTTCCTGGAGCCCCTGTGGGATCCAGGGATGTTCCTGGACCCCTGTGGGATCCCAGGGATGTTCCTGGAGCCCCTGTGGGATCCCAGGGATGTTCCTGGACCCCTGTGGGATCCCAGGGATGTTCCTGGAGCCCCTGTGGGATCCCAGGGATGCTCCTGGAGCTGCCTGTGGGATCCCAGGGATGTTCCTGGAGCCCCTGTGGGATCCCAGGGATGCTCCTGGAGCCCCTGTGGGATCCAGGGATGTTCCTGGAGCCCCTGTGGGATCCCAGGGATGTTCCTGGAGCCCCTGTGGGATCCCAGGGATGCTCCTGGAGCCCCTGTGGGATCCCAGGGATGTTCCTGGAGCCCCTGTGGGGTCCCAGGAATGTTCCTGGAGCCCCTGTGGGGTCCCAGGGATGCTCCTGCATCACCCACTCTCATCTCAGCTCCCAGCCCGAGCCCCCCTGTTGGGAACCTCCACTTGAGCACTCTGACTCCCCTAAAATCCCAAATATCCAGTCTGTCCAAGGCAGCTCCTCTCCCATTCCTGACTCCCAGAACAACCCCCCTGATCCCAGCCTGGCTCCTGCTGAGGGTTCCCAGCGTGGCCAAACCCCACAAACCCAAACACTCCCCAGCCAGGGAGGCACCACAGAATCTGCTGCTTCCAACGGGGCAAATCTGATTTTTTGGCAGCTACCCATGGCAAAGTTTAACCCTGTGGGAGCAAAAACCCCAACCACTACCTGGGCATCTTTTCCAGCCACATTTGCTTTTCCCAGTCCTCTGTTCTTTCTGTGTTCCTACCCAAAACATCATCACATAATGCAAGAATTCCAATAATCAACCCATCATGTTTCATCCATGCTCCTAAAAATGTTTCATAAAGGAATCCAACTTTTGGATTAATTCACTTCATTCCCAAACCTCCATCTAAGAAAACAGGGATAAACATCAGGCTGGGAGATGCTGGAGCTTCCAGGGAACACCAAGCAGCATTTCCTGGGAGCAGCCTGGGACATTCCCTAGAATCCCCCAACCCCTGGGATCCAGCAGATCCCTGGGAGGCAAAGGGACAGGGAAGGGAACTGCCCTAATCCCAAATTCCACAATTTGTCTTACAAGCCCAAATTTCCTGCTGATATCCAATCCAGGCAAACCTAAACAGGCAGGAAAAGGAAATGTGGGAATCTCCCATCAGAAAAGTGGGAGTTTTTATGAAGTTTCAGAGTTGTGGAAACCACCACAGAATTAGGTTTAGTTTTGTTGTTGCCCTTTACTGGAATTGTTCAAGTTTATTTGGCATTAAGATGGAAATATAAAGATCTGAGGGAGGCACAGCAAAATTCCTCAAAACTTCCCTCTGCAGTCCCAGGGATGCCCCTGCTTGGGATGGAGCCTGCCTGGAAAGTTCCTGGAGAAATGGAGCTGGTTTGGGAATAAACCAGGAACTGATTTGGGAATAAACCCAGGAGCTGGTTTGGGAATAAACCAGGAACTGATTTTGGGAACAAACCCAGGAGGTGATTTGGGAATAAACCAGGAATTGATTTGGGAATAAATCCAGGAGCTGATTTGGGGAATAAACCTGGAAGCTGATTTGGGGATAAACCCAGGAATTGATTTGGGAATAAATCCAGGAGTTAATTTTGGGAATAAATCTGGAAGCTGATTTGGGGAATAAACCTGGGAGCTGATTTTAGGAATAAACCCAGGAGTTGATTTTGGAAATAAACCCAGGAGCTAATTTTTGAGAATAAACTCAGGCGCTGATTTTAGGAATAAACCTGGGAGTTGATTTTGGGAATAAGCCTGGAATAGATTTTGGAAATAAACCCAGGAAATGATTTGGGAATAAACCTGGAATAGGTTTGGGGAATAAACCAGGAATTGATTTCAGGAACAAACCTGGGAGCTGATTTTAGGAATAAACCCAGGAGCTGATTTTGGAAATAAACCCAGGAGCTGATTTGGGGAATAAACCCAAAATAAATTTGGGGAATAAACCCAGGAGCTGATTTCAGGAATAAACCAGGAACTGATTTGGGAATAAACCAGGAGAAGCTCTGGTGCCACAGCCCCACCTGCTCCTCCCACCTGCAGCAGCCCTGGGGCTTTGGCTGATTTTGTTTTCTCTCCTGTACAGTTCCATTTTCCAGCTGGCAGGAGCACACCCTGACCCAGGGAGGGAACCCGGGCTGGGCTGAGCCCTCGGGCTCTGCCAAGGACTCTGAGCAGCCCCAGGAGATCCAGCAGTTCTCCTCATGCCCTTCCCTGCTCTCCAACCTCTGCTTCCTTTTTTTTTTTTCCCTCATCACCAGGATGAATAAACTCGGGAGTTTAATTTTCCACAGTGCTGCAGAGAGTGAAGATAATTTGATTTCTCCCTGCACCATTTTCCCCTTCCCTGCTGTCTCCTCCGACCTCATCCCAGCCACATTTCCCCCACTAATCCCCTCTTCCCAGCATTTCCCACTCCCGTGGGGCTGAGGAGATGCTGTCCCGTGCTCAGATTTAACCAGGAGGGTTTGGATGAACCGGCACAGTCCCTGAAAAACCACAGGACCTGTGGGATGAGGCTCCCAGCAGGAATCCATCAGCTCAGTGCCATGGCTTGCTTCCCCACCGAGCATTCCCAGACTGAGACAATTAACACGTTTTTCCCAGGCTTCTCCTTCCAACAAAAAGCTAAAAAAAAAAGGAGAAACTGCTCTGAAAGGCTCGCAGGCATTTTCTGTCCTAGAATTTAGAGTTACATAAAAATAAAAATGAGACTTATAAATAAGAGTTTACATTAAAAAGGCAACAAAAGCACCCAAGTAATCAGAGCTGGGGAGAAACAGACCCTACAAAACGATGAATAAAACGATTATTAAACCCCTTTTTAAGCCAAGCAATAATTGTATCACTTCGAAAATTGCTTTTTTTTTTTTTCTTCTCCTTTTTTTTTTTTTTTTTCTGCTGGGATAAAAATGCAAACTGCAGCATTTCTCACAGCCCGAGCGCGGCTGGTGCGGATTGTGGCGGACAAAGGCTCGGCGGGCTGCGGGAGGGAGCGGGGCCGGGCAGGGCTGGGATGCGCGGGCGCTCCCATCGCGCCCATTGACGTCAGCGGGAGCTCTCGGAGCTCGCCTGAACTCAGCGAGGCTGAAAAACCTCCGGCAGCAGCCAAACCAGGGTTTGTTTCCTTTCTCCCGAACCTTTTGTTTGCTTTTCTTCACACCCTTCACCGAGTTTTTAAATTAAAAAAAAAAAAAAACGCGATTAAAATCAGCCCTGCCCGTGGTGGGAGAATGGGATGAAGGATTTTGGAAGGCTCGTTCCAGCCCACAGCAGGCTGGGAATTTTGGGATAAAGTGAACCACGACAGTGCAAATGCTGTGAAGGACACTTTGTGTGCTGCCAGAGGTGATGGAGTGGCTCTTTTCACACGGTTTAGGGAATGGTTTTCCCTAATTAAAACCCTCATTTAAAAAAAAACAAACAACAAAACAAACCAATTTCATGGTGCATGGAATGAAGGTGTGTGATATAGCTGGGCTCGACCCTCTGGGTCACTTCCAGCTCAGGATATTCTGTGATTCCAGAATTCTGTGATTCCAGAATTCCAGGATTCTGGGATTCCAGGATTCCAGGATTCTGGGATTCCAGGATTCTGTGATTCCAGAATTCTGTGATTCCAGAATTCCAAGATTCTGTGATTCCAGAATTCTGTGATTCCAGGATTCTGGGATTCCAGGATTCCGTGATTCCAGAATTCTGTGATTCCAGAATTCCAGGATTCTGGTATTACAGGATTCTGGGATTCCAGGATTCTGTGATTCCAGAATTCCAGAATTCCAGGATTCTGGTATTCCAGAATTCCAGGATTCCAGGTGAGAGGAATGTCAGATTTATCTTTACAAACAGCTGTGGTTCTGGTAGATAAAACCAGCACTGAGAGATAAAAGAAACAATGGGAGGGATTCCACTGATTGATGAATGGGAAAAGAGATTTTTCTTTACAAACAAGCTGTGGGTTTGCTGAGAAATGAACTTGGGTATTGAGAGATGAAAGAAGCTATGGGGAAAAACCATGAATTCTATAAGAACTAAGAATTAAAAGGGAGGGTTGTGCCTTAGAGGGGAATCTCAGGGATCAGGTGTTTGGGAAGTCTGTGCCTCTCAGGTACCTCAGCAATGGGGAAAGAGAGAGGGAAACTGGGATAAAGGGAGGCTGCATCCTCCAAAAATCTGACAGATCCCAGGGGAATGTCCCATGGCCTCTCCCTTTATCCCAATAAAGCAAAAGGACTCCTCTGTCTCCTTTTTGGACACAAACCCCTGGTGTTGGTGGATGAATTTCCCTGATACAGGATTCTGTGATTCCACAATTCCATGATTCTGTGATTTTCTTATTCCACGATTCCACAATTCTGAATTTCATTTCAGAGTGGCTGCCCCCAGAATGAACAGCAAAGACATTCCCTGCCTGGTCCCAGAGCTCTGCCCTGAGGGTATCTGGGCACTGAATCCCTCTGCAGACCCCAGAATTCCAGGCAGTGGAACAGGAGAGGGGTGATGATGTCAGATTTGGGACTGCAGTTTGGAGGGAAAGGTTTTTAATCACACCTGGATTCCTTTGAGAAATCCTGAGGAGGCTCCTGTGGAAGTCAGGACTGGGAAAAGCACTGGAAAATCATTTTTTAGTTTTTGGGATTAAATCTGGGCTGAGCTTTGGGCTGGGGAGCAGAGGAAATTCCCAAATCCACCTGCCCTGCTCTCTGCTGGGAAGGGAACTCAGCCAGAGGGGACACCTGGATTTATCCTGGGCAGGAAAACTTGAGCACAGAAGTGGCTGGGAATGCTGCCCAGGCCCTGGAAAGGCTCTTCCATCATTCCCACCCTCCAAAGGGATAAATTCTCCCATCATTCCCACTTTCCAAGGGGATAAATTCTCCCATCATTCCCACCTTCCAAGGGGATAAATTCTCCCATCATTCCCACCCTCCAAAGGGATAAATTCTCCCATCATTCCACTTTCCAAAGGGATAAATTCTCCCATCATTCCACTTTCCAAGGGGATAAATTCTCCCATCATTCCACTTTCCAAAGGGATAAATTCTCCCATCATTCCCACTTTCCAAGGGGATAAATTCTCCCATCATTCCCACCCTCCAAGGGGATAAATTCTCCCATCATTCCACTTTCCAAAGGGATAAATTCTCCCATCATTCCCACTTTCCAAGGGGATAAATTCTCCCATTATTCCCACCTCCAAGGGGATAAATTCTCCCATCATTCCACTTTCCAAGGGGATAAATTCTCCCATCATTCCACTTTCCAAAGGGGATAAATTCTCCCATCATTCCACTTTCCAAAGGGATAAATTCTCCCATCATTCCCACCCTCCAAGGGGATAAACTGCAGGGCCTGGCTCAGCAGGAGTGGGGAGCTGCTCTCAGGATGGCAGAGCTGTTCAAACAGAACAATTCACTGAACTTCTGGCATTCTTTGTGCATGACAAACTCCAGGTCAGCAGGAACCCAAATTTCCCTTATTGAATTTCACTTCTTTCTGCTGGAAAGAAGAAAAGGAATCCCTTTTCCATCGTGGTGCTCGCTGAGTGCCTGGGATTGCCTAATCTGCCAGGGAATTTGAGCTAAAAGAAATCCATACCCCAGTTCTTAGCCCCTGGAGAAGAGGGTTAGGGAAGAAATCCTGATCAAGATTTCAGAGCAGGAATCTGCATTCCTAAGCCTGCAAAGATGTGAGAGTGGAAAAAGCCCCAGAAGTTCTTAGAAATGCTGAGAGCTGAGTTTGCATTCACAGGATGCTGGAAAAGGTCTCAAGGATCATCCCATTCCACCCCTGCCATGGCAGGGACACCTCCCACTGTGCCAGGGACCCAGGGAATGCCAGGAATTCCATCCCAGCCCCTCCCCACCCTGTGCCAGGAATTCCTGCCCAGTATCCCATCCAGCCCTGCCCTCTGGGGATCCATTCCCTGTGTCCTGTCCCTTGTCCCCAGCCCCTCCCAGCTCTCCTGGATCCCTCCAGGCCCTGCCAGGGGCTCTGAGCTCTCCCTGCATTCTTCTCCTCTCCCAGCCTGGCTCCAGGGTTGTTCCAGCAGCTCCAACTCCTCCTGAGTCACATGAAACCAGGGAAAGTCGTGCCTGGCTGTCTCCTCTCCCAAGGGATGCTCACTGGAGACCCCAGAGCCAGGCTGGGGAGCAGCTCCTCCCTGCAGGCTCATCCCCCAAACTCTTGGACAAGGCAAGGAGCAGCAGGAGGAGGAACAGCCTGGAAAAACAGCTCTGTGTGCAGGACAGGCAGAGACTTCCATGAACTTGGCTGAACAGTTTCCCATCCCAGTGAAGCTACCCAGATTCCTTCCCTGGAAGTGAAGATAATGAATGGAAATACAGAAATGGAAATGCATCAGGAGCAGCTCCAACTCTTATCTTCTGCCTTTCAAAAGCAGCAGGAAAACACAGCCAGGGATGACTTGAAAAGGCCCAGCCTGAAGAGAAGGGAAAGGTCACTAAATACCAACCCTGCTCCTGCACCAGAATCTCTCTGGGTCCAGATTCCCACCCAGGCAAAGCTGCCAATTCCATCCCATCGTTTTCTTCCCAGTCCCCTTCCAGGCAGGCATTGGCTCAGCTGCAGACACAGCCAGTTCTTTGTGCTTCCTCCAGGCACTTGTGAGCACAGGAGAAATATTTGGCCTCTCCTTTCTTAAATTGTGCCTACAGATTGCAGAGTTCTGTCTCTCAAATCTACCTCCTGCATATAAATCATTGCTTTGTTGGAAATCCTGCCTATTTATAGGAGGCTGAGGAATTAATCCCTGAGGAAAACCAAAGTGGTTTAAGATCCAGCTGAAATCCATGGAAATAAGGTGACTGGAAGGTTTAACCCACAGATCTGGAGAGTGTTAATTCCCAGAGCAAACCCTGAGTATTTTGAAGGTCAATATAAAAATCAAAGTGAAATTTGTCCATGAAGTGAGGCAGGAATTGGGCTCTGCTCCCAGGGAACTGGGACAGGACAACAGGAGACAGCTTCAAGTTGTCCCAGAGGAGGTTTAGATTGGAAATTGGGGGAAATTTCTTCTTTTCCAGCCCTGGCACAGCTGCCCAGGGCAGGGTGAGTCCGAATCCCTGGAGGGGTTTAGGAGCCCTGTGGATGTGGCACTTGGGGACTCGGGTGGCCTTGGCAGGGCTGGGGGACTCCATGGTCTCAGAGGGCTTGTCCAGCCTCAGGAATTCCATGTTTGTGGCACCACACTGTGGAAAACCCCTCCAGCCTCACATGCAGGTGCAAGGTGCCAGCTGAGGCAGGGGCAGCCAAGGCCAGGGTGACAGATTTATCAGGGCACTGGTAAATGTCTGTGCTCCAGCAGGAGCAGCCCTGGAGCACCTCTCCAAGATTCCTGAGATGTCACACACCCTGGGACTGGTCCCACCACTCCACAGCAGGACAGAGTTGCTGCTCTCCCCCCCACCAAAGCTCAGCCTCTGCAGCTCCAGCCCAGGGGCCAGGCCTGAACTCCTGAACCAGCAGCAATCCCCACATTTCTCCAGCAGCAATCCCCACATTTCTCCAGCAGCAATCCCCACATTTCTCCAGCAGCAATCCCCACATTTCTCCAGCAGCAATCCCCACATTTCTCCAGCAGGACCTGCTGTCCCTGTGCAATCCCAGTTTCCATTTCCCCAGGATGTGACCCAAGCCCCAGAGCAGAGCCCCCAAAAGCAGCAGTGAGCCAGGTCCCACACTGTCCTCCAGGGGATGGAACCCCTGAACTCCTGAATTTGGGGAGAACGTGGAAACCAAATTCCATCCATGGATGATGGGATGGTTTGGAAAGGAGCCTGAAATCTCATCTGACCCAACCCCTGCCATGAGCAGGACACCTTCCTCTGGCCAGGGTGAGGATCCAGCCACAAATTTCATTTTGGGTGATGGTACAGAGGAGGGAGAAGCTCTGAAGAAGCCCAGAACATTTATTCCAGAGGAAAGAAATCCCTGAAGACATTTCAACCAGGAATTCATGAGTCTCTGAACAGCAACCAGGAGCTTACATAGGTCTGGTTTAGCAAGGCTCAGCCTGACCCAAGCTAGGCCAGCACCGGGTGAAGAACTGGCCTTGTTTGCACCTGGGCACAGGTGAAGTGAATTTTTTGGGGATAATTTTATCCCTTCCCTCAGAAACCCACACCCTGCCAAGGCTCCCTTTGAGCTGCACAGATTTAATCACCTGAAACTTCCCTGACTGGTCCACTGGCTCCATCCCTGCTGGGATTTCAGGGCTGCTCAGACTTTGTTTCAGTTCCTAGAGCTAAAATTATTTCTGTTCCCTTGCAGACACAGAAATGGGGTTCCCCTTTCTCCAAAGGAGTTGCCTCCTTTTCCCAGAACTTCCTGGGCTCTTTGGGCATTGATTTGGTCCATAATTAATGCACAAGGTTCTCTCCTCTTCCCTTCATTTGTAAATCTGGCAAATCAATTAACACTTCCCACCCAATATTCCTCCTTCTTGGCTTATTTGGGGCTCCTCCTCAGGAAGAACTTTCCAAACCAAACCAACAACTGCCCCTGCAAAACACTGAGGGGAAACCACGGGAAAAATTCCAAGATAGGCTGGGTTGGATTGGGTGTGAGGAAGAAATGTTGGGAAGGGCCTGGAATGGATTTCCCAGGGAAGCTGGGATCCCTGGAAGTGTCCAAGGCCAGCTTGGAGCAGCCTGGGGTAGTGGAAGTTGGAGATGGAATTCCTGGATGGAATGAGATGATCTCCAAGCCAACCATTCCAGGATTCCAAACTTTAAAACAGGCTCTGCATTTTTCCTCTTCTCCAAGTATTTCCCTTCCCATCCTCTTATCCACACAAGAGGAGCAGGATTGCTCTGGAATTTCCAACCCCTTCCCTCCCCAGCACCATTCCAAGGCTCAGGGCCTGGATATTTTTATTCCAATATCCAAAAACCGACCTGTAGCTCGATCCCAAACCATTAAAAACCATAATGAGATTACAGAGGCTAAATTCAGTGTAAACCCAGAATATTTGTGTGTAGGTGAGATCACAGCACGCAGGATTTGAATAACCAGGATATAAAATTATCTCTGTATTCCCACAGATTCCATGGATTCCCCACACTGGAAGATCATGTGGATCACAGCACCCAAAGACTCCACCAGCAGATCTGTACCCACAAAATGAGGTTTTGGTGCCATGTCCCAAGGCCAGCCTGGGAAGTGGCTCTGGGATGTCCCTGTGCTGTCCCTGTCCCTGTCCCAGCTGGGCAGAGCAGCAGCAGCTGCTCCAGCTGCTCATTAAAATGCAACAGGGACGAGGTGGCACCATGGAACTGCTCCAGCAAAGGACGTTTTAGGGACTCATTAATTTTTAAAGGAAAACTGAGGTTCATAAACACCTGAGAAGGAAAACAAACCAGGACAACAGGAAATTTTCCATCCTTTCCCCAGCCTGTCCCCTGAGGCGTCGCGGGGGTGCCTCAGATCCAACTCTGAGCAGGGAAATCAGAGAAGAAAACACTCAGTGAACCCACAGCTCCAGGAACCCCCTCATCCGTGTTCCCATCCAGCAGCTGCTCCTCAGCCAGGACAAATCCTGATTTCCAAGCTTTAGTGCCCAGCAGAGCTGCTGTGATCCGGGCAGACCATGGCATACTCACCAAATCCACGAATGGCGGCGATTGGGTAAAATATTAATATTTAACATCTTCCCAGCTGATCCTTCTCCTCTGTCTCCCAAAAAGAGTCAGGACATGTCCTGCTTATTCCAAACTTGGCTGTCTCTGGAGTTGCTCAGTGGCACGGAGATGTTTCCAGGAGTTTTTATTCTTTGGGATTACATGGCAACTCCCCTTGCAGGTGGATGTCACTTTCTAGAGGAATGCAAATGCCTTGCCAAGCAAAAAGTGGGGGTGCCTGTGGAACAGCCTCTATGGACTCCCAAATTTCTTCATTTCTAGCAGGAGAAAGAAAAAATCATTCTATTTCTGGCACCCCCCTGACTGCAGCTTCCTGCTGTCATTTGTATAATCCCGAGACAGGGGGTAAAAAAAAAAAAAAAAAAAAAGCTTTTCCAAGCTGCAGCAACATCCCCGTTTTTCCTGTTCCTCCTTTCCGGGTCACATCCCTCCTTCCTCCGAGGAGCCGAGGCAAAGTTTCGTGCCGCTGCAGAAGCGGGAGCATCGGCGGGGACGCGGGGCAGGTGCGGGTCAGGGGCGGCGCGGCGGGGAAGGGCCGGGACTGAGCATCCCGCCGGAGCAGCGCGGCACGAAAGCGCTGCCAGCCGCTGCCAGGGGTCACTGCGAGCCGGGAGGGAGTGCCCTGCGCTGCTGTCACCGCCTGTGTCACCGCTGTCACCTCCCAGCCCCGTCCATCCCCGGGCAGGTGCTGCTCCTGCGGGAGAATCCCGGGAATCCGCAGCCTCGCCCCGCGCGGCGCCCAAGGATTTGTGTGTGTGTCTCTCTCTCTCTCTCTCGCTGCATAAAATGGAATTTTACAAGATTTACAAGATCTAAATCCCGCCGCTCCACATCAAACCCGGCGCGGCTCCCTGGTGCATCCAGACGTCAGGGGTGGGTGGGAGATGGGGCCGCATCCGCCCGGGAGCGGCTCCCGAAATTCCGGCCCCCGCCGGAGCCGGGAGGGGACCCGGGGACAAAGAGAGGGCTGGGGGAGCCGGGATGGAGGGAGGGAGGGCTGGGGGAGCCGGGATGGAGGGAGGGAGGGATGGAGGGAAGGATGGAGGGAAGGGATGGAGGGAAGGATGGAGGGATGGAGGGATGATGGATGGATGGATGGATAAAGGGAGGGGAAGCAAAGCGCTTCCCTCCCTGGATCGGCAATGCTGGCAGGGCTCTGCCCCGCCCGCACCTTGCGGGGGTGACAAAGGCGACAAAGGCGACAAAGGCGATGGGGCAGGGCGGGCGCGCCGCTCCCTCCCCCCGGCACGGACAAAGTTCAGCGGCACCGCAGGCGCAGCACGCACCGCAACGTTTTCACTTCGCCGGGTTTGGGTTTTGTTTCGTTTTTTTTTTCACCCCTGAAGTCTCCAGACATTTCACCTTGACAACCGAAGGAAGGGATTTTATCCATCGGCTGGAATCAAAGGGGATTTTTATAGGTGATGGATTTGTATAGGTGGGGGGTAAATGGGATTTTATAGGTGATGGATAAATGGGATTTTATAGGTGATGGATAAATTCCATCAGCAATCAGTGATGCACAACATTCCCTATTCCCAAAGCAGCAGGAGGGGACGGCAGGGGACAGAGCAGGGCTCACCCCGTGGATCTCAGAGGATTCTCAATCCAAGCCCCTCTCCCTGCAGTTAATTCCAAGCTGGGAAGGCAGAACGAGGAGCTGTTTCAGCAATTAGGATGCCAAGTCCTAATTTAAAATCCTAATGTAAAAATCCAGGGAAGGGGGAGAGTGGCAGTGTCATTCCAACCCCACTCAGACTCCCCAGCTGCTCTGACACACTCAAAGCTAAGGAAAAGCTTTTCCAGACTGGAAAAAACTGTGTGGTTCTCTCCTCCAACTGGGAGATGAGACATAAATCTGTATTTTTATTCTATTGACGTTAATGATAAAAAGATTTTTAAAAATCTATAAAAATTAAAGGTATGAGGAAAAGATCAGGATGCAGCGTGGATGATCGATATTACAAAAGTTTTCACCTCCCCTTGGCTTTGCTCCATCTCCACTTGGGTTTGGCAGGAGCCAGTTTTACTCACAGTGGTGAAGAAATTTGTGGAGACCACGGAATTATCCATGAAAAAGGTGCCCAGCATCCATGGATGGAGGTAAATATACACAGACACGACCAAATCATGGAATCATGGAATGGTTTGGGATGGCAGGACCTGAAATCCCACCCCACTGAACATCTGCCACATTCCCCTCACTGTTCTTGGGGGAAAAAGCCAAAATTAATTCTCTGTTAATTGTGAGCAGCCACTTCCATGAGCTGTTGGATTTTCCAACCCCACCACGCTGAGTTTGGGAGTTTTCCCTCCCCATTCCCATTTTTCTGGCATCTCCCTTCACAGTTCAGCCTTTCCCAGCACCCAGCATCCCAAATTCGACATGGAGAATTGCAGGGAGCGTGGCAGAAATCACAGGGTGCCTGGGTGGCAAGGGGAGCAATCATTCCCTGAGGAGAACAATCATTCCCTGGGATTTTCCTCCTGCAGTTTCTCAGACAGTTCAATCATTATCCCCAGTGAAAACCCAGGAATTGCAGGATCAACAGGACAGAAATGAATAAAATCCCAGGGCTGGGAACAGAACCCACTGGGCCACACTCTTCCCAAATCCCCAAATTGTTCCTTTGCATCTCCAGATTCCATCTATTTATTAATTAGCCTTTGCAAGCCGTGCTAACGAGGAGCCTCCTCCCACTGGGCCATCCTGGCAGCCCCAACACTGATGCTCCTCCAGGGAAACTTCAAACATTTCCTGAAAAATTGCACAGAAACCGGAAAACCAGCCTGGAATGTGTTTTTCTTTTTTTTTTTTTCTTTTTTTTTTTTTTCCATATCTTTGAGCAAAGTTACATAAGGCAGCCCCTGCTCTGAAACTCTCCAGGCTCCAGTGCTTGGGCACCTTTATTCCCTCCATCAGCAGCAGGGTCCTGTGCAGGCTCAGGAATGTTCCCTGTCCTCACAGCAGCCTGAAAAACACCAGGAGGTATTTTGGGAATTCTGAGATAAACCAGAAGCACAGAATACAAAAATCAAGTTTGTTCCATGCTCTGTCTTTTCCAGATGAAAGACCTACACTGATGTAACACTGGGGGTTTCACCCCAGATAAATAAATCCTAAATAGGTTTCCAGGAATATTTTTCCTTCCCCCTCGTTGCTAATTATGGAATAATCAGGATAACACACAACCACCCCAGCTGATCATCAAAAACCCCCAAAAGGAGCTGCCCCCACGCTGATCCTGCATTTTATTGTCTGTTTTTCTCAGCACCATCGACCCTTTCCCAAATACTGAAATTCCTGGGGTTTTTTGCCACGTGCCAGTGCCACTCTGGGGAGCACAGAGCCATTTCTTGATTTGGGAGGGCTGTGATTGCTGGGGCTCCTGAGCAGTTTTCATTCATCCCTCCTTGCTGGCCACGCTGATTGAGGATGATGAAATCCTGATTTGCAATTCTAATTCCTTTCTTTTTCCTGAGCAGGCTGCCCAAGAGCTCCAGGAATATTATTTTGCCAACCCCTACAATAAACAGCACCATCCTTCATGAAGTCCTGGAAAACACACTTATTTCAGGTCCTGAAACACAGCCCAATTCACAGTAATTAATAAACCCTGATTTTTCAGATAATCTAGCTGTTTTTTCAGAAATTTGGGAATTCTTCAGGCCCTGCCAGGGGCTCTGAGCTCCCCCTGGACCCTTCCTCCCTCTCCAGGTGTCACCCCCAGCTCTCCCAGCCTGCAGCTGCTCCATGGATTCCTCTGGACTCATTCCAGAAGGTTCCTCTCAGCTCCCAGAGCTCTGGATAAAACCAGATCTCCCAGAATTCAATTTTTCAGTGGGAATTTCCCATTTCTGGAGTGCTGCTCTCAACCCACCCCTGTCTGTGCTCCACAAATCCAACCTCAGGAGCATTCACCTTCCCCAGGAGGACACATCACCTCCATCCTCCTCACCAACAATTCCCATCTTCCCATCAATAAAATCCCATTTTCTGGCAGGTACCACTCTATGCCAGCAATTCAGTGTGGAAGAGGAGGAGTTTCCAGGCAAACCCTTCACCCAAACTGAGAGCCAGAGCCACCAGACAAGGTGGGGGGAGAGGGACAGGGGCAGGAAAAGCTGTACCAGGAGCAGAGAGAATAAAAACATGGGGAAAAACCAAAACAAAACAAAAAACAAACAGGAAAATCATCTGATCCCTGCAAAGTTCCTGAAGAGTTTCCAAGCAAATGACTCAAAGGCAGCAGCTGCTGCGTGCAGAGGGGTCTGGGGCTCGCTGAGCTGGCAATTAATGAATGTTTGGATCTATTTTCCATCAACACCAGCTCTGCTGACACCCTTCCAGCAGCACTGGTGGAGCCCTGGGAGCTGGGAATGAGCAGTGTGCTCCCAGCAGATTCCCAGCTTCCCATCTGGGTTAAATCCTGACCTCCCTGATGTTCACTGCCCTGCAGGGAGCTGGGATCTGATGTTCCACTTTGGCTCCTTCCAGCCTCTCTGGAGGTTTCACAGGAACCACCACAAGGTTTGGGCCTGACATGGAATTTCAGTGATGCTCCAGATCTTTGGAATGCAGAGATTCCCTCAGTTAGGGAAGAGAGGTGCTGGATGAAATGAAATGAAATGAAATGAAACAACAGGGGAAGTGCTGGAATTCATGGAGTCACTGAGGCTGGAAAAGCCCTTCAAGGTCACTGATTCCCAGCTGTGCCCAATCCCTGCCTGGTCCCCGGCACTGAGGAGTTCCCTGGACACCTCTGGGAGGGGATCCCAGCCCTTCCCTGGGCACCCTTCCCATGGAGAAATCCCTGCTGTCCCACCTGAGCCTCCCTTCAGGCAGCTCCTGTCCCTGTCCCCTGGGAGCAGATCCCAAATCCCACCTGGCTCCTCCTGCAGAGCCACAGGGTCCCTCCTGAGCCTCCTTTTCCCCAAATCCCTGCTGCTGAGCTGGGATGAGCCATCTCTCCTGCCCAGCATCCTGAGGCTTCCTCAGCTCTCCAAGCTCTGGCTCCAGTTTTCCACCACGGAAATTCTGGAAAAGCAGCTGGAATTCTCTCCCCTGCAGAGCCCCTGGATGCTCCTGGATGAGTAAGAACCCCCCATGTGGCATTTCCCAGAGCTGGGATTGGATTCAGACCCTGACACAAACATCTGGGTCTCCAGATGTGGAGCCAGGAGCAGGATGGGGGTGGGGAGGCCCTGAGCATCCCCAAACCTTCCTGCTTTCCCTGCACCTCCTCCACAGCCCTGATTTATCCCACAATAAAATCACTGCCTCTGGAATAGGTCACAATATTATGACTTATAACCCCCACAGTTTTTTGGTTTTTTTCCCCTGTCTCCAAGCCCTGAAGCTGCAGCTCTCCAGAGCTTTCCCATCTCCTGGAGAGAAGCAGGGCTGGATTTTTTACACATTTTGTGTTAAAACAAGCAGCTGACAATTTGGGAGTGCCACTTAAGGAGCGATTTCCTGCCAGGAGCCAGGGAAAGCAGCACTTTCCTCAGATTGCTCCTTTCTCCTCTCCCCTAATGTTCATTCTCATCATCCCTCGAGCTCCTTGCAGCACAAATTTCCATCTGCATGGAAATGTTGCACAATATTTCCCTTTCCATCGAGTTTTGTGGCAGGGAGGAAGCACCAGGGCAGCCAGGGAAGTTTAATCCCATTTCCACAGATTTCCTCACTTAAAGCTCCACACCCACCCTGGCCATGGTGATCCCAGGAGGAGAAGATCCCAAATCTTTGCAAATGGGCACCAGCAGCTCCTGAGTGTCACCTGTCCCATCCCCAGGTGTCACATCCCCTGGAGCAGGACAGATGGAAGGGTCCTACTGCAATCCTAAGGACAAAGCTCTTCACTCTCATTTCACAAACACTCCAACCCCTGATTTTCATTTTAAAGCACGTCCTAAACCCTGAAAAGTTGGGAATTTTCAGCTTCCCAAACCCTTTGTGACAACTAAAGGAGCAAAAATATTGGGGAAGCAGCAAACCTTGGGACTCAGTTTCAGAGATCCTTTGGAGGATGAGGGTGGAGCAGCCTGGGCTTGTGGAAGGTGTCCCTGCCCATGGAATGATTTCAAATTTGAGATCCCTCCCAATCCCAAGCTGTCTGGAATTCTGGGATCATTCCCTTGGCACACTGAAGCCTCCCCTCTTGATTCCACCTTAAATTTCTGCCACAAAAATTAACTCCTCTTGACAGCAGTTGTTTTTCCATGGAAAACAATCTCCCCTTCCAGCACACATTAATATTCCTTTCTCTGTGCACTCAGCCAAGCCAGGAGATTTTGGCACGCTGGAAACTGTGAACATTCACAAACAGCACTAAATGTTTAAATAATTTGGGAAGAGTGGATGTGCCAGAACATTTCCCAGAGTTAACTGCACACAGTTAAGCTGAGCTTTGTTATGCAGAGCCTGGTACAGAAAAAAAGAGCCTTGGAGCTGCTCCTTGGGGAGTAAAAGTGGATATTCCTTCAAATTCCACCTGGGTGCACCTGTTCTCCAAGGAGGCTCAACAACCAACTTCAAAAATGTAAAATAATGGCGTTGGGAAGTCCCTCTGCAGCTGTCCAGGAGCTGCTTTGGATCTGGTGGGGAAGTGCTGCTCCCAGAGCACTTTTCAGGGAGAGGTTCAAGTCCTTTGAGGCATTTACTCCCAATTCCCAGAATATTCTACATCCACACATGGTGAATTATGAATTTAACTGTAATTCCTCATCACTTACATTCCCTGCCCCCAAATATCCTTATCTCAGAACAGGGAGAAGAGAGGCTCTTCCCAAAGTTTTCCCAAAACCTCCCTCCACTCACACAAAAATATTTGTACTCTGACACCTGGACCCTTCCCAAGCTGTTTGCCCACTCCTATGATTTTCAGACCATTTTTATTGCTCCCATTTCCTTAATTTTCAGGGGATGGGGATGGAATTGGGAAGCCACACAGATATGAAGTAGAAGTGTAAGTTCTGTTTTAAATAAGTAGGAATATACTTTAAGTGCCTTAAGAGAGTAAAAAGCCCTAAAGCCTAATTTAAAGTTCAGGAACTTAGCTCCAGATATAATGAAAAAATGGGAGAGCACTGCTTGCATTTCTAGATGAAACAGATATAATTGATGTGAATAGATAGAGCTATATGTGCAAATTCTGTGTAAGGACTGACACCACTTTTGTATTTAGAATTAAGCTCCGATAGGTGTAGGAAAAAGGTTTTAGATTTGTGCTTTTAGCTAATTGGATGATTTATGAATCAAAGTCACTTGCACTATGGTGAGAGAAGAAGGAATGGAAGAAAAAGAAGAAGAAAAGAAAGGAAGAAGAAAAGAAGAAGAAGAAGAAGAAGAAGAAGAAGAAGAAGAAGAAGAAGAAGAAGAAGAAGAAGAAGAAGAAGAAGAAGAAGAAAGAAAATATCTGTTGCCATTTCCCTGATCACATTTTGCTGATGCATTTCCCTGATTCCATTTTCCTGATTCCATTTCCCTATTGCCATTTCCCTGATGTCATTTCCTGATTCCATTTCCCTGATTCCATTATCCTGATTCCATTTCCCTATTGCCATTTCCTGATTCCATTTCCCTATTGCCATTTTCCTGATTCCATTATCCTGATTCCATTTCCCTATTGCCATTTCCTGATTCCATTTCCCTATTGCCATTTTCCTGATTCCATTATCCTGATTCCATTTCCCTATTCCCATTTCCTGATGCCATTTCCCTGATTCCATTATCCTGATTCCATTTCCCTATTCCCATTTCCTGATTCCATTTCCCTATTGCCATTTCCCTATTGCCATTTCCTGATTCCATTTCCCTGATTCCATTTCCTGATTCCATTTCCCTATTGCCATTTCCTGATTCCATTTCCCTGATTCCATTTCCCTATTTCCATTTCCTGATTCCATTTCCCTATTGCCATTTCCCTGATTCCATTTCCCTGATTCCATTTCCTGATTCCATTTCCCTATTGCCATTTCCCTATTGCCATTTCCTGATTCCATTTACCTATTGCCATTTCCCTGATTCCATTTCCCTGATTCCATTTCCTGATTCCATTTCCCTATTGCCATTTCCCTGATTCCATTATCCTGATTCCATTTCCCTATTGCCACTTCCTGATGCCACTTTTCCCTGCAGGAGCCGTCGGATGCACGGTGAGTGCAGAGCATTTGTTTCCTTGGAAACAAAACCCTCCCAACCTGCAGCACACACAATCCTCAGGAAAAGAAAACTCTGTAATTAAACCCAAGGCCTGGCTATTTTTAGCCCCCTAGATGTGAAATCCCAACTGTTTTATTAGGAACAGAACCCAAGGAAAACACACTTATCTCGGTTATTGGAGGAGGAAATCTTTGTATCCACCCAAACAATAAACCCACGGAATTGTGCCCAGGAAAATAATTGCTTGGCCTTTGGAAAGAAAATTAAATTGGAGTATTTGGATTTTGGGATGCTCTGAGCCAGGGTTAAAAGAAAAACTTGAGGTGACAAACCTGAGAGAATCAAAGAAAACCTTCAGGTGACAAAGCTGAAAAATCAGGAGGGAAAATTGATTCATTCCCTGGAGGTTGGACTTGACCCTGGAGCTTTTTTCCAACCCTAATGACTCTGAGATAATGGAATTAGATCAAGGAATTGGAGAGTTTAATTGAAAATATCTTGGCCAATCCTGTTGTGGTGATGATACCTTGGGTTGGATTTCCTGGAGAAAATCTCTGTAGCATTGCAATTAAAGAGATGCCAACGGAATTCTATTTAAAAATCACCCACAAAGATCAATTTGGAAGAATTCACCCTGAAATTTAGAAGAATTGACCCTGAAATTTAAAGGAATTTGCCCTGAAACTGAAAAGAATTCACTCTGAAATTTAAAAGAATTCATCCTGAAATTGAAAAGAATTCACCCTGAAACTGAAAAGAATTCACTCTGAAATTTAAAAGAATTCATCCTGAAATTGAAAAGAATTCACCCTGAAACTGAAAACAATTCACTCTGAAATATAAAAGAATTCATCCTGAAATTTAAAAGAATTTACCCTGAAATTGAAAAGAATTCACCCTGAAATTCTACTGTGAAGTTGCTGCTTTTGCCAAAGCAGAAATATGAACAATCATGGAATTATTTCTTCTCTAAATCTGTAATTTTGAGTCATTCTCCAGCTCCACTGTTGGGTTTGATCCTCGGATATTTTTCTAAATTCCAGGGTGTTTTTGCTGTGCACTGAGCAGATCATCAAACATTTCTGTTCAATCTGACTGTTGGGCTGCTCGGGGAAATAAAACATTAAAAACAAATGTATCAAATTAAAAACCAGATGAAAAACAAGAGTTACAAAACCACAACTTCGTGTTGCACACAGCAAAAAAAAGAACCCAGGAGTGAAATTCTTCCACAGCCCTGAAGTTTTATTTGTTCTCTGGAGATTCTTCTCTTGGATTCTGATGGATTTTCCTTTTCCTTGTATAAATGTTTGGAAATGAGGGAGATTTATTCTCTGCCCATCACGTTTTTGGATTAAACATTGCATTTTAGGGGGTTTTTTTTCCACCATAAATAGAGGAATTTTCAATCAAAGGAAGCATCCTGACATTTTGAGTTGAAGCAGCTGAGGTGAAGCACAGGACAGGGAATTTTTAGGCTTTTATGGATAAAGATTATTGTGCTTGATGTTGAAAATGAACTTAAATTTCTTGTTTAAGCAGAGTTTTAATCTCTTCATCACCAAAGAAGTGCCCTGGGAACCATCCCAGCTACTGAGAGGACTCAAATCTGGAATGACCATTTGAAAATGTAAAACTCTACTGAAATTCTGATTTTAGATTATTTTTGTTTTGATTTTTTTTTTGGTGAAGGATGGGATGCTGAGCTGCTGGAATGTCAGGAATTCCCACAGGTTTTCAGGGAGCAGCAGGATCTGTTGTGCCATGGATGACAATAAAAGGCTAAGTCAGATAAAATTATTTTATCTGCAGGGAAGGGAAATGTGGATCATTCTCACTGTGGAGCTGATTCCCTTGGAAAAATCAGGAAAAATTCCTCCCCCTGAGAGTGTCAGGCTCTGGGAATTCCCCAGTGAATTGGGCACATTCCCAAACCTGCCAGGGATGCTCAGGTGGGATTTTGGGATCGTCCTGTGGGGCAGAGTTGGATCAGTGACCCTTGATGTCCTTCAGCTCAGGATATTCCATATTTCCATGATTCTCACACATATTCCACATGGACACCACCCCAATTTTCCAACAACTGCCCCAAAATCTCCAGTGGGAAGCTCTGAAACCTCCAAGGCTTTGCCTCTGCAAGGAGCAATTCCAGGGGAGAGCAGATTTAGCTGCAAAATTATTCCTGAATTTAGGAGAACAAAAACTTGGCCTGAGCCTGACTTTTTTCCCCAAGTTTTCCACATGAGGAGCCCATCCAGAAAACCCCAGGCACCAATATTGGTGTGTTTAGACACAAAAACTGGGGAAAAACAGGTTTTAGACCAAGGAATGTTTATTTTTTGGGGATTTGGAGAGCAAATGGAAACTGTTTTGTCTGGAAATGGGACAGATTATTAAAATCGGAATAAAACGATTCAGAATCAGATCCCAATTAATAAAATCAGATCCCAATTAATAAAAATCAGAACCTAACAAATGGGATGGGATCCCTCCTCAAGGGAAGAGCCACCTCTGGATTAATGAGATGCTAATTGGACACGACAGGAATTCCACCCAGGGGGTTCCAGTGGCCCTAATGAGGCTGAGGGGGGTAATTAATTAATTAATTAATCTCCCTGCAGCCCCTCCCTGCCATTGCAGCTGCCATGAATAATTCAGTTTGTTGGACAAATCTGCCTTAAGATGGATTTTAGTTCCAGGAGGAATTTTGTCCTCCTCATGTGGAAAACTGAAATTGGGAATTTGTTGTGTTTCCAGCTGGTTTGTTCCCATTTTTAACTCTTTCCATCTGAGGAAAGCTAATTAATCTAATTACCTTTGACCTTTTAGGAAAACTCCTGTTTTCCTAAAAAACAATTAGATCCATGTCTCCCAGTCAGCACTGGAGCAATGAAACACTTGTTAATAAATTCTGCTTTTCCAAATTTAATTCCAGGCCAAATTCCCCCACTCACACCCATGAAATCCAGCTCTCCCCACATCTTTTAAAACCCTGGCTTTGCTAATTGCCCTGGCAGCTCATTAGGGAGTTAATTAGGAATTTCACCCAGCTCAGTGCTGTAATTTACAATTACAATGTCCATAACATCCATCCATAACACGCTGTTCCTAGTACAGGAAATGTGCCATGAATATTAAAAATATTCCCGGGAACAGCTCCTAAAATGGGTGGAATTCCAGGAAACTCAAATCCAAGGAACTGATCCCATGAACCTGGAGTGCAGCTCACCTGCCTCATGTTCTATTTTTGAATCCATCCAATACAATTCCCACCTCAGTTTTGTGGAATCCCCAAATTTGGCTTCTCCATCCTGGCAGCCACTCCCAGGATCCCATGGAATCTCTTAATTCCCAAAGTCTGGGGTGAGTTGCTGCACTTTGAACAGGAATTTTCAGTTAAATCAAAAGAAAATCTTCAGTCAAACCCAAGAATAAACCACAACCTCTTCTCCTCTTTGCTGGTAACAAACTCTGCCTCCAGCCACACATCAGCAGCTGCCAGCACTCTGGACTAAACCAGGAATTTGGGAAGCAAATCCAGTTCCAGGGGCTTTAAATCCCTGCCTTGCCATCCCTCCACCCCTCTGCCATCCCAATTTGCACATTTGCTGCCAGCCCACACACCCGTGCATCTTCCAGCTCCTGCTTTTCCTGGATCCTGTCACTTCCCCCTTCCTCTTGCTCCAGCAGATCTGCTCTGTAGTAATTCCCGTTTTCCCCTCATTTCCAAAATTAAACACGGAGTATTTTGGGTTTTCTGGGAGGTTGGATGGGACTTGGAGCAGTCTGGGATAGTGAGAAGGTGTCACTGCCCGTGGGATCATCCTCAAGGTCCTTCCCAACCCAAAACATCCCAGGATTCTGTGATTCCAACTCCATAAATCCAACTACAAACAGAAATAATTTTAATCCAAGTCACAAAAACCTGACGTCACTAAAAAAGGGGGAAAAAATATCCTGGAATGAAAAAAAAAAAAAATCTTTATTTTGTCTCCACAGCCTGATTGTTTCCTGCTGAGTAAGAGGAGTTTGCACATTCCTGTTCATGAAATTCCCAAATCCCCAGCAAGGTCTCACCCTCAATTTGCATGGAAAAAAGCTTAAAAAGAGTAGAAAATAATTATATATAGTCTGAAAAAGCTGCAATTGTTTTGTAGCTGCCAAAACAATCCCATTCCTTCTTTAATGCCATTTTTCCTGCCTTAATGGACTTATTTTCCTTCAGAGTGACAAGTTTTGCCTTCAATTAGCAGGAATGTTAATTGATGGAATGTTTAATGTGGTATTTATTTATATCACATTAAATATTTATCAGCTCTCAGGCTGGGGAAGGGAACCAGAGCATGAAGACAGAGCACAGAAAGCAAAGGATTTTGGGATAAAGCAGGAAAACCACAGGATTTGCTGGGAATAATTGAGATCTCAACGTAAGGAATGATGCAGAGCAGGATCTGGAAGTGAGGTCAGCTCTGAACCTTGGATTTGAAAAAGGGAATTAGGAAAAACTCACTGGAGTCTGGTACAGAAAAAATGCATAATGTACAGAAAAATGCAGAAGATATAGAAAGCCATAAAAACAAAAATCAGCTTTTAATTTTTTTTTCCCAGCCAGAAACAGAAGAAAATCCATTCCCATGGCAGGGGTGGGACTCGATGGTCCCTTCCACCCAAATCATTCCCTGATTCCACAATTCCATAATTCCACAATTCCATGACTCCACAATTCCATGACTCCACAATTCCATGATTCATGATTCCACGATTCCATGATTCCATAATTCCATGATTCCATGACTCCAGAATTCCATAATTCCATGATGCCACGATTCCATGATTCCATAATTCCACAATTTTGTGATTCCACAATTCCATGATTCCATAATTTCATATTCCATGATTCCACAATTCCATGATTCTATGATTCCACAATTCCATGATTCCATGATTCCATAATTCCATGATTCCATGATTCCACGATTCCACAATTCCATGCTTCCATAATTCCATGATTCCATGATTTCCTAATTCCAGGATTCCATGATTCAATGATTCTGTGAATCAACAATTCCACGATTCCACAATTCCATAATCCCATCATTCCACAATTCCATAATTCCATCACTCCACAATTCCACAATTCCATAATTCCACAATTCCATGATTCCTTCAAGCCCAGACTCCTCCCTGGGGATTTGGACATTCCAAGGGTTTTTCCTCCGGGCCATTTGTTTCCAGCAGATTTCGAAATCCATTTCAATGTAAAACCTCTGGTACCAAAGCATCCAGGGAAAAGCTTGGGATGATTTCCAGGCTGGCTCTCAGGATGGATAATTTGTGAATTTGGGGATTTTTCAACCAAAGAGATCATGGAGTTCCCTGAATCCCTGGAATTGTCCAGGCTGGACACCGTGGGAGCAGTGGGACAGGGGAAGTGTCCAGGTAGGAACAAGATGGGCTTAAATCCCAGCCCAAACCAGTCTGGGATCCTGGGATTGGAGGTTTGAGCATCCAAACCATTCCTGAAACAGCAAAGGATCCGTTCTGCCATCATTTCTCTGGAGGAATTTCGGAAATTCCCAAAAAATCCCCGGCAATGAAGCCTTGCAGGTTCTCAGATGAGGAATAAAAGATTTGAAATCAGAAGAATTCAAGTCCAACTTCAGCTATTCCTGAACCAAATCCAACCTGAGCTGTCCCAGGTTGGGGATTCCTTTATGAATCCATTAAAATCCTACAAAACACTAAAATCCTACCAAAAAATTCCTAAATTCCAGAAGGAAAAGGCCAATTATTGGATCTGTTTTTCACTGACAATTAACGATGTGGCTCAGCTACTTTTCAATGTGAAAAATGCTGTGCAAATGATGCAAATCCTTTAAATTTTTTTAGGAAAATGCTATTCCAGACTTTTCCTTGCAGTATAGGAATGCCATTAAAAGAGATTCTTGATTACACCAACAATTTTAATTAAAACCACACAATTATTTTCAACTGGACCAGAAACTTGTTGAAAGGAAAGCCGTAAGAATTCTTTTCTTAAGGAATAAAAAGCTCAAAGTGTCCGTGTTTCCATGGAGACAACCTCTATCCTTTCATGCTTCCCAATCTATCCTGGGCAATCAATACTTTATGGTAATTGTTTCCATGGAAATTGCAACCAGAATAATCCTCTTTTTCCATAGAAAAGCAACAAGAAAACAACTTGGGGCAGGCAGAGTGGGTCTGCAGCAGCGACAGCACAATGAGGTCTTGAGGAAAAGAATTCCAAATTTGGGTTTAATTAACCCAGTTCAGCAGTTTTTGGGAAGTTTCACAGGGAATGTGAGGATGAGGATGGGAAGTTGGGTTTGCCCAAGAAGAGCCACGCAGAGAGGGAGAGGGACAGGAAGGAGGTGGTGCCAGAACAGAACATCAGGGACAAGGAACGTCACAATCATAAAACCATGGAATGTGCTGAGCTGGAAGGATCCACAGGGATCATTGATCAGCTCCTGGCCCTGCACAGACACCCCAGATCCCACCCTGGGTCTGTTTTCCTGCAGCTCTGGCAGCTTTGGGATGTGACAATTCCCTGGGATGCGTTCAGTGCTCCCCTTCCCCAAAATCCAGCCTAAACTGTGCCAGCACAGCTCCAGCCATTCCCTGGACACGGAAAGATTGGGACCTGCCCCTCCACGGCTCCTCCAGCCCCCAGAGCTGGGAAGCAGGGATTGCTCCCACCTGGAGGAGGTGCAGGAATCGGGGCATCCCCATGGAGCACACAGGAACGGCCCCGAGCCCATCAGCCCAGTCATTAACTCCCAGGAATGATAATTAAAGCCTCATTAGCATTCAACTAACATCGTCAAATCAAACGAGAATGCAAAGTTCATCCTTCTCATGAAATTCCAGCCCCAGCTGATTGTGGAAAACTTCCAATACAACCACGCAAAGTTCCAGGTTCAGGAAAATCCAAACCCAAACTTAACCAAACCAACCCAAACCAACCCAAACCAAACCAATCCAAACCAAACCAACCCACACCAAACCAACCCAACCCAACCCAACCCAACCCAACCCAACCAAACCACACCCAACCAAACCACACCCAACCAAACCAAACCAAACCAACCCACACCAAACCAACCCACACCAAACCAACCCAACCCAACCCAAACCCAACCAAACCACACCCAACCAAACCAAACCAAACCAAACCAAACCAAACCAACCCACACCAAACCAAACCAAACCAAACCAAACCACACCAAACCAAACCAAACCAAACCACACCAACCAAACCAAACCAATCCAAACCAAACCAAACCAAACCAACCCAACCCAACCCAAACCAAACCAAACCAAACCAAACTAAACCAAACCAAACCAAATCAAACCAAACCACACCAAACCAAATCAAACCAAACCAAACCAAACCAAGCCACATCCAACAAAACTAAACCACACCAAACCAAACCAAAAACAGCAAAACCACCAAAACAAAACAAGAAACCAACCAACCAAAAAAACCCCCAAAACCAAAGGGAAGCTTGCAGGGAGAGCTGCAGAGCGACACAAAAGGCGAATTTCCTTTTCCTGCAGCTCACCTGCTCTGCCCAGAAGCTCCCGAGGCCACGGAGCTGCCAGCCCCAATCCATCAGAGCTGCTGACCCTGCTGAACCTGCTGGTGTGCAGAACTCACATTCCAGAAAACCAGGGGGCTGGGAGCCCCTCTGGGATGGAATTCATGCACATTTGATGAGCCCTTCTCCGGAGATGGCCTAAAAGTGGCACAGGATTTGTTTTTCCCAATTGTTCCCATGATTGAGGGATGTTTTTTTCCCAAACAGCTGCATCCTGCCTGTGGGTGTGTTTGTCATTCCAGGATTTTAGATCTATATTTATAGATTTATGTGTCTTTTGTATAGCTCTATAAGAAAATAGCACCTAATTATTATCCTATATTTTTTGCAGATTTCTTTGGGAAGAAAGTCAAGGAAACCAGCAAATCCCATGGCTGGCAATTAGGAACCTTTCCATAAATGTAAGAAATTTGGGGAAAATGCTAAATAGATCAAGTCAATAAAAACATGGATTTCACATTTAGTATGGAGAGATAAAATCTGTATTTTATGGAGTGGTTTGGGATGGGAAGGAGCTTAAATCCCACCCCATTCCACCTCCTGCCATGGACAGGAATAATTCCCATTACCTCAGGTTTTTCCAAGTCCCATCCAACCTTAAACACTTCCCAAATATATTTATTACATGAATAATTTATGGCAAAGCTCTATCCCAAAGTTGTCTAAATCCTCCAAGAGAACAAAACATCAAATTTTTAGCTCTATTAGAATCTTTAAAAATACAGATCTGGAAGAGGATAAACAGATGAAAAGCACCACTGGAATTCTGTGGCAATTCCCTAAGTTTGGAATGGATACTCCATGAATTCTTAAAATCTAAATTAAAATAAACTCTGCTTTATATGCATTTAATTAAAATTTTGGTTTAAAGGCTTTAAATAAGCTCAGAAATTTCTGGGGGAAAGCCAGAAAAGGGAAGGGAAAAGGGAAGCAGAGGAATTGGGATGTGGGAATGCAGCTTTGCTGGGTGGGACCTCCCATCCAAAGGGGATTTTTTTAGGAAAGGAGGAAGTCAGGGAAAAACAAGTGGCAAATAAATATTCCCAATGGATCTGTTGTGTTTCCAAACCCCCTCCCTGTAACTCCACCTCATCCACTTGGATATGGAATAAAATCAGCTTGGGGTGACTTTTGGAACCATGCTGGAAGTCCCCAGCTGTTCCGTTCTCCCCAAATTTCTTCATCTTAAAAATCCAGCTTAGAAATTCCCGGGTTTTTATCCTAAATTGTTGATCTGGGAAAGAAGAACTGCAAAACTCCACTTCCCTGATGGAGAATCGAGCACGGGAAGATATTTCAGTACTCCCTGTTTTCCACTCACACCACCTTGTTCAGGTCCAATTAAGGAACTTTTCCCTGTGCCTTTTTCCTGGGAATTAAAATGCTTTCAGCCCCACTTGGAGAGCTCAGAGCTATTAAAAAAGAATCCATCCAATTCCCAAGTCCATATGTTTGTCTTCCCAAAGTTCTCCTCACTAAAGTTCATTCTTCACTCTCCTCCCCAGGGAGCAGCTGGAGAACAAATCCCACTTCCACACATCCCAGGGAAGGGATTTCAGTCAATCCAGCTCAGCAATTGGGATCAGCAGCACCTGGAGCTGCTGCAGAGTCCAGAGGAGACTCTGGGGCCCCTCTGGAGCCAGGCTGGGAGAGCTGGGGGTGACACCTGGAGAGGAGAAGGATCCAGGCAGAGCTCAGAGCCCCTGGCAGGGCCTGGAGGGATCCAGGAGAGCTGGGGAGGGGCTGGGGACAAGGGATGGGGGGACAGGACACAGGGAGTGGCTGTAAGCTGAGAGAAGATGGATTTAATGGGATATGGGCAGGAATTCCTGGCTGGGTGGAATTCCCAGAGAATTGGCTGCCCCTGGATCCCTGGCAGTGCCCAAGGCCAGGCTGGAGCCTGGGACAGGGGAAGGTGTCCCTGGAATGTGGCACTGGATGGGCCTTGAGTTCCCACCCAAAGCATTCCAGAATTCCCTGGTTTCATGACACCCTGCTGTTGGTACAGCTCATTATTCACCAGACAGAATTCCCAATTTTCTGGGAAAAAAAATAGGTTATCTGAAAATCAGGGTTTAGGAGCTGATTATTGGGAGTGGGTCTGTGTTTGGGGATCTGAAGCACACAGGGAGTGGCTGTAAGTGAAAGAAAATGGATTTAGATGGGATATGGGCAGGAGTTCGTGGCTGGGCTGGAATTCCCAGATTTGCTGTGGCTGCCCCTGGATCCCTGGCAGTGCCAGGGCCAGCCTGGAGCAGTGGCACAGGGAAGTGTCCCCGCCATGGCAGGGTGGGATGGAAGGTCCCTTCCAGCCCAAGCCAGTCTGGGATTCTCTGCTCCTACAGCATTCCCATCCTCACTGGGGCTGCTCCCAGCAGATCAGCGACTTCCATGAAGATCAAATCCTCCAGCTCTCCTCACTGAACTCATTTTATTGACAGGATTTTCTCTGTCTTTTCCTGGAGCAGCAGCAGCAGCAGCAGCAGCTGTGTCTCCCCTGCCTCCCTTCTCCAAACATTGATATCTGGGTGCTTGGAAATGCTGGATCCCATTTGCCCTGCTGTTGTGGGCATCCCTCTCCCTATGGCACCAAAGCAGGGAACAGAGGTAAGTTGAAAGAAAATGGGTTTAAATGGGATATTGGGAAGGGATTCCTGGCTAGGAGGGTGAGGAGGGGCTGGGATGGAATTCCCAGAGCAGCTGTGGCTGTTCCTGGATCCCTGGCAGTGCCCAAGGCCAGGCTGGAGCAGCCTGGGACTGTGGGAGGTGTCCCTGGGAAGGGATGGGATGGGATAATGGGATGGGATGGGATGGGATGGGATGGGATGGGATGGGATGGGATAATGGGATGGGATAATGGGATGGGATAATGGGATGGGATGGGATGGGATGGGATAATGGGATGGGATAATGGGATGGGATAATGGGATGGGATGGGATAATGGGATGGGATGGGATGGGGATGGGATGGGATAATGGGATGGGATGGGATGGGATAATGGGATGGGATGGGATAATGGGATAATGGGATGGGATGGGATAATGGGATGGGATGGGATGGGGATGGGATGGGATAATGGGATGGATTTAAGGCCCTCCCACACAGCCCATTCCATGATTCCACGTTTGAGCTGCACCCAGGCTGTTCCTCACTCCTGCCAGGCTGGCAGGAATCTCTCTGCACAAATCCAGGGGTGCATCCAGCAGGGAACAGTGCAGCAGCACTTCCTCTGCTCATCCCTCCATCCTCTCCTCCTGCACCTCCTGAGCGCCACTCTGAGCTCCACCTTTGGGAATTTGCAGAATTATGATTTGGGAATTCTGGAAAACTCAACAACAATTCCCAGGCAGGATAAGAGAGGCAGAGAGGAAGCTTT